>OX451347.1:4578249-5065569 GCA_949629155.1 Myopa testacea
ATTTATTTTGATGTCTGCATTTTTGTGTGAATGCTCTTGATTTTCTGTGCATCCTGTAATTTTCGTTTCTTCTGATTTAACCTCAAAAATAACTTGGCTAAAAAACTGCATCGTTTCAGGTCCGGGGCGAATCCGAAGAAGATTCTGCAAGATGCCACCACCGCGGTACACTTGAGGTACAACTTCTTCGAGACAACCATACAAATCGAGGACTTTACGCCGAATATGGAGAACTGCCAGCAGTGTACAGTGCCGCAAACGTAGAGAGGACGAACCGAGGGAGAGGTTGAGGAGTCCACGGAGTCAAAGAAGTCACAGAAGGACGAACCGGAAGAGTCGAAGATTCGAAGGGAAAGTCTACAAGAGCAGAAGTGTTGCTATTCAAACCTCCATCGTCATCAGAAACAACAACAATAACCACTTAAACAACAACAACTTCAACAACAACAATTCAACCAACAACAACTTAAAGAACAACAACAATTGAAAGGACTCATTATAGCAAGAATAAAAAAGGTTGTTTTCCTTAATTTTTCTTAGTTTTCGGGTCCATTTTAGTTGAGTTTCTTTTGTGGCTTCTCTAAAAAGAAACTACAACCTAAAAGAGCAACAGAGAAAGCGCGATATAAAGAGAGACAGAGAGAGAATTAGGAGTATTTTTCTATTCTCAATAAATTCTTCCCAAAACTTCTTCTAATTTGTATTTTGATTTTTTCATAAACCAACAACAAAAAGAAGAATAACAAAACATTTCCATTTAAATTAAGTTAAACTCTTTCCATGTTTAATTTTTTCTTAGACTATGTAAGCATCATTAATTCAATAAAAAGCGAAGATGAATAAACAAACAACAGAAACTCTTCAGTGTTTTTTTAAGTCTCTTCAAGTTGTTGAATTTAATGGATTTCCGTTTCCGGCTTCGTTTAAGGTTTGACATTTTGATGTTGTAACTGACAGCTTTTTCGTTGTTAAGATTTTGCTACTTTTTAACGATTGCTTCATAAACAGAACTTTTATTGTTTTAAAATTGTTTTAAACCTCTCGGAGAGGAAGTAAGGAGGAAAGAGAAAGAGAGAGAGAGAGAGAGAAAGAGAGGAGGGTGGAAAGAATGAGGAGGGAAAGAAAGGGGCACCACTCGTAAAATAAATGAACGAATGAGCAACAACAACCAACGAGTTGACTCCTTCAAAAGCCATCAGTGAGTATTTTTGTTGCATTTTTCGTTGTTGTCTTACACGCCTTTTTGTTGATTTTCTTTGTTTTTATAGATTTTTCAGCTTCTTATTTTGAAAGTCTGATTCTTCTGAATCTTTTAATAACATTTCGTGAGACGCTAAAAACAACGATACCAGTATTTGGATCCGCCGACGCATTCCTATCCCCCTAGAGTCTTCTTACTGTCATCCTAATGGTTATCCTCCTTATTTTCATCCTGTTTCGATAAATCTTCACCTCTTAATGTGACTGTAGCATTAAACATAGTGTGAATTATGTGAGTGAAGCGCAAGAGAAAAACTTCATTTTTTTACAAAAACTACTACATCATTAACACTTTAATGATTATAACGTAAGTATGCATCCATGATTGGGATTATTATTAAATATATATGCTCATGTTGGTATGAGTGATAAGTTTATAACTCATAGAACATGCATAGTTTATCATGCATGAATGTTGCAATGTTTGCCGTTGTAACTTAATTACGAGTTGACTTGATTTATTTCGAACATTAATAGCATGTCATAAAAGTGCCGCGATGAATTTCGAAATGGAAACATTTCAGACTCTACACATATCGCCGGCCAAATCGCAAACATCTGGCAACCATAACAAACTTCAAACGTCCGGAATGTGAGAGGGAAAAAAGAACAAACAGAAAAAGAAAATCCAAAATCCTCTAAAATCCACGTCTGTCCGAATGTAAGCCTCTTTTAATGTTTCACACTCACCGCCACACCCACTCGTCGTATCCTGTTATCCTGCCTTCAGCTTCGTTAGAAAACACCTTCGCGTGCCCCACGCTTTCACAGAGTTGCCACCCCCCGCCACAGTTAATATGGATGGGTTGCTCAGAAAATGCGCGCAACTTGTTTTCATATTCGCCGCATTCATAAATCAAAAATTTATATTGAGTCCAAGTGCGGCGGAATCCTGATGGCGGAATGTATTAGTCAAGCGATGTCGGTGGCGGGGCGGGGCGGGGCCGAGGGCGACGCAGAGGACGCCCGCCACAACTGAGTTGTTCATCCTTCAAAATTGCGTGTCGGCGTCGGCGGCGGCTGTCAGCCTGCAGGATTCCATTCGTTTCCTTTGCTTGTTGGCGCTGTTTATTTGCGTAAACGATGCATGCTCGCTAGCTCATGGGTTGCTGTGCTTATATTCCGATCCTTCGGTGCTCTTTTTTTTTGTCGTTTTATACTACGAGTACGTTTTTTCCTGCTTTTTGGCTATCAACTGAAATGATATGAATTCGTATTGTGGAATGAGATACAACGAGAGAGATAGAATATTTGAAATTCTAGGTCAAAGTGAAAAATAATCTAAATAGAAGAGAAAAATATGTTTTTTCGAAATTGAGTGAAAATTATATTAGAATTTACAAAATAAATGAGAAATGTTTTTATTATTAATTTATAACATAAAACACACATTTTAGGTAATTTTGGAAAATTCGAACTTAATTTTCGAAAATTCGAACTTAATTTCGAAATTTCGAACTTACTGTTTTTAAGCAGGATTTCCACTTTTATTACCGAAAAATAAGTGATTAAGGTTTTTAAGGATTTAAAATTGCGTATAAAAGGAATTCGAATATTTATTATTATTCAGTGACATGTTTAAAGGATCACTTTTAATATTTTTATTTAATTTGTTATTTTTTAGATACTTCTTGGTCATTGAAATTTACAATTTCCACGAGTTTGAAAAGTTATTAAGATTAATTGATTTTTTTTATCCTTTTTCGAATGTTGTAATACAACTAGAATAAAATTTTTGATCAAATTATTTTTCGAACAACCGAAACTATGTCTAATTTTTCGATTTTCCTTATAACATGTTCTTTGCTTTGTGTATTTGTCTCTTTTGTTCACTATTTCCGTGTCCCTCTCTTTTTCTTTTCGATTTTCAATCTCTTGACTCTCTTGAATTTAGTAATTCAACTCTCTTGATACTCTTCTTAACTCTCTTGATACTCTTCTTAACTCTCTTGAATCTCTTCTCTCTGAGAACTAAAACAAAACTATGATTTTGCAGCGCATGTCAGACGCTCTTCGAAATCGAAAGAGTCTTTTTACACAATCTCTCGTAGTTCGAAATATTCGAAAATACAATATTTGCATTTAGAACATTTTTTATGTTTACGTTTCTGTTTTCGTTTCCATGCTGTTGTTATTCTCACTCACTCATTCATTCATTCATTATTATTATCATCAATGATTTTTTTCCCTGATGCGGAGGTTCTCTGAATGCTACTCTTAAAAATATGCAATATTTTTTTACTGATACAAGTATTTTTTTATTTGTTCACTTTATACATTTTTTGTATCATTCCATCATATCACGTTTATGTGACAGCGAGGTACATGTATAAAATACGACGCATAATTTATTATTTATGAGCTGAGCTGAGTTGAGCGGAGCTTTTGTTGAATTTCCAGGACAACGACGAGGACGATGTAACGGTACAGGCAACTGTACCTGTAACGGTAAAGGAACCAGCACCGTACTGTTTGTTGGTGGCCTGATATTTGCATGTGAATTTGAATTGTTGCTTGAATTCAGAAGAAAGTTTAAAATAAACAAAAAAAAAGAAATCAGAAACAGAAATTAGAAGTAAATCATAAGGAAAGAATAGAAAAGAAAAGATGAGGTAAGTGGGGATGTGTGGAGGAGAGTAGAGCAGAGTGGAGAAGAGTAGAGAAGAGTAGAGAAAAGTGGAGAAGAGTACAGAAGATTGAAGAAGAGTAGAGAAGAGTAGAGAAGAGTATAGAAGAGTGGAGAAGAGTAGAGAAGAGTAGAGAAGAGCGGAGATGAATGGCGAAGAGTGGAAAAGCAAAAAAGAATATAAAAATTCATTTTTTTCATTTAATTTATATTAAGTTCTATCTATATCATGAGAATTATTCATCATATTTTGACCTTCATCATTCTCAGCAAATTTCGTTGCATACATTTAGGCGTCACCATCAAAAAGCCATCATCAGAACACGCCGCATGACTACAAAGTGACCGCAATAAATTCAACAATTTAAGCATTTATCAAACCGTCAACGAACCCTCAAACCATCCCGCTTTCCTCTCGGAACTCCTGTCAACCGACCAACCATCCATCCACATCCATATTTGGCGCATTCATTCCCTTCCCCGGCACCCGATTCGGTTCCATTGCCTTGCATGTTGCTCCGCTATATTATTAGCCAAACTTTTGGGCCAACTCTGAACTCGTAGCCACATCAAATTCTGTCCCGCTCACTGTTCTGTCAATATTTTTGTTATTTATTCGCAAAATGTTTGTAAATGCGTTGTTGCTCGTTAGACGCGTAACGTAACTCAATTATTTCGCTTGTGAAATTCTGTTCTGTCAAAAATGCGTATGAAAATATGTAGATTGCATGTTAGAAGAGAGAGAGAGATGAAGGGGAAAGAGAGATAGGGAGGGAGGGAGAGAGTGAGAGAGAGAGAGAGAGAGAGAGAGAGAGTGTGCGTGTGTCTCTTTATTTAAAGCTCGTGTGTGACATGTCAGCGTAGATCAACGCAAACGTAACGCACGTAAGCAGCCGTTCGTGTAACGCACAATATTATTGCATACTTTTAGGCTTTTACACTTTACAGCAATGCAATTTTCTCTCAGCTATAAATATTAAAATTATTACTGAATTTTTCCTGAATATTTATAGGCTGTATAGGCTGTATATCCCTCTCTGTATTCTTTGTCAGATATTTTTATTAAACCTCAATTGAACGTACAAATTTGGTTTTATTTTTGGTTTTATTGTTGTTTATATTTTAGTTATTTTTGTATTGCTGTTGTTGTTTTTTGTGTTTTTGTTGTTGTTTTTTGTGTTTTGGTTGTTGTTTTTCTTTTTTTATGTTGTTTCTTGTTGTATTTATTGGTTTTTATTGTTTTCTTCTGGTTGCTTTTACTGTGCAGAGGAAAATATGTCGCATTGTCGAAAATAGAATGAAATAATTTATGAGTATGAACAATAACATGAAATAATAAATGGCACAAAAAATGTGCCGGCATATTTTGTTGCATACTTTCGGGGATGCCTTGTTTAGGTGGTGGTTGTGTGTTGAGAGTGTTGACCGTCGTTGTATGAACGTTGAAAGTCGTTGAAAGGAGAAAATATTTGTCACCAAAATGAAAATCAAAATCAAAACTGAATTAATTTCATTTAATGCTGCATACTTTTTGGTGTTAATAAAATCATAAGAAATGATGACGTGTGATGATGTTGTTTTAGGAATTCTGCTTTAATTTTTGTTTCTGTTTTTCGTGTGTGTTTGCAACGAGACACTTTTTGATGGACCAAAACACATGATTATGTTCCGAAATAATGCTGGATAGTTAAAAGAGCTTTTCGCTGGCTCGACTCCATCTGTTGGGGGCTTTTGTCTGAGTGTGTGAGTCCTTGTGTGTGTGTGTGTGTACTTGTGTTTGTCTGTGTTTTGTTCGCGAGTTCATTTTCGGGTCGTTGTTTAACAAAAACTGACACAACCGAAAGAGCTTCCAACGAAAACCCATTTACTAACTTCCTTTCTCTCTCTCTCTCTTTTTTGGCTGTTTCTCTGTTTGTCTCTTTGTCTCTCGTTGTCAATCTATGGCTCACTCTATCTATCCTTCTCTTTCTTTTGCTTCCTTTCAATGCAGCTTCTCGTTCATATCTAAATTAAAGCGTCTGAAAGACCTGAGACTCTGAAAGGACCTGCAGCAACAGCTTGACTATGAATAAGCCACGCATTATAAATCCGCTTCCACTCGCTTCGTTCCCCCTTCTTAAGGGTGCGTACTTCTCTAAAGGAACCTCAGAGACCAGGTCGGTAGATGGCAGGTAGCTTGGTTGGTTGGCAGAGAAGCCGCAGATCCTTTTGATAAACAAAAACTTGTCCACAGACACACAAGGAAACACACACACACACACACTCATATACACACATGCACTCATATACACACATGCACATTTTTGCATAATAGCCAGTGTCTAGAGTTGCCACCCGCTTTTGTGAACAGTCTTTTGTTGTTCTTCTGGTCAGTGTTCGTCTTCTGTTGACAACAGCTGATGCTGAAGCTGTGACAGCGGCGGTTGTTGCTGGCTGTTTTGTTAATATTTCGAATGTTGTTGTTGTTGCTGTGGTCTTGGATTTTCTGTTGCTTGTCATGTTGTTGTTGCTCTTGGTTGTTATTTTTTCTCAATTTCCATGTTGTTTTTATTATTCTCCTTCTTCTGTTGTTGTTCTTTCTGTGGCTCTTCTTTCTGATGTTTTTATTGTAGCTTCCTTTGTTGTTGTTGCTTCCTTTGTTGTTGTTGTCGGTAAACAAAATTTAGAAAAGTTCATCAACGTGTCAACAAAGACGTCAACTTTGGGGGCTTCAAGCTTCATTTTCCTAAGCATGCCCATGTCTCCGACGTAACAACAACAACAATAACACCACCAACAACAACAACAGAAGTCAAACAAAAAACACCAACTCTGGCAACCCTTAAATTTTTGTCAATAGAAATTTTGGTTTACCGTTTGGCTCTTTCAGTTGTTGCTGTTGTTGTTATTTTTTGTGAAACTCTTTTTTAATTTTTGCAAAATGAAAAAAAAAATCACTTTTAAAAGGAGTGACGAAAAGAAACCGTTACCGTGTTTCTGTGGCTTTTTTGTTGTTTTTGGTGTCTCTGCTTTCATGAGGCTGCTCGTTGTTTTGGTTTCTGTGTCTTTATGGTTGTTGTTGTTGCTGTTTTCTTTTAGAAAACACCTCCAATGGCGTTAAAGTGTTAATGAAGGTCTCTGAACACACACACTTTTTGTGACAGATGGGTGGGGGGAGGGGGGGGGGGGGAGAGGGGTGATGGGGTCCATGTGTCCACATAAAAACTCTGTTTTGGTCTTTCTTGTATGTGTCAACATTTTTTTGATTTTTACCACCGTCTAAATATTTGCATAGAAAATGGATGAAAGGAGAACGAGACAGTGAGAGAAAGAAAGGGAGAGAGGAGAGAGAGAGAGAAAAAGGGGTTGGAAAACCCTACGAGTGATTGAGAAATTTTAATCCTCGAGGTTAATATTTGAGTTCACTTGGAGCAAAATTTATGGTGATGAGGTTACTTAATTCGGTTTTTTCTTCTTTTTTGGAAAAATATTTAATAATTTCTTTCTGTATTTATTTATTTTTAACCCGTTACTTTTAATTGATTTATTTCACAACGAATTTTTGAAGGAAATGTAAATTTTTGTCACAGCGTAATTTTTTTCTATTTGAGTAAAAGAGTATATACTGTAATCGTGATTGCACTTGCTGTTGTTGTTATTGTTGTTGTTATTATTATTGTTGTTGTTGTTATTGTTGTTGTTATTGTTGTTCTTATTGTTGTTGTTGTTATTGTTGGCCTTGTTATTGTTATTACTGTTATTTTCATTTACGAACATCGAAGTGGAACCGATATTGAAATTCAAATGAGCCAAAAAAACCGCAAAATATTCAAACACTAGGTCGAATATATCGAACATGGATACATATGTATGTATGTACATATAGTGTGGTATACATACTTACATATTATAGTGTAGTACATGTACATACCTGTATCTGGGTCGAAATGAAAACCATCCGGTATACAATCAGTCAGCAGATCGGACACACATCAGTTACGTTGATGTCACCAAAAAATAATGCAGCTGCTGAATTCGGTCATCGAAACACGGGGCTCAGAAGGGGCTCAGAGGAGGCTCGGAAAAAATAACAAAAACCTCTCTGATAATTAATACCGTGGGGCAATCTATTAATCAGTCCCTTAATGGTAGTCATGCGGCAGTCAGTTGGTAGTAAAAAAACCGTCCTTCATTCCCTGCTCCTCCCTCCTCCCTCCTTCCTTCCTCCCCCGATCCCTGTTCTTCACCTCCTCCGACCGCTTCTACTCTGCCTCAGAACGAATACTCGTCATTTTGAGCCATGCGGCATGCGTTCAACTTTTGTTGTTGTTGTTGTTTTATTGTTGTTGTTATTTTATTGTTGTTGTTGTTTTATTGTTGGTGTTTCATTGTTCTTCTTTTTATTTTCACTGTTAGTTTTGTAATTTCTTCATATGGACTCTTTTTTCCCTGCCGGTTTTTGTTTTTTCTTTCTTTTTTAATTTCTTTATTTTTAGTTTTTCTTTTTTTTTTGGAAACGTTTTTCGGTTGTTATTTTAACGACTTTTAAATTCATAACCATATGAACTCAGAAAAATATGAAATAATGAACCATGTCATTGTGATTCTTATACTAATTATTAAACATTTTCTAACATGTTTTGTTGTTGTTTCTCTCTCAAATGTAATCAAGGTCTCAAGGAACTTTTAACAACCTTTAAGAAAGTTCGTCGGCTTTCAGAACCTAACACAAAATGTACTAAAAATCTGGAGAATAGATCAAGATGTCTGTTGAATCTGTCTGTTAGCCACTTAAATCTGTCTGTCAGCGGTTCAATTTGTTTGTCTATCTGGAGTTGTCTTTGTTTTTGTTTTGCCCTTGTAGTTATTTATTCTAATCTACGTTGTTATTGGATATAAAAAACAATGGATATAAAAAACCAAAGCCCACATAAGAATCACATTCAACCGCAAAATCCTCTCAGACAAGCAACAAATCGCATGTCAACTTAACAGCAATGAAAAATGATAGCAACAACAACGGCAATAAGGCACTAAAATGAAACCGCAACAACAACAACAAATGTCCCGTTTCCAATGTGGTCTGTGATCTTATTAGACATGATTAAAGAGAATTAAAGAACTGAGAACAATGCGAGAGGAGAACCTGAGCCATTAATACTGGGAACAACAATAACAGCAACAATAACAACAATAATAAGAACAATAACAAGAACAACAACAACAACAATAATAATAACCATGTTAGCCTATGGAATTGTTTCTCGACTTGTTGTTGTTGTTATTCGTGTTGCATTCAGATGATTCCGAATGCTATACAAGCTCTTGACGCAAACTCATGAAGTGAGTTACACAATAAAACGTTTCGATTACATGTTGCGAGTGTGCTTTTAGGCGTTTTATAAAAGAAGAAGAAGAAGAAGAAAAATAAGAATAAAACAAGAACAACGATAACAGTGTCAAAAGAGGTCTTTGCCAGGATTTAATAGTGACCAAGTTCATGTATAGAAATCTGAGTGTATGAACACAGGTGAATGCGTTTATAAGTATGAGTGAGCCGTTAATGTGTTTGTGTGAGTGTGAGAGAGTGTTTATGAGTGTGTGTGAAATTATGTGCATGTATTATGTGCCTATGTTTATGTTTGTATCAATAACAACGCTGTATAAAATGAAAATTGACAAAATTCTCAAAAAAAAAAAATCGCAAAAACTGAACTTCAACAAGCAGAATTTTTCTCACTTTTATTTTAATTGACTTCAGTTTGTTTTATTCTTATTTTTTTTGTTTATTTTTGTTTTCTTTTTTGTTTGCTTTTCTTTATTTTTCCCTTTTTTTTCGTCGCATCACTGAGAATAATAAACAATCGAGTGTGACAACATCAAAAATACAACAACAGGAAAACAATAGAAAAATACACGAAAAAAAACGTTTTAAAATATATAAAAATATTTTAAAAAAATCATTGAAAATGTGTACAAAAACCAGCGCCATTGTTTGTTGGACATGAAAAATAGCGGTACGCCCCCTGAAAGTATGCTTATTGAGATGCGCACCGACAAATGGTCGGCTCTGTTGGCTGCACTCTGGTTATCATCGATAGTTTTTATATACAAACAGTAGAAAAACTATAGAAAAAATATAAACAAGGGGATTCACTAGAAAGGAAAAAAAATACACTTAAAAAAATTAGAAACTCTGACGGGTCGGATATGTTTTCGATTGTGTTCGGTTGCTTTTTGTCAAGTGTTGGTTTTTGAGTACTTTTTTAGTTCCCTATTTTTTGAGTCGCCTTTTTTGAGGCACGTTTTTTTTTTAGTCACGTTTTTTAGAGTGACGTTTTTTTAATATTTCGTGGTCTATTTTTTTGTGGTCCATTTTTTTTTGTTATTGGCCGCATTCACAGTTGCTTTGTGTTCAAGGCTGACATTTTGGCCAACTACGTTTGTTTGTTTAACTGTTTGTTTTGGCCGCAGCTGTCAAAGAATTACACATGGAGCAGAATAGTAAAAACAACAACACTGATTCTATAAAAAAAACAGCCCCAACAAAGTGGGTTACGACAGCGACATGTTTTGGATTTTTTCTGTCACGCAAAAGTTGTTATCATTCATCGAACCAGTGATTCAGTTGGGCAGTCTGTGTGCCAGTCTGTCTGTTAGTCTATCAGTCAGTCAATCAGTTAGTCAATCAGTCAGTCAGTCATCGAGTCAGTCCACGAGTCAGTCCCCGGCTGAGTCAACCAGTCCGTCAATTATTCAGACAGATTTTAACCACACTGCTTTCAAGAGTTGATCTCAGATCTAAGTATTTATTTTCCACTAAAACGCTAGCAACATAAAAAAGCAGCAATTAAAATTGCAACGAAACCACTACTAAACACAACAACAACACCAGCAGCAACAACCTCAGCAACAACAACAGTAACAACCACAACAACAACAACAGCAACAACAACAGTAACAACAACAGCAATAACAACAACAACAGCAATAACAGCAATGATATGAGAGCTACAATAATTTGCTGTTGCAACGCAATTCCAGATTTTTTTTTTATTTTTTTAATTTTATTTTTTTTATTTTTTTTATTTATTAAAATATAAACTAAGCGCAGTAGTTTTTAAGTAATGAAATGAAATACACAGAATTATAGTTAATTAAAAGAATTTTTGTATTTGTTTATGGTTTTTTATTGGACTTTTTAGTTTTCTTTGTAAATTTTATGGTTTTTTTTAAAAATTTTCATTTCATTACTATTTTGTTGTGGTTTTGTTTTTGAATTTCAATGGTTGTTAATTTTTTTTTTCGCTACTACTTTAACGATTTACGCCTTTTAAACTTCATGAAACTGTCTACACTTTAAAAAAAAAACAAACATTCAGGAGTATTTTTCTCCACGTTTTTTGTAGTATTTTTCAATTGCGTGTTTTTTGTGTAGTTTATTTTTTCGATTGCGTTTGCAAGTACTTTAATTTGTTCAAATAATCGTAATGTTCATTAGAGAATAGAGAACAACAACCACAACAACAACTACTACTACTACTCCTATTTAAAGCGAAATAATTTGTGTTTTACATAAATTTGCACTTTATTTGTGTAAACTTCTGTTTGTCCGATTTAATTTGTTCGGATAAACATGTCGAGAGCATGCAATGTTAGCCAGGTTCAGCAATTAAAATGTGAAACATTTAAAAAAAAAAACAATGAAAAACAATGCAATGAAAAAAAAGAAATGCAACACAATTTTAGGAGCGATAATTATTTATTTGCTTATTTAGTTTATTTCATTGAAAAAATATCAAACTTTTTATTGTTTATGACGTTTGTGTCTTTTTCACCTAATTTTGTATTCACCACTTAGCGAATACACAAACCTTTCAGCGTTGCAAACGAATTTTGGAATGATTAATGATGTGAATGGCTTACTGATGTATTGAGTTACTGATGTGATTAAATTACTGATGTGATTAAATTACTGATGTGATTATATTACTGATGTGATTAAATTACTGCTGGATTAAACAATTTGGACAGTGAGGAGATCAACGTTTGTATGCGTAATCTTCAATATTAAGTTCGATAATCTCGCGGATGGCGTTTATTTCGAATTAATCTTGCATTGTATATATAAAGGTTGTATATATGCTTCTATATGTGGTAAAAATATACTATCTACTTTAAGTTATGACCACTTTAGAACTCATACAGTTCATTATTCTTCATACTCTTCAGTATTTCTGTTCAGCCTTTGTTAAAACACATATTAAATTCCATGCCAATTAAATTATTCATTATTTTAGTCATTATTGGGTATCAGTTATAATTAAAACACAACAATACAAACCCATTGAACTCAGTTCGAGTAATAATATGACTGCCCTGAGGTATGCAACATATTTTAGTGACGATTTCCCTGACTCGCTTTAAGTTGTCAGAATAGCGATAGAATTAGTGTATATGAGAGCATACACAGTAACAACAACAACAGCAACAACAACAACAACAACAACAACAACAAAGATAAATACCACAGTGTAAACTATTAATACTGCTTCTTCGTTATCTTCCTCTTCTTCCGCTGCTGCTGTGACTTCTTGCCCTCCAGCGATCAAATGTTGAATCAGAGATCTGATAGCATATCATCTGGTGAAGTGTAACAGAATTAATGGTGGTTAGGAGGGGAGAAAAAAGGAGAGAAAGGGCGAGGAAAAAGGAGCGAAAAGGGGAGAAAAGTAGAGACTAGGATAGGATAGCAGTGCAGAACGAAGAGAAGAGTAGAGGTGATAAGAGAGGAGAGGAGTCACATACAGAAATGCTCACTGACCAGAGTCAATTAATAACATACACATACAAATATACACACACACTCTCACAAGCATCTCGATATACTTAAAGTAAAAAAAAATAAACTCACAACCTCGAGTGAAAAATAATCGAGTTTGCTGCAGAAACAAGCAGAAAAAGGATAAAACACCATAAAATACTGTAAAGTTAGGAGAGTGAACATACAATCAGAAAAATTGTCAACGAGAGAGATTTGTAGATAGTTAAATAGTTCGATAAGATTGACAGCTCCGGACAATTCAAAGTAAAGTTATCCGTAGGGCAAAAGATGGTTGTAAACATGACAGCAGAACCACGAGAATGATTTCCGCAAAACTCGGATAAATTAAGGGAGTGACTAACAGAGAGAGAGAAAGAGAGAAAGAGAGGGAGAGAGAAAGAGAGAGAGAGAGATGGTGAGAATTACAACTAAAGTATTGGATATATTTGGACCAACCGATTTCCATCGTTCACACTGTGAAGCTGTATCATGATTAAAATTAAATTAGGAAAAGAAATAGAAAAAAGAAAAGTTACATTAATGAAGTTACAAGAAAAAGAAGGTCAAGGAAAAGAAGGGCAAGAAAAAGCAGATAAAGAAAGATTAACAAACTTAAGACCAAGAAAAAGAAGCTGAAGAAAAAGAACACCATTAAAAAGAAGACATGATTGAGTAACAACCATTCAAGTAGCCACACCATCAGCAGCACCAGCTGTTGTCTGTCTCTGCCCAGCGGTCAAATCACCACTCTGCTGGGATTCGAAACCCGAAAGTTTTCAAAACCAAAAACATTACCAGTCGTTCGTTGCTGTTGTTGTTGCTTTTCTCTCGGAGCACTTAAAGCTGAGAAACAGAGAGAAAAAGTTGACCGAGTTTCCTGTTTGTGGAATTTTGTTGTGAAACCTTTTAAATCACTTTCCGGAAAGGTTTTAAAGCTGTCCCTGGAAGTAATCCAAATCAGTCAACAAATCTTTAAAAGTGAATATAAATTGCTTTAAGAATAACAAAGAAAAAAGTGAATAAACTCAAACATTTATTAAGACTAAAAATTAATGGTTATGACCCCAGATAAGATACGATTTGAAGACGATGCTACTCCTGCTTGATCTCCTAGATTACTCTTGTTGTTGTTGGTTGTCTTTTTCTTTTATTAATTTAAATATTTTCCAAGTATTCGAATTTAAAGAGCCACTGATTTATATATTTGCTGAGTTGAACGAGTGGAAATCAAGCCTCAAGGCGTTGTTGAAGTGCTCTCGTAAAGTTGTAGAAAACTAGAACAGCCCAGAGACTGACAGGGTGACGGGCAGACAGACAGGGAGACAGGCAGACAGATAGACAAATGAGACATACATACGTATATACGGAAAAGTTAGAGAGAGAGAAAGAGAAAACTACAACTAAACTCGAAACTGAAACTGAATTAAATGCTTCAGAGTTACAAAAGAGTTCAAAAATAGATAGGAATAAAAACAGTTACAATGAAAACAACAACAACTCCATCAACACCAACAACCAAATGAAGACTTTTACTCAGTTCTCATTAAAACAAAAACAACAGAAGTCTGGCAAGCTTACGAAGAGTGGCCATTCTTTAAGCAGAATTCTTCCACTTTTTTTTTTGTTTGATAAAAAACACCAAATAATTTTAGTAATTTTACACACGCAGCGCAGGATTCAGGATGGGATCATTTAATACCGAAGAAGAAGAAGAAAGAGTAAGAAGAAGCAGAGTAGTAGTAGTAGTAGCAGAAGAACAACAACAACAACAACAACGCTGTTGCAACACGAGGAGGCTGCTGTAACCGGAGCAACTTTCGACGATTTGCCAAGCGGCGAGAATAACGACTCCTACAAATGATGGCGATGATGATGATCACGAACACGATGATTATGTTATGTTCAGCGTATTTTCAAAACAGTGTCTAGCATAGTTTTAAGCACACAAACACAATCATGACGCCTGGCGACTGGCGACTGGATGGCTGCATGGCTGTTTAGCGGGCTGGCTGACAAGCGGGCTGACTGACTGGCTGCTTAGTGGGCTCACTGACTGCCTGTTTTAGCCTGCGTGCTGGTTGCCTGTATTTCTGTCTGTCCGTCTGTCCGTCTGTCTGTCTGTTTGCCAGACGCCGTGTGTTTGCGTAAAATTAACATATAGTAAAAGTTTGCAAATGAAGCTGACGCAAAAGTTTTGAGCTGGAATTTTGTGATTTTTTTTCCTTTTTCGGCTCCTTTTGCATTTTCACGCCATTCGTTCCTTTTTTTTTCAAGATTGTCTGCTAATATTTGCAAAAAGAAAGACGCGAAATGCTATTCAAATACTAAATTATGAATGCAAGCGTTTGTAGATATGTATGTGTGTGTGTGTGTATGTGTGTGTGTGTGAGAGAGTGAGTTTGAGTGTGTGTCTGAATAAGTTTGAGTGTCTTTTTTAAGGGTCTGTGTGTCTGATGAGTCGAGTCTTCACCGTGTTCATTACAATAAAAACAACGTCAGTGTGAAAGAGAGTGTATGCAGGTGAGTGTGAGTATGTGTAGGTGTATGAGTGTGTGTAGGTATGTGTGTCTGTGTGTTTATGTGTCTTAATGTTTGTGTCTCCAGTTTATATCTCTGTTGAGAGCACATGTTGTCGTTGTCGTCATACATGATCGTTGTAGTTAGTGAATGTATGATGTTGCTGTTGTTGTTGTTGTTCATGTTGTTGTTGTTGTTCACATTGTTGTTGTTTTCTTATTACTTCTCTTTTTACCTCCAGCATATGAATGAATAAAGTTTTTCTTATTTAGTTTTTCATTTCCATTCTTTTTTTTGGTCTTTACAGGTTCTACTTTAAAAATAAGTTCTGCATACTTTTAGGATAAACATCGTTAAAGTTTGCAACGTTTAAAATTGTTGAGAGACGAGAAGATTTTTAAATTAAAGCAGAGGAAAGGGAAAAAACAGAGAAATAAAAGAAGTGTGAGGAAAGATAAAAGAAAGAAAAGAAGCGAGAGAAAAAAGAATAGAAGAAAAAATAACAGAAGTGACACGCTTTAATATCGCACTCATTATAAAGCGTAATGATATTTAAATATTGGATCAAAGTTCAGAGAATATTAGCAGATACCAACACAGTCACACACACACACACACACACATACATACACTCTTCAACACAAGTTAGTTTTCTTAACAAAGGCGAACTTAACAAAGGATCCTCTTCACTCAGAGAAGCAACAAGAATGTCAACAACATCAGCAGCAGCTCCGGCGATTTTAACCTGTAGCCAGGAGCTTAGCTATAGAACCCTACTCCCCCCTCCCCCCTCCCCCTCTCCCCTCCCCCCGCACGACTCATCCGTCTCAGACGTCAATCCGTTAACGCGTCCCCACAAAAAGCGACTCCGCTGGTCAGAGTTTAGATGGAAGCACAACAAAGAAGAGGACGCATACTGAGCCCTCCACTTTTAACCCCCTCTCTCCCACTCTCCCTCTCCCCCTCTACCCCTCTCTCCCACCCGTCTCTCTGTCACTCCTCATTTCTTTGTTTAATTTTTTCCTACTTATTTCTGGTTTTTTAAACTTCATTCTGTTTTGCGTTTTCTTTGTTTATTTTGCGTGTATTGTGCGGCATCCTCTGTTTACACAGCTAATAAAATTATGTTTGCGTGGAGCTGAGAGAGGGAGAGAGAAGGAATGATGGAGAGGAAGTGATGGAGAGAGAGAGAGATGGGAAGTTGGAGTGGTAGTGATGGAAAGAGAGACAGATTGGAGAGAGAGCAGAGGTGGCTCCCTACAAAGATTTTTGAGTGGCAGATTTCTTTAAACATCTTTTTTTTTATTACTTCGGTTTTAATTTTGTTTCTTTTATGTTTTCCGTTTTGTCTTTCTTTCTTTCTTTTTTCTTTCCTTTTTTTGTTTTTTGACGTTGACATGTTGTTTGAGCAGCGTGCTTTATTGGCTAAACAATACTTGAAGTGGGAAAAATTACTCTTAAACTTTTTAGATTCTTAGATTTTATTTTAAACATTTTTAAATTTTATATAATATTTTATGGTATTTTTATTGATTTTAAAAGAAGTTTTATTTATTATTATTTATATATATTTGATTTCATATTTTATTCAATTTTTAAATTTTGTCGTTTGATCCTTCGAGCTGGATTTTAGAGCATTTTAGTACCTGTATTTTATAGAAATTATTATTAATTACATTGTAAAACAGAAGAAATGCTGAGTCATCTTCAATAGTTTGTTATATTATAATAAATTTTATTAACCGACATATGAAATTCAGGGAAAGTAACAAAATCTGGTCCTTCGAGCTGGATTCTTCTTGTTTTCTTCCTCTTAAATTATTTCCTGATTTTCTGGGCCATTTAAATTTTATTGATTTAATTTCGATATTATAAAAACAAAAACATTTCTCTAAAATAATGCAATATTTTATTAGTACAGCAATAATAACTTTAATGTTATTAAAATTGTGTTTATCCTCATCTGAATAAATTCACGTTTACTCCTACCTGAGTATGTTCTCAATAAGTTTCTTAATATTGTAAATTATTTGTTCTTTCCTGAGCATTGCATACGAGTACATAATAATAATCACACATGATTTTATCGATATCATTCATCGTTTTCATTCCTGCAATGAAATCATATTGAGTTTTGGGTAAGCCAAATTTTACAGAACCTCAACAGAATCTTAACTGAACTTAATTCGATACAAATATCTTCAGAGTAACTCTTCATTTTTAGAGTCCTATCTACCCAGAGTAGGTCTGTTTTCCTCTTTGGAATGCTTTGAGTATTTGACCCTTCATTGAGTCAGATTTGTTATGTTAGCTAAAACGGAGCTGGGAGCTGAAGACGTGACATTTTCATTCACATCCTTTATTCAACATATTATAGACTAGAGTACAGTATACAGAGTACAGAATAGAGAGTAGAGAATGGAGTGTAGAAAGTAGATTTGAGAGGAAAGTAGAAGTGTGTAGATAGCAGAGTAGAACAGATTAGAGAGTGAAATACACTAGAAAGTGGAGTAGAGATTCGAGTAGAGTGTCGGGAGTCGAGTAGAGAGAAAAGATTAAAGGGCAGAGTAGATAGTAGAATAGAGTAGATATTAGAATAGAGTAGATATTAGAATAGATTACAGTATAGAGTATAGAAAACTTGACAGGAGTAGATAAATATATATCAAGATATATAAGTAAGACTATTATTATAATAGTAACAGTAATATTTATATAACAAACAAATTCCGGAGGAGTGGAAGAGGTGATGAAGGAGCAACACAGGGAGTAAAAATCTCTAAGAATCTTTAATAACGACAGAAAGATGCACTGATAACAAAAGCAACAACAACAACATTGTATCGGCTGGAGCTATATATTTAGAGCTATATAAAAAAAATTGCTACCATTTCTTAGTGGAAGCTGACTAAAAAAGGAAGTATTTTTAAAAACAGAAGGACTAAAAATGGAAGGATGGGAAGGATGTCAACGCGGGCAACACACATTTCATTAAACTTTTAAATCTTTAATGATTTTGTTGTTGTTGTTATTAATGTTATTATTGTTTTTGTTGTCATCATTGTTGTTTTCATCATTGTTGTTGTCATCATTGTTGTTGTCCTCGTTGTTGTTATTGCTATCATTATCATTGTTGCTGTTGTTATTATTATTGATATTGTTGTTGTTGTTCTTGCTACTCGAACTTGTTTGAATTCTTGAGTTTGCATGTCGAAGTTGCTGCTGCTGCCGTTGATACTTTTTATTGCTGTTGTTGTTGTCGCTGTCGTTGATGTTGTTTTCGAACATTGTTATTGTAGTTTGTTGCTGATGCTGTTGTTTTTGCTACTGCTAGCAAACTTTTTATTATGATTGCAGTTCAGAGATTGCAAAATAAAGCGTTCATATTTCTTTCTTCTTTGCTCTCGCTTCTCTTGTATATCCGCTATGAACCACACTCTGTCCTCTCTCTCTCTCTCTCTCTGTCTCTCGCTCTCGTCTTTTTTGCTATTAATGTGACATCAATAATTCTAAAAGTAACTAAAAATGTTACCATATTAAAAAGTGAGGAAACTCAGTGACCTGAACTGTGACCGAAGGGTCAAAAGGGCGAAGGGAGCAAACGCAGAGGATCCAAAATTGAGATCTTTGGGTCCAAGAAATATTTGAAGGTTTTATGAATTTTGTAAACTTAATTTAAAAGACGAGGGAAGCGAGAGAGAGAGAGAGAGAGACACCCCTGATGGAGGTACCTCTACCGTCTCTTAACGAGAAGGAGACGGCAAAGAAATCATCAGCCAGGACGGGGTAAAAAGTTCGAAACCTCCATTGAACTCAATTTGAAGCGCTCACCACGACTTCCTCAGCACTCAACTCGACTGAACGACTCATCAACTTAACGATGATCATTATTAATGCAACGGTCGATGAGTAGCAGAGCCGTCGATGAGCAGCAGCGTCGTCGCAGAGCGCAGAGAGCAGAGTTTCGAGAGCCGCAGGAGTTCCCAGCTGCAGAGTTGCTGCTGCTCGGAAAACTCTAAAAATTATTTTTAACTGGCGATTCGTGTTTCGGAAACTTTTTCACTCAAAAGCAGACCTCCTTTTTTTTGCTTTTTTACTACGTGAAATTATGTTAAACTATAACAACAACAACAATAATGAGAACAACAACAACAACAACAACAACAATACTGATAACTACAATAAAAAGTAAAATGAATTCATAATAAAATGAAAAGAAGAACTGAACAAATAATAAAAATGAAGGAGGAAAAAAATTAACAAGAGTGATGAGGAATGCGGCAGAGAATTTGAATTGACGGAGTTACAACAGCAACAACAATAATAATAAACAACAACAACAACTCCAACAAAAACAACAATAATAACAACATCAATAATAACACCAACTACAACAACAACAACACCAACAAGTGATGGTTGCTTAATAAAAAGAGCCGAAAACTTCGTCCGCGAGAAGCTTCAAAATATATTTAAAAAAATAAGGATACAAAAAAGTATGCCAACAAAAAAAAAAGAGAGAGAAAAAAGAAAAAATGAAAACGGTTCAAGTAATAATAATAACAACAACAAGAGCTACAACAATAATAACAACAACAACAACAAATACAACAACATGAACATCGGATGATGTGATTGCTAAAGGATATCATTTTGTGGGCGGGAAGGACGAGGAAGGGGGATGGTGGGGGTGGGGAGGGTTGAGGTTTCTGATTAGTGTTGAATAAAGTGTAAGTTTTTAAAGTAGTTCTCGGTTCCTCGGCGAACGATCGACAATTAAAAGTTTTCCGTTTTCGATTTTGCAGCAAAATATTTAAAGTTTATTGACTGAAGGAGCAACAACAACAGCAACGACAATAACAACAACAATAGAGAAATAATAACAACAATAACAACAAGAATAACAGGGTAATAATAAGACAACAACAACAACAACCGGGTAACAACACTTGTTTTGAGTTGATGCCGTGGCTGCTACTTAAAATAATCGAAAATTTGAAAAACTGAGAAACGTGAGGATTCTGAAGGATGATGAAGGAAGAGAAGAGAAACGTCGGAAATGAAGGGAGCGGAGAAGAAGAGGAAAGAGAAGAGAGAGTGAGAGGCAGAGGGAGGAAGGGACGAATTCGGAAGGGAAAAATTAAACTTATGCCACAAAAAGTGCACAAAATTACATGGCTTTCAATGAACTTGTTAGTAAAAAAAAAACTAATGAAGTATTTAGAGTGACGAGGAAGGGGGGGGGGGGGGGGCAATGATGCTAATGATAATGAATATGATGAGTATAATGATGTTGATAATACTGTTGCAATAATGACGACAATAATATTGATAATGATGATAATATTTACGTTTATAGGTTGTAATGGAAATTTTAAAGAGTTAAAAATGAATATTCAATGAATTTAAGCTGGGAAAACTTAAGCGAGTCTCTAGCACTAGAGTACTAATACCAACACCAACACTAACAGAAAAACACACACAGATTCACCCTCTTACACACACTCACACACAAACCGCAGCCATCAGATGCATTAATTTGGACAACAGAAGTTTTGTGAAACGATGCGTCGAGAACAAATTCGACATGAATAAAATAAAAACCATAAAAACAACAACAAAAAATCCACACTCGCAAGATCTACACACACACACACACACTTTTAAACACATTTTCCTTTATTTTATATAGCAACGGATATTCAGGACTTTCGACAGGAACAAACAAAACTAACAGATGTAGAATAAAAACAACAACAACAAAGCGAAGGAAGCGACGAAGTGCAGAGAAACTGTTTAAAATACAATTCACAAGAATAAAAGAATAAACAAACTCTAAAAATTCTAAAACTAAATCTAAAAATTCTAAAACGAAAAATTAATAAACTGAAAACTTGAAATTGAAAAAGGAAAACAAATGAGAAACAACGGAAAGTGAATAAAAATAGAAATTAAATTAAGAAATGTAGAAATAAAATAAACATAACAATAGAAAATAACTTAAAATAATATAGAATAACATAAAATAACATAATATAACACAAAATAACATAAAATAACATAAAATAAGAATAAAATAAGAATAACAAAGAATTTAGAGTATAAAAATACACATACATACACATACACAATACAATACATAAAAATAAACAACAACAACAAGAAACTAAGAAGCAAGAACACAGCATAGTATATGAGAATATTTTTATATAATAATATATTATTTTTGTTGTTTTGTATTTTATTTATTTTGTTTATAAAATAAATAAATAATAATAATAAAGGTTAAAATAATGTATTAATGTATTTATTCGTTCTTACACATGATTTAGTCGCTGCAGCTGCTGCTTCTGTTGTTGCTGCTGTTGTTTCTGTTGCTGTTTCTTTCTTTCCAATGTCAATTGATCAACGTCACCAACCAACCAACAGAGCAGCTGAAGTCGACTGCGACTGCGATGGCGACGGCGACGGCGACTGAGTCACTGAGCATCTCGAAGGTTTTTTCAATTTTATTCATTTAACAGCGTGAACGTTGCATAGTTTTAGGAGCTACCTTACAGTATATAAAAAAAAAAAACAGACGTAAAACTAACTGTGAATGAGTGAATATACATATGTGAGTGTATATATGAATGTATGTATATATGAGGATGTGTTTATGTAAAAATGTATGATTTGGTATAAAGGACAAACAATTCTTAGCGCAAAATGTATGCATGAATGCTTTTGCTGTGGCTCCACAGTAACACAAACAACAACATCGTCAAAAATGTAAAAGAACGAGTTAGCACAAATAACAACTACAAAATAAAGAAAGAAAATTTAATAAAGAAGAAGTGAATATAGCAAAAAGAAAAAACTATGAAAAAGATTTAGTGAATAAATAAAGAATTTCGTAGAAAACCATCTAAAAATATGCAGCAACAGAAAAATTCTCGTATTTCAAAACAAAAGCACAACAAAAACACGGAGAAACAACAACAACAAAGTATAACAGCATAAGAAACTACAATAAAAACAACAACGATAACAACAACAACAAAAATAACAACAACGACAACAGCGGCGGTGGTACAAAGAAACCACCTGCGACGCTTCTCGCTACTCTGATCCACTCCGCTCTACTCTCACCTACTCTACTCTGCTCTCTTCTCCTCTGCTGCATTCTCATCTCCTCTCTTCCCCTCTCCTCTCCTCTCCCCTACCCTCGCCTCCACTCCTCTCTTCTTCACTCCACTCCTCTGAACTCATCTCTGGTCAGCGGATATGTTAAAAAAAGAACCATTTATTTTCATTTTTATATTCTCGTTCATTGAGAATAAAAATGGACGCTGGCCCGTTCAAGCAAGCATCCGCTGCCGCCATCACTGCTTAAACTTGCAGTTTCCGGTTCGTCTTGGTTAAAACTAGAGCCAAAACTAGATCCAGAGCCGGAACCAGAGCCGAAAGCCAAACAATTTTGCCAAAAAAGCAGGGGAATTGAAAAAAAGCTAAAGAAAAAGGAGTGGCTTTTGACAGCGGGAGGCGGGTCTCCTTCTATCCACTTCTCCTGCTCTTCTAAGATTCTTTCTCTCTCTTTCTCGCTCTCTCTCTCCCTTTCTCTCTACAAGCACAGGGCCGGTAACGCTTTTTGTGTGGCTTTGTTTTGTTTTCCTTTTTTTATGATTTCCATTGCTTTCAAGCCGGATGTCAGCTGCATGTGTTTGTGTACATGTGTATTTGTGTGTGTATGTGAGTGTGTATACGTTTGTGTTGGTTTATTTGTTTGCTGCCTATATTTGTAGAGCTCGTATATATATTATTTATGATCTGAATATGAACTGGCCAAATATATTTGTTCGCCTTGGATGTATGTAAGTATATACATATGTATGTATATGTGTGAGTGCTAGAGTATGTGTGTGCATGTATGTGTTTGAGTGCCCCCCATGGAGTTCTGCCTGTTAATAAATTAGAAATATGTACTGGTTGCCCTGAGGTTCATCCCCGACCTCGTCCTGAACCTCATCTTCGACCTCCTCGTAAGCATCATCCTTGACCTCGTCCTCGTCTCATCCTCGTTCGTAACCTCAGCCTCATCCTCATCCTCATCCTCGTCCTCGTCCTCATCCTCATCCTACATGCTCACGCTTCAATTCTTTCTTATCCTCATCCATATTCTCGAATTTACCAAAGCCAAACTTTTTAATATCGCACGAATGTTTATGGAATTTTTTAATTTACTTCTACCTCTGCACCTCTGTATTTTTTCTCTTTATTTTTGGTTTCTTCGATTTTTTCTCTATTTTTTGTATATTTTCTTTATTTTTAGTTTTTGTATTTTTTCTCTATTTTTTGTATATTTCTTGTATATCTTATCAATTTTCTGTTTTTTGAATTGTTTCTTTATTTTTTGTTTCCTTTTTTGTATTTCTATGGTCCTATTTTTCTTTTTTTGGGCTGCATGTGAGTCTGTTACACGGCTTTTTATTAATAATATTAAAATATGCATTCAATTCGTAGAGTCCAAATTCCGAGAGTATAAACTCGCCTTTCGAATGAACTTCATCAAGCAGAGAAAAACGACGGATGAGAGAAAAATAGTGAGTCCAAAAAAATGCTGTTTTAAAGGTTCCAATTTTATGGTATTTCTTTAAAAATTTACTCCCAGCCTTTTCGAAATTCAAGAGTACGAGAAGTTTTCCTGCGGAGCATAAAAAAAATTCCCTTTTAAGATTTTTATTTGAATTTCTATAAATTTATTGAATTGAACAAAATCAATAATAATAATAAAATATAAAATATATTATAAATAAAACTGATAAATTAAATAATATTTAAATAAACTCCAAAATGAGTCCGTAAACTTTTAAGAACCTCGTAAATTTATGATCCTTGTAACTAGTTTTCCTTTTCCTCCCCTGAAAATTAATCAGGAGTCCGAACTTTCAACTATAATCTAAACATCGTTTATATTTTATTAAAATTCTAAATAATTTTAGAAACTACAAACATGTTCGAAAATTCCTAAAAATATCGAATAATTTTACGCATCTCGTAAATGTTTATGAGACTCGTAAAGATGTCTGATCGAAGCTTCAGCTACTCATCATCATCAAGTTTTACGTACTACAGCAGAACAGAACTGCGACGAAAGTTCTTCTCAAAAAGTTTATTGGTATTTAAAGCATTCTTGTTGTTTCTTTGAACTCAAGTCCCCTCCCCCTCCTCCCCTTCCGCCTTTCATCCATCACATGGTTAGCTTCTTCTTCTTCTTCTTTAACCAGCATGACGCGGTCGTAACTTCTTCCATTTCGTCGAAGTGTTTCAAATTCATTCAGTCCACCGAAAAACCTAATCAAGGTTGCTTTAATGAAATCCGTACACAATTCTGTCACCGACGTAGAAGGAGAGGGGAAATGGGAAGAAAGGGAGGAAGAAGAGGAAGGAAAGGAAGACAAAAAAACAAGGAAAGGACTCAGAAAACTACTCAGCAGAAGACTTTTCTTAGAAGAAGAAATCTAAATATCTAAACAAGAAGAAAACCCCTTAATTTCTCCCTCTCTTCCTGTCTCTCTATCTCTATCTCTCTCTCTCCCTTTCTCCCTCTTTTTCTCTCCCTTTTGATGAAGTTTTCCTTGTGCAAACACATGCAAAAAGCGAGCAAACATTTTCACCAACTTCTTCCCAAGTTTAACGAAGTCAACTCGTATAGTTTTTGAGATTCCTGTTTAGGAGGAACTTTTTGCGTGCTCTTGTAAGTTTGTCGGGTTTGTCGTGTCGAAGGAAGTTGAAAACACAATAAGAAGCAACCGCTTCTTGTTGTTGTTGCTATGTTAAAAGGTGTGCTACAGCTGCTTCTGTTGTTGTTGTTACCGGTCCGTGTTGCTGGTCTCGAAGGCTGTCTGAGGTATGGTTATATATGTGTATGTGTGTGTCTGTGTCTGTGTATGTATGTGTGGCTGTGTTTGTGTCTTGTTACAGGACGTGTTCGCTGCTGCACTTTTAATTGGCTTTAATTGATGTGTGTTCGATGTACTCAGTGTTAACTTGTTTGCAGCTAGTGTGTTACTTCAGTACTTCAAACTGAAGGGAAGGAGGAGGAAGGGATGGGGAGAGGAGGGGAAGAGGAGAGGAGGAAGGGAAGGAAGGGGCAGGGTGTAGGTCGAGAAGGAATGGAGGCTCTCCTGGCCTGTCGAAACACTTTAAATCAATTGAGAATTTCGTCAGTTTCTTAGTCAAAATGTTACTCATACGTCACGTTGTCCACGTTCTCTTCCTCTCTGTTTCTTTAAGATTTTGAAAGGTTTTCTTTAAAGATTTTAAACCTAAATGAAGTGATCTTTTCTTCTTATAATTTTTGTATATTTTTCTATATTTTTATATAGTTATTGTATGTATATTTTGAGTTTTATTCCATTATTTCTTCTTCTGTTTAATTTGCAGCAGAAAACGCAAAAGAAAAGACAGAAACAGGCAACACATGGATAAAAATTAACAATATTTGAATAAATTAAAGCAGTGAATGTGGCTAAAAGCGACGGAGAGAGAGAGAAAGAGACAGAGAAAGAGAGAGAGACGGATAAAGAGAGACAGTACAAGTGATCATACATAAAGTATGCCATCTCAGGTGTGTGTGTGTTGTAACTTCATTTGTGAGCGTGTCTTTCTATCGTTGAGTACAAGTGAGTGTCTTCTGTTCATCGTGAGCTGCTAAACTGCGGGTGTTGTTGTTGTTGTTGTTCGTCTACAGTTTGTTTTTGTTTTTAAGGATCTTATGTTGTTTGTCTTTGATACTCTTCGCTGCTGTTGTTGTTGTTGTTCTTCTTCTTCTTCTATTTCATGTTTGTTCCGTTGGTGGCTGCTATCTTCGTGTCACCTGCAGCAGAAGCAGCAGCTGCTGTTCTCATTCAGTGTAGTTTCGAATGTTTTTACTGTTAGGTTGATGTATTTGCTAAATATGTCGCCTGTAGTGGAGTGTAAGTGTGTGTGTTTCTCTCTTTCCTCCCTTCGTGTGAGGTTTGTCTCAAGTTTTCATGTCTTACTTTCTTATTGTTGGTTTAATAATTAGTTTTAACGCTCCACCGAATGCACGAAACATGGCAGCTTGCAGTAGAGTGCACACATACACACACATACACACACACACACTCAGCTACCAACACTACAACCACATCAGCAAACTCGCGAGTTTATGCACCGCATTCAGTGTCAGAGAGTGTAACATAATAAGCTGAACTTTATTATAATTGTTTGTTTGTTGTTGTTGTTGTGGTTGTTGTTGTTTCTTGTTACTTCATGAGGTTGTTTGTTTGTTGTTGTTTGTTTTTATACAATAGTTTTTCTTCCTTCTTTCGTTTTTTTTTTAGATTTGCAAATTCTTTGTAATGCGAAAAGTTAAAAGATTCACCTCGGAAAACTTTCTGGGTTCAGCTTCTGTTGGTGTCTGGTGGATATACTGAGCAGCTGAGAGCGAGAGAGACAGAGAGAGAGAGAGAGAGGGAAGAGAGAGGGACAGAGTGTGTAGGGCGTGAGTTGTGTGGGTGTATTTATGTATGGAAGTGTCTATATCCGTATTTCTCTGGATTTAAAAAGTCACGTTTTCGATTTCTTCGCGGGATTTAAGTATAACGGGAAAAAGTAAGGTTCTGCTGCTTGAGAAAACATCGAAAAATCGAGCGATTTCAAATTTGGATTTCGTTTTTCAGTTATTCTTTCAGTTCTGATGGAAGTATTTTATTGTGGCTCAATATTTCGATAGTCGTAGATGCTTTGACACTCGTAGATGTTTTGATATTCGTTAATATTCTCACAGATAGAATTTTTAGAATGTTTGCTTCTTGTTTTATTAAATTGTGTTTGATTTGCTGTATTGTTTCACTATAAACGATTGAAGCTTATCTTCGAATTACACGCAGCTTAAATTTAAGTGCCCCCGAGGGACCACTTAACCATATTTTGGCGTCGTAATGAGTACACAAGCCAACGCAAGGGACGCGTTATCAGTGGAATGTGTTACCCCAGGCACAGGCAACCCTCCCCACCAGTCCTCCAACCCTCCATCCCACTGTTCTATTTTAACGCGATTCCCCACACTTCGGGGGGTCACAGTCCTCACACACCCTCCCCGCTTTTCGGTTCTTCTAAATGAACGCCTTCCTGCATTAAAACAGCAGCAACATTTTGAAAATTCGAAAATATTAGCAGCTTTTTTGTTGCTGTTTTCTAGACGCTCTAATGACCTGAACGCTTAACACTGAACGCGGAACGATAGAGAGCGAGACCCTCCTCTGCTCCCCTTCTTCTCCTCCTCTTCTGCGGCCTCTCTTTCAGTTAATGAGTACAGCCGAAGCAGGGAACCGTTAAGCGAGAGCAAATATTAAGCGGCCGATAATAGCAACAGAGTAGAGCAGAGTCAAATCATGTTCGTGCTGCGTCGGTTGCTTCGGTTATTTAGTGACCGAAGGCGGTTGGGTGAGAGAAGAGCGGGGAGGTGCGAGGGGGGGGACGGTGGGTTTGTAAACCAGATTTAACAGAAACAGATTTAGCTAGAAACTGGTGCGTTATTTGTTGCCTGGCAGCTGTGTTGTGTTGGTGTGTGTGTGTGTCGATGGGAGTGAGTGTGTGTAAGTGTGTGAGTGAGTGTGAGTGAGTGAGTGTGAGTGAGCGTGTGTGTGTAAGTGTGTGAGTGACTGTGAGTGAGTGTGAGTGTGTAAGTGAGTGCGAGCGTGTGTGTGAGTGAGTGTGTTAATTTATTCTCCAGTTAATAGCGGTTAAAAACTAACGGAAGAGAAGTTATGCAAACCATCGATAATAAGAACAAAAAATGTTACGCTTGTGTCACGTTAAAAGCTTTAAAACACCGTACTCCGTTCTCAGCACTCCGCATTCGGCTGTCCACCCTCCGAACCCCGCCCTGCACACTCAAAAACACAGTCTTTTAATGGTTTTTAGGCTGGTTAAAGCCTAAATATAGACTCTATTTTTTAGGTTGCGATTTTCATCTGAAGCCTAATAATAGAATCTGTTTTTTTCTTGGCAGTTTTTATTGCCTTAAAAAGTGTCAAGCGTCGTTTTCAGAAGTTCATCGATACAAAGAGAGGGAGAGAGAGGAAGAAAGAGAGAGAGAGGGAGGAAGAAGAAGAGAGAGAATAATTTTAATCTGCAAATTTAAATCTGTTGTTCATATTTTTCGCATAACTCAGGAAACATTTTCTGTAGATTTTAACGAAGCTTTTAACATAATTTGGGCCAAAACAATCATCAAACAGAAGGCACTCGTATATCTCATAAACCACTCTGCATAGTTTATGGCATTTAAAAGGAGAATGTTATGTAATCAGTACAAAGACCGAGAGAGTGAGAATGAGAGAGAGGGAGAGAGAGTGTCCCTTAAAGAGTGTGTCTGAGCGAGAGAAATGCAAACAGAAGGACTGTTGAACAAATAAACAGCATATAAAATTGACAAAAATCTAAATAAATCTCTGGTTTTAACGAGCCACAAATAAAGCAACATACAAAGAGACACACAAAACACACATACAGACACACAAACACACATACGCACATACATACACAAATACACAGACACACACACACACACACACAAAATCATATATAAACACACATAAAATCACCGAAAATTCACAGAAGGACCGGCAGCTATTCTCACACATGCACTCAACACATACAATCGTCCTCTGTTACTTTATCTCTCTCTCTCTCTCTCTTTATCTCTCTCCATTTTTATCTCTCTCACTCATTATTCACTGTTCTATTCTCCCTCTCTATCTTATTTATAGTTACCAGTTGTACTTGAAGACATACTTTTGCAAACAATTTTCATTTAAAGTTCTGCTGAGCCACTTAAATGACAGAAAATTGCTTTAGTTATGTAAGAACAACAACAATAAAAACAACAACAATAAACCAACAACTACAATAAAAACAACAACAACACTAAAAACAACAGCAACATCATCATCAACTGGAACCAAAATCACTATAATTTGTAGTCGTAAGCTCAAGCGTTCTGTAGACATAAAAATATGTTGCTTGGTAGATCACTGAGATTCTGAAGGAGTTACGAATTTATTCAGAGCAACAACAACAACAATAATAACAGCAACAACAAAAAACAACAACAACAAAAGCCACAGTATGAACAACAACAATAAAATATACACGAATATCCAAGCACTATAGTAACACCGAAGAGTCACTCAAGTGACAACGAGCCACTTAAATCAATCATTCGAGTGCTTGATTTTAAAATTTCAAGCCTAAAAATTTCCTTAATTTTTCTAATTTTGTAGTTTCTTCCTTTTATCTTAAAAAGAAGAATCTAATAAAAATGAAACCACAAAAAAATTATGAAAGAAAGAGTAATAATCTGCATTGAAAGCGTGGCCTTTTTTTTATTTTGCGATATTTTTGTTTGGTTTCTTTTATTTTTTGCTCTCCTTTTCAATTTTTAATTCGATTTTCCCTCTTTTTAAGGTTGATTTTCGATTTCGGCTCGACAAGAAACTTAAAAAAAGAAATTACAACCATCGCCCAAAAACGAAAAGCAATCGAAAAAATAACGAAGCAATCACAAAAAAGGGGAAACTGGGTTAAATGGTCGAAGGGGTCAAAAAGTGATGCTCGGAGGGTCAAAAAGTGATGCTTGTTCTTCATGCAGTCCCGTCGCTGGCGGCAGTCAAAAAGTCGCACCTCTCCTGGAGTTCAGAACCCGGAGTTGTTTGTTCATTCTGTGGTGAAGCTTGTATTTCATGTACTCTTGTGATTGAGTTTGTGTGTGTGAGTGAGTGTATAAGTGCGCGTGTGTGTGTGTGTGAGTGAGTGTATGAGTGTTTGTGTGTTTGTGTGTGTGAGTGAGTGTGTGTGCTGTTTCGAAAATTTGCCTATTTGAAGTTTGTCCTGTTTTATAAAGCTTGCTTTTTTCATTTCAGACCACGTTCTCGTTTCTCAGGTGTATTGTTGTTGTTGTGTTTGGTGTTTCATTGGTTGGTTGGTTGTTGTTATTGTTGTTGTTATTATTGTTGTTGTGGTTGTTGTGATTCTTGCTTTTATTGTGGTTTGTAATCTGTAGCTTAATCTTTGGAGTCATGCATAAAATCGAAAAATAAATAAGCAACTCTTATAGGGCATCGGTCCATAGGTCTCTCGGTTGCAATGCTTACGAGTACAGATTCAGAGTGTTACCACTTTATCGAGATCTGTATTTCAATTCAAGGTAAGTTTCTTTGTTTTATCAGCATTAAATTTAAGATCATAAAAAAGAGCACAATTTTTGCAATTATTTGAAAATATTTATTACTAGAAAAGTGACGAATACAAATATTTGCCATAATTAATGGCAAAGAATACTCGTTAAGGGAGAGTTAAAATTTCGAACTTCGATTCCATACTTTTTACGTAATTTCGGTTTTAAGTTCTAACGCAGTTATTGAAATACTAACTCAGGCATTCAGAAAATGAAGTAAGGATTAAGAAAAATCATAGAAAACAGGTAATGAAAGTAGAAGAAGAAGAAGACAATCAAATTGTGTATCTACTTAGAAGAAATTGAAAAGAGATTTTAGGATTTTTTGCAGTCCTCTTTTTTCTCACTTTTCATTATGTACTCGAGTTTTTTCTCCCCTTGACTTTTAGAAAGATTTCTGTACAGCGGATGGTATTTTTTTGTATCCATATCAACCACATACACCCAAATACACGTTTTTACAGAAATTGAGACCTTCTGCGTGTACGAGTGTCTCTAAAGTGACGTTTTTGAGATCATTGAAGCGAGATATTTGCAATTTTTCAGAAGAGTTGTGTTTAGTCTCTTTGAATCCTTTGACACATATGACATCACACACACACACACACTAATAAACTTATATCACAAAGACACTTACAAAGGTACCTCCTCTCTCCTCTCTCTCCTCTCTCTGCTACATTTTAGACAAGCAGAGAGATTTCATATATCTCTCAACTAAAAGATTCTTAATTTCGAGATTCGTCTTCGTCTTCATCTTCTTCTTCATCCACTGTCACTATTATTTTATTTTATAATATTGTTATTTCCTTTGCCACATCCTTCGTTCACTTATTTTGTCTACGCTGCTTGTTTGCCACTCGTTTCGTGTGGCGTCATTCGCTCAACGAAGCGTGAAACACTCTAATAACTCAGTGAGTTTCGGAGATCTCTCAATGGAACAGCATCGATGTTTTTATTTATATTGTATTTTTAACAGGAAAATCCAACAGAATGGGAGAAAAGCTAAAGAGAAAAACAACAATAAAAATCAAAGCTACTGTGTTTGCTCAAGGATAGAAAATCGTTTGTTTAAATCTTTCCGAGTCTTCCTCGAAACCCCGGAATTCGTTGGTTCCGAGGTGAAAGCAGTGGAAAGGAAGAGAGGGAGAGAGCGAGAGAGAAAGAGAAAGAGAGAGAGAGAGAGAGAGAGCGAGAGCGTGAGGGAAAGAGTGTGAGGGAGAGAGCGAGAGGGAGAGCCAGGGAGAGTGGAGAGTGAGTATAGCGGTGTGTAAAGCGGAGCGGGGACGTGAGAGGTTAGACAGGATCCTCCGAGTCCTCTGTAAACGTTACTGAAATTTATCTCAACAACGAACGGGTAACGGAAATTCGTAAAACTGCTGGTGTAGTTGTTGCAGTTGTTGTTGTCATTTCAGTTGCAGCTGTGTTCTTCACCGCTCAGGTGTTTCTGAAGAGGTTGTTATTGTTATTTTTATTATTTTCTTGCTTCCTTTTCTAGTGCGCTTTCCCGTGTTGCTGTTGTCGTTTTTTGAAATGTTTTCTCCTCGCTATTTATTCCTGCAAGAATTTTTTGTTTGCGTTCATATTACGTTTGCGATTTTTTTCCTTTTTCGATTGTTTGCCATTCAATAAATAATCGTAACATCCAGAATAACAACAACAATAAAAGCAATAACAGCAGGAACCACTACTGGGGAATATAATGGCAACAACAACAATGACAGCAACAACAATAATAACAACTACAACAACAAGAATGACAACAACAACAATACTGTTACAACAACAACACTAACAGCATCACATCTCTACAAGAATTCATTCAGCGATGATACTCTCGAAGGTAAACACACTAGATAACCGCTAGCGGCTGAGAGAGAGAGAGAGACGGAGAGAGCTGAAGAGCGAGAAATACCGACCTTGTTGGGTTTGTGGGAATCTTTTCACAACAACAACAATCGACACAACAATAACAACAATTGAAATAAGAACAACAACAATCGAAATAACAACACACTTGAAATTGAGTATGAAAATGAAATCGAAACGTTTGCGTTCGCTTATTATTGTCACTGCTCGGTGAATGTTGTTGTTGTTGTTATTTATTGCTCTTGTTGTTGTTGTTACTGTTATTGTTGTTGTTGTTACTGTTGTTGCTCATTGTTTGCACGTTTATTCTTGCTCATGCTAAGCAAACGTTTCTAGTCAACAGCAAGGATAATGAATATAAATGTTTTGCATTGAAAAAAATGGATGAACATAAATTAAAAAATTGTTTCACTTTATGTGGGATGGTCTTCACTCTCCCTCTCCACTCTCTCTCTCTTTCTCACTTAAATCAGGACCTAAATCTGTCTTTTGATCCACTTTACCAACCACCAACATCAACACCTCAGCCCCCAACCTGCCCCTTTCCCATTTGCTCACCATCACTCACCCAATGAACTCAGTTCTATCAAAGGTAATAATAAAATACAACAACAACAGCAACAACAACAACAGGAACACCGACATAAGTAGCAAAGGATTAATTTTAATAGCCTTCATTGCTAACATCTCAGCGAACATTGTTTACCCCACCCACGCCTCCGATTAACACCCTCTTCTGCCCCTTTTTTAAACTTCGTTTCAGGGTAGCGCAAAAATTTTACGGCTGCGTGCGTTTTTACGGAAATAAAAGGATCAACGAAGCAAATTAAAATCCTTATGCGTGCAGACGACGCCGACAGCGGGGAGGACGACGGCGAAGACGACAACAACAACAGCGACGACTAAGTAGACCTCGACGACGACAAAGAATACGAAGCTTTGAAAAAGGCGTAGAAAATCGTTGAGACATCGTTTTGGGGGGTCACGGATCAGTAGGAGCAAAAAAACAACAGAACAACAAAAACAATAATCAAACAACAAGAAAGGAAACAATAAACAAGAAACGATAAAAAACGCTCAATTTTATGACGCTTAACACTTTGAATAAGGATAACAAAGGAACAACAATGAGAAAACAATAAAAACGACAGCAACAACATCCGAAGAAGTGGTAGCAGCGGAGGAACGATAAAAGCAATAGCAATAAATTCAATATAACAACAATAATAACAACAACAACAATAGCAGTAACAACAACAACCTGGAGAAGCACTACACAAAAACACAGCAATAATCGATCTTCAAAATCAGCTTCAAACGAACGCCTAACTAGCAATTAATTGTTGCTGTTGTTGTGATTGTTGTTTGTTGATGCTATTATTTTAGTCAACCTCTTTGTAGTTACAACAACAATAACAAAAGTAACAACAACAGAGGCAACAACAACAAAAGCAGTAACTTTCGTCTTTCATTTGACGACTTTTCCACCGGAAATTGAAGCCTTTAGAAAGCGTTCGCCTTCGACAATGAAACCGATTGCGGTCACATTTTTTAATGTCTTCATTTTGAAACCAGAAAAAAAACTAAAAAACAAACAATGTTGCTAACGGTTTAGTTTCTATTTGTTGTTGTTGTTGTTTTTTGTTATATTTTCTTTGTTTTGTTTTTGTTTTCTTTGTTTTCTATTGTTTCCTTTGGTTTTTTGTAATCAAAACCGCGTTTTATGACTCGGCGAAAGTTTGCTCACTCAAATCAGCCTCAACAATTTCTAAGTTCGCTTTTCTAAGCTAATAAAATGCTGCTGCCCCTCATTCCTCACCCCCTTCCGCTCTCTCTTCTACCCACTTACTAGACGCTTCCCTCCCGCTGACTCAAAAGCATTCAGAATTGTTGAATGGTCGAAGCTGAGTTATAACAAAATAGTACAGAAGTTTTTTACGACAGGACATTAAAAATATCCTTTGATTTATGTTTGACGACAACAAATTTTGTGATCGGAGACTGTGAAGAGGGAGGGAGAGAGAGAGGGAGAGAGAGGCAGAGAGGAAGAGAGAGGAAGAAAGAGGGAGAGAGAGAGAGACCGAGAGAGAGGGAGAAAGAGAGAGACCGAGAGAGAGTGAGAAGAGGAGAGACACACAAAAGACTTACATATGAAGGACTGTATACAGTCTAAAAACTAAAAGAAACTCACTTTGATTCAGATTAAATACAGAGAAACACGAAAATTATGAAAATTGTAAACTGTTAATGCTGAAAAAGGAAGGAGGACATCAGAAAAAACTAAAAAAAACTGCTATCTTCAACCAGACTAAAGCTGAGGTACCTTATACAGCCTCTGGTGACCTCTAATGAAGAGTTGAGCATCTTTAATTGAGGGCGTTTAGAAGGAAATGCATTCTGTGCATTGTAAACGATACCACAAGCTTAATATACCCTTTCATCTAGTGAGTGTAGGGTACAAAAGCCATGCGCTACAAAAACTTATCCACTTAAGTTGCAAGCATTCCAGTACATTTGCCACAATCGTAAATTACAACAGTAGCAAGTACTTTTTTACTTATTCTTTAACATACTCGTACTATCTGTCTGTCTCTCTGTCTCCCTCTCTCCCCCGCTCTCTCTCACTCTCCATCTCACCCCTGATCTCCCTCTTACTCTCTCGCTACCTCTCTCACTCCCTATCACCCTCTCTCTCCCTCTTCTCCCCCCTCTCCCTCACTTTCCCTATGTTCCCCCGCCATTCTAATCTTTCCTCTCCCCCACTCCTTATCTTTATGTTTCCCTATTATTCTCTTCCTCTTGTTTGCCCGCAGATTTCTAGATCATTCTTGAAAATGCTGTTGGGGCAAAATTTTTACATAACTCCACTCATAGAGCAAAGAACATCCCGCTTCGAAAACTTGTTTCGGGTTTCAGGTTTACGAGTTATTCTGTTGATTATGCGTTGCTTGCATTCATTTATTTTTTTTTTCTTTTTTGCTTCGCCATCATCATCGTCTTTTCAACTTTTCCTCGACTTCTTTTATCATCCATCTTCTTGTTTGCCTCACATGAGTCCACATGGAATAAAAAACTACAAAAGAAAATAAGATAGAAAACAAAAAACATCCTTAAAGTATGCAGTAAAAATTGCAGATGCGAAAATATGCGTTGTGTTGCGTTGGCTTTCATACAGACACGAGTTTCTCTATAAAAGTGTAGGGTACTAGTGTGTGTGTGTGTGTGTGTGTGTGTGTGTGTGTGTGTGTGTGTGTGTGTGTGTGTGTGTGTGTGTGGTGTGAGAGTGTGTGTATTCTACGCGAGTGCGTTCTTCATTCTTCAGGTATGCGTATCAAAGACCTTGAAGTCTTGAAGATTCTTGCGTAATTGAAGGCTAAACGGTTGCTTTCTACTTGTTGGTCGTTATTGTTGTTGTTGTTGTTGTTGTTGTTGTTGTTATTATTGTTGTTGTTATTGTTGTTCTTGTTGTTGTTGTTCTTGTTGTTGTTGTTCTTCACAAGAATGTGAGAACACGTTATGAAAAAAGTACAACAAACTATAAATTCTTTTATATTCTTGTAGAAAATAGAGAAATTATGCATTTAATGGAGTTGTATAAAAGTTGAGACAGAAAAATGTTGTGAAGAATGATGAATATTTTTTGTAAAATTGCAGAATTTCTACTTGAAGAAAAATGAGAATGAAAATTCCACTAATAAAGATAGAAAGAGGGAATCCTTATCGAGATAAAGAGAAGAGTATAAAAGAAGAGTATAAAAAATAAACAAAAATAAGTAAAAAGTAAAGAAAATCAAGAAAATTATTTAAAATTTTTAGAGCTTAAATAAATGTGTATTTAAAATTTATAGAACACTAAAAAAAAACCGAACATTTCTTAGAAATCGGGATTAATTTATTATAATAATAAGAAAGTGTGAATAATGACAAGAAATAATAATGAAAAAAAGGAATCCACAGACAACACATGAACACGACTACACGTAATCTACTTAAACACACACACAAGGACACACGAACACAAATACAAACACACACACACACACACATAAAAAAGGCCACTAATAAATCCATCCTAAAGAAATCACGACTCTCAGCAGTAAATAAAAATCTCGATAATAATAATAAAGTTTGTCTACAGCAAAGTTTACAAAACTTGTCCAAAACATTTGCACGATAAACACATAAAATTAAATAAAATTAAAATGGAAATAAAAAAAGAAATCAAATGAAAATGAAAACAGAAGTAAAATCGAAATAAAAACAGACATAAAATCGAAATAAAACCCGAAATAAAACGAATATAAATAAAGAAATTTAATGGAAACAAATAAAGGAATAAAAATAGAGATAAAAACAAATAAAAATTGAGATAAAAACACATTAAAATAGAAAAAAAAACAAATAAAAATGGAGATAAAAACAATAAAAATAGAAAACAAAATGAATAAAAATAGAAACGAAAACAAATATAAACAAAAATAAAAGCAAATGAGAATCGTACATCAAACAATCGTAAAACTTATCTGATTCTCGACGTGTTTATTTTTTGTTTGTGGCTCCCTTCAGTCTTCAGTCTTCACTTTCATCTTCATCCCAGTCTCTTTCCCCATCCACCGTCTCCACTTTTGTTGTATTTTCCGTTGCCTCTTCAATTGCTTCTTCCCGGGATTGGGTCCATCCCATTGGGACTCTAAAATTCCATTCATTTTTAACATCTCAACAAGATTTTAAATCGCAATTTGACCCTTTTTAATGTCGCCAGTTTTTCAGTCGCCCCCACCCAACAACCGCTAGTCAACCGTTTCATTCACCCAATCATTCATTCATCCATCCACTCATCCACCCATCCACCAACTCATCCACCCAATCATTCATCCCTCCACCCTTTTATCCATCCCCCCATAAACTCATCCTGTCTCGACCTGATTAGATGACCCTCTGCTCTGTCGTTTGCGCTCGATATTCAAAGATTTATGAGGGGAAAAAAGCCGGCTCACAGCATCAGGTGATTTAACACTTTTGCTTATTTGCAGGACAACAACAACCAGGATTATTTACGGTCTGTCCTCATAGAATTCAGCTAACGGTTGCGAAACAAGCCCACAATTCGAAGTCCTTGAAGTAAAATGAGAAGGAAAAAGAGTAGAATTTGATTTCGCCCGGTTTTCTGCCCCTTCTTTTATAACCTTTTTATATTCTTAGCTGCCGAGAACGATTACATTAAAAAATCTCATTTATTTAAGGAATGAGAGGATGAAACAAAGAAGCAAGCACAAATAAACAATAAAGAAAATAAGGAAAAATAAATAAATTCGTATAATTATTGAAATTTCGTGCAATTTTTAAAGGTTCGTTAAAACTTGAAATTTTTAAAAGTGTATTTGAAGGTTTTTTTAAAACTTCCTTTAAAATTTCGGTAGATTTTATCCCAATTTCAATATCAGCTTTTATCAATGTGTTAATACTTGATTTTTTCTTATTTAATTGTTTAAAATTTCTTCAAATTTTTAAGGTAATGCTTTAGAAAAGATCTAAACTTTCACTTTTCAAACCGTAGTTGAATGATTCTTGATTAGAAAATCGAGAGAAATTTAACTGAGTTGAAGAAAGAGAAACAGTTGAACCCCCTTCATGTGTCTCCCTCCTCCAGGATCCAGTCAAGGAAGGAAGAAGGCAATGTTGTCGACGACGACTGCATAGCATCGTGCTTGGAATTCAAGGATCACATCCTGCAAGCAAGAAATTTCAGTGCAGCAGCGAAAAATGTGCATTAATCAGTGGCCAAATCAATTGAATTCGTTTCGCTGTCCAGTCGAAGAGGTCACGAGCAACAACAACAACAACAATAGCAACAATAGCAACAACAACGATAGCAACAACAACAACGAATGCAACAATAGCCACATAAATAAATCGATCGTTTTGCGCAGAAGCCAGCCGAAAATCCTTCGCAAGTGAAATCCTTCGGTGATTCTCTACAATGTTAACAATGGAAGGGATGTGAAAAGAATAGAGTGACTTTTGTTGTTCATATGCTTCTTCTTTGTCTTATTTTTCTTCTTTTTTCTTCTTTTTTTCTTCTTTTTTCTTCTATTTTTCTTCTTTTTTCTTCTTTTTTTCTTCGTTTTCTTCTTTTTTTCTTCTTTTTCTTCTTGCTATTCTTTTTATTGTTACGATTGTGACTACTGATTGTTGTTGTTGTTCAACTGTATTCAATTATAAACGTAGCAACCAACTTATATTTCAATTGGAACAAAGAACAACAACAAAAACAACAATAATAATAACAACAACAACAATAACAACATCATGCATATAAAAATTGAGACTACAATCAAGAATTACTACAGAAGACTACAAAAAACCATCCATTAGAATGAAAGGACGAGAGAAAAAAAACCCAGTCACAACAACAGCAACAACACAATTATACAAGGACACGAACCAGAATTAAGAAATCCTCGAGGAAGTAGTAAAAAACTTGAATTTTATTATTTATTTTTAGTTGAACAAAGGACAAAAGGAGAATAATAAGAAGGAGAATAATAAGAAGCAAATGAATGGGAAAAACGAAGGAATGAACGAACGTTTAGTGGGCAAGAATTCAATGAAATCTCAACGAGCAGCAGAAAGGAACAAATAACGAACAACAACAAAAACAAGAGCAGCAACAACAACAGCAACAACAACAGCAACAATAACAGCAATAACAACAACAACAGCAATAACAATAACAACAACAACAATAGCAGCAATAATAAAAACAGCAATAACAACAACAACCACTACCATAACTAAGCTGACAGTGTAACTTTTTGGACTCCGCAGAATTTCTTCTTCACATGCAATCGGCGACAATGAAGGCGAAGTTGCAATATTTTTCCGATTTTATTTGTGTCTTGTTGTTGTTGTTATTTATTTATTGTCGTTCTCTTTGTTGTTGGTTTTTTGTTGTTGGTTTTTTTGCTATTTTTGTTGTTGTTCCAGTTCCCCGAAAGCGATCAACAGGGAATCAGCGCGTCGTTTTAAAAGACGACTATAACAAGAAAGAGTGGTGAGAGGGACGAACATTGAAGGACGAAAAGGAAGGAGCCGAAGTGTTAAGAGAGGAAGAAGTGAGAGAGGAAGAAGTGAGAAAGGAAGAGTTGAGAGAGGAAGAGATGAGAGAGAAAGAGGTGAGGGAGGAAAAGCAAACAATTCCGATATAAAAAAGGACTAACAACAGCTTCAAAAAAGATAACAAAAGGACGATATAAAGCCGTTCAAATCGCAAACTCGAAATCGGTTGGATTAAAAAGTGTAGAGAGGAGTGTAAGGGAACCTGAGAGGGGAGGAATAGAAAAACCTAAGAGGGGGAGAATTGAAGAAGCTAAGAGTGGAAGAATAAAAGAAGCTAAGAGGGAAGAATAGAGAATAGAAGTGAAGAAAAGGTTACTACATAAGAAAATCCGAAGCTTATAGAGATTTCAATCCCACCAGAAAAGAAAAGAATTGAAAAGTTTTACAGTGTCTACAATATTCTTGAGGAGGTGGGGGCTGTAAGGGTAAAAAAAATAGCTGAAGAACTCCCTGAAGACGAGGATGTAATTCCGGGGAAATGTTTTACGATGTTCAACATCCGATTTTCGATTCTCTTTGCTTTTTATCAGAATCGCCTTTTTATATCCGAAATCAATTGATTTCAAACGTTTTTAAACACAATTTCTGTCGATTTGAATTTATTTCATGGCATTTTAATTCATTGGAACTTATTTTAATTGGTTTGACTTTATTTAAATTCATTTGAATTGACTTCAATTTACTTCAGTTCATTTCAATTCGTTTGGATTACTTTTCATTCATTTCTTGTTTTTTCTCGAAATTTTTCGGTGCCTATTTTAAGGATTGAGTATTAATTTTTTCAGGTTTTAAAGGTTTATAAAGGTTCTCTTCCCTTCTCTTTATTATCATAGAAATCCAATTGATTTATTCTACACTCGGCACTTTTTCACAAACCGCATAAAATAGCAACCTTTTTTATTTCACTTTTATAATAATTGCTAAAGAAAAAATGATTACAAAAACAATATCCACCGAATAAAGTTAATTGAAAAAATATGCAAGATTTGCGTAAATTTTTTATGATATTCAGCAAATTTTAGTGGAAGGTTGATGAATAAAAGCGAATTAAAAGAAGAAATGAAAGAATTATTGTGTTTTATTTATTGGAATCGCAGTCATAAAATATTACTGCTAAACTATTAAACTCCCTTCCTTTCACTTCCCCTCTTCTGCTCCCATCCTGAGCTTTTATGTTGTTACGACTAAATTATATTTTTTATATCATTTAATTGTATTTTTTTTTTGCTGTTACTACTGCGGATCATAAAAATCCGTTAATAATACGCCGTTATGTTGGACAGCTGTCATTTGTTCCTAATTGGCTTAAGATATATGAATGGATGTGTATTAAATACAGTTATTTATACACACACACACACACTACAGTAGGTCTGAAAATATGACGGCTCAGCTGCAGCTGCTTAAAAGTGACTTAATAAAATAATTTATTTATTTATTATCGATGAAGAGATGATTTAAACTCGCCACTGAAGTTGCTTGTTTGCTTTCAGTCATTCAGATATACAATCATTAATTCAGTCATTTATTCAGTGATTCAGTTGATCATTTATTTATTAATTCATTCAGTCATTCATTCATTCATTCAGCTATTTATTCAGCCATTTATTCAGTCATTTATTCAGCCATTTATTCAGTCATTTATTCAGTCAGTCAGTCACGCAGTCATTCATTTATTCTTTCAGTAATTCACTCATTTCAATGTTGTGTCATTTAATATTCTGTATGAAGTCTGATGAGCTCAGAGTTGAGTCTATTTGAATTCTTTGTTAACCCATTATAACTCTTTCATAATTCATGTTAGTTTCAATATACAGAATTTATTTTTAATTAATTAATTTTATGCATGTAGCACATCGATTGAGATTTCGAATTTGAAATCAATTCGATTGGATTTGTTTTGGTTTTCGTTTTCGTTTTAATATTTTAATTATATTCATTGTAGTTTAGTTTAGTTTTCATATCATAACTAAGAAAAGCACTAAAAATCAATAATATTCAATTTAAGTGATGTTTCCGTTTCAAGTTTTTACATCCTTCAAAAATTTTTGGAGAAAAAAGGACGTCTTCAAAAATCAGCGTCTGCAGGGGAAAAAACAAGCCCAGCAAAAGAAAAACCCGAAAAAACAACAAAAAAAAAAAGAAACAAAAAAGGAAGCTAGAACAGAAACAACACCAGAATCCCAGAAAACAAAAACAGAAAAGAAAACAGCTGAGAAAAATCAGAAACAAACCAGAAAGAATGGAGAAGAGTGAAGAAAGCAAAGTTTTGAAGTGTTTCGAAAGCTATACACGGCACTCAAGCGGCACGCGGTACGCACACACAGACACACATGAAGACATACACAGACATCCACACACACAGACATCCACACACACAGACAGACACACACACACACTTTCCTGTTTCATGTCTGTGATGCTGATCCAGTTCAACGATGATGATGATGATAATGACGACGGCGATGATGATGGCAACTCTTCACTGAAGTGTCTAAAAAGCTCTTCGTTCGTTGAATTCATTGAAGTTTTTTTCGGTAAATGCACCGGGGCAAGGGGAAAATGGGACAGGTGGGGGGGGAGAGGGTGGTTTTGGAAATCAATAGACACGAGACAGCACTTTGTGGTTGCCCGCGGTAAGAATGCTCTGAACTCACTGTGGACAGCAACAGATGAAAGAACAACGATCGTGATGATGACGAAGATGATGAAGGAGATGATGAAGAAGATGATGAAGAATATGATAAGAAAGAAAAGGATGACCACAAAGAATAAAAAAAACCGAACAACGAATAAAAAAGGAAAAATACAATAATAAAAGCATAAAATACGAAAGAAATATTAATAATAATAAATAACAAATAAGCAATAAATAGAAAAAATAAAAAACAAAGAAGGAAAATAAGAAAAAAGAGAGAAGAGAGAGAAAAAACAGGAAAGAGAAAGGAAAAAGTTGAAGAAAAATGATTGAGTATCTTTACATCTACGATCAATTCTCATTCTTCATGATTATAATCAATTCTCAGTCTCATATTCAATATAACTCATCCAGAGGTGGGTGTGGCCCGCCCACTCATACGAATCATGAATATGTAGCGTATTTGAACTTCGGCCAGGCTGAATATAGCTCTCTTGATTGACTCTTTTTAAGATCTTCTTCGCTTTACATCGCAAAATGTTAAAGTTTTTCGACGATTTGATCAAAAAACTTCCGCTGCAAAAACATCAAAGCACTGGGAAAAAAAGGACTCAAAGAGGTCTCAAAAAAGAGACTCAGGAAGAATCTAGGAAGAATCTAGGAAGAATCTAGGAAGGACATGATTATGGCTGTGATAAAGGATTTTCTCCGCTTACGCGAAACAAGCGACAATAACAAGTTTTTGTTGACCAACTCCAAGTAACAGCCAAGTTTATTTGATGGCATCCTCTTCTGCAGTGCATTCTATTGTAAAAATAATTGCATTTTGTTGCACTTTCCGTACTTCCTCTACTCTTTCTTGCCGTTCCTTGCCATTTCTGTCTCTTCTTTTTCCTTAAATGGTCCTTCATAAAATCCGACAATTGTTGTTGTTGTCGTGAGTACCAGAAAAGAATTTTTTAAAATCTTGTGTTATAAACAAAGTTTTGTTAGTTTTTTCTTTACAAAGTGAAGATGGTGATGGTTCTCTTACTCTTGAATGGGTGAGTAGGGTGTAGGAGGGGTGGGGGAGGGGTTTGACTGGGGTGACTGGAAGAGGGGATGGATGATGGGTGCAATAAAGGTAATGATGATTATTTTATACAATAAAAAAAAAAGAAACAAAAACAGTACCAAAAAAAAAAATCCAAAATAAAAACCGAACCAAACAAAGTAAGAAAATAAATAAGGTTAAAAAAATCTTAAGTAACAATGAAAGAGCTAAAGTGGAGTTTGTGTGTGTGTGTGTGTGTGTGTGTGTGTGTGTACATGTGGGAATATGTGTGCATGTGTGTGTGTTTGTGTGTTCATACATGTGCTAATGTGCTTGAGTGTTTGTGTCTCTGTGTGTATGTATAGGAATTGATATCATCAGACTGTAACGATGACCAAAAACAACAACAACTACAACACCACCATTCAACTGACGTTCAACAACCGTCATGAAACCGTAATGCAAGAACAACAACAACAACAACAATTACTCCTAAGATGCTTCCACCTCCTCCCGAGTTTACATGAAAAGCAGCATCGAAGCCGGTCGAAGCCGGGTCTCAAGCTGAAAGCTAGCAACCGTTAGAAGCTGTAACGGGATGCGCTTTTTACTTGACCATCGCATCGGATGAAACGGTCAAGTTTACCGAAAAACTGCTACTGAAACTGAGACGTTTGCCGAAGAATCGAAAAATAAAGGAAAAACGAAAGCGTTGCCATTTTGTTTGCTTTCTTTTTAGTCGTTTTCTTCCTTTTTTTTTTGCTGTTGTTCCTGTTTGTGCTGTTCTTTTCTTTAGAAACTCTTTTAATGCATTTCTTTTCTTCAGATAAATCGACGGTTGGTCGAAGTTGTGAAGTGGTTCGCTTTTTTTATTGAACCTGAGTTTAAATTTCAAGAATCTAGGAAATTCCAAGTTTCGAACAGTTCTGAAAACGTATTAAATTTGAATCCAATTAAATTTCAGAAATTCGACCGATTTTTCAGAAATTCGACCGATTTTTCAGAAACTCGGCCGATTTTTCAGAAACTCGGACGACTTTCGGTGGGTTTCATTTAATGGAAAACAATTCAATCACTAATACTGAATAAATACATCATCATCGTCATCATTATAATCTGCTGGCAGTATATCACTCAAATGCTAAGAGCAGATGTTTTTATTGTTATTGTTGTTGTTACTGTTACTGTTATTGTTACTGTTACCGTTGTTGCTGTTACTGTTTTTGTTATTGTTGTTGTTACTGTTGTTGTTACTGTTACTGTTATTGTACTGTTGTTGTTACTGTTGTTGTTACTGTTATTGTTATTGTTGTTGTTACTTTTTTAATAGGAAAACTAATGATGACCGCAAATTTAAACGACTGTCAGGCTTTTGAAAGGATACCGATTTCCAAAAACTGACCAAACTCAGGGTTTTGATCGAGCTGTCAACCGCAGACTTGGTTGTGTTTGGGTTGGGTTGGGTTGGGTTAGGTTGTGTTCGGGTTGGGTTGGGTTGGGTTGGGTTTGAGTTGGTGTTGTGAGAAATCATTGTTGTTGTTGTTAATACTATTATTATTGCTACTACTATTTGTAACCATTATTATTAAGGTTCCTTTTATAATTCTAACTGGTGTAAATGTTGTTTTTGCCGTTGTTGTCACTATAGTTATTGTTGTTGTTTAATATTTTTTTCTAATTGTGTTGTTAAAGTTCCCGCCCCCCTTTTTTGCCATCTCATAACTACTCGTATCAAAAAAAAAAAACCCCCGAACACAAACACAATGAAAACAGTTTAAAATGGCAACAACTCGTGACACATCGCATTCGAGAGTTTTATGTTGTTTTTTTTTGTGTTGTTGTGAGACTAATTTCAAAACATGCAGGTGACAGTTAAATTAATAGCAACAAAAAAAAAAAAAAACAAAAGAGATAAACTAAAAGACCAGGCGAAAAAACCCAACAAACACATTAGGCAAAAAAAAAAACTAAAATAACAACAACTGCACGGGAAAACAATCCACCGTAAAAAACAACCAACAATGCATAGTTTTAGAAATTTAACAAGAAAAAACAAACGATTTCCCAGTCATTTAATTTTCATGCAAACAAATTTACAGAATTTTTTTAAGTTTTTTGTCACAGAGCAAAGTTTAGACAGTAGATTATTTAGTCAGCAGGGGGAGGGCGAGGGGGGTTTCTGATGGAGGTAAAGGAGATCTAAAGACAGAAGTACAAAATTTATGGTGAAACAGAGAAGTACAAGAAAAAGGTACCGAAAATCTACCGAAAGAGTGGTCATCAGCATAAAGAAGATACTCGAAGGTTTTCCTTAATGACTCTAATGCGAATCTTTGTTGTCGTTGTTGTTGTTATTTCAAGAGTGAATTGCGGTTTATTATTTTTACAAGGAATGCTTTTTGTATGCACTTCTAAAAGATCTCCCATTTAAGTGCTCTTCTATTCTTATCACGGTTGCAAAATTGAGCTCTCTCTCGGTTACCAGACTGCTTTTTCACTTCTCTCTTCTTTTTTTATCATCTATCTCTATCCATCTTCTCTCTCTTTTCTTCTCTTCTCTTCTTCTTCTCTTCTTCTGTCTCTTTGTTGAAAGCTACACGAAAACATGATTTTGGCGGAAAACCTTTGAATGGCCCACTAAAAACTCATCACTGAATGAAGTGAACTGAAGCTCAGCTCGGCTCGGCTCTGTTTCTGCTCTAGTAAATTCACAATAGAGGGCTTTGTTGTTGTTGTTGTTGTTGTATTTGCTTTTGTACCCATGCCAAATTTCTCTTTCGGTTGTATTGTTTTAATTGCTGAATACAGTGCTGAATACAGTGCCCGGTAGTTGCTCAGGAGGGGCAGAAAAGCGGCCGAATTTCGAAAGCTTGCTTTATTGCACTGACTTCAATCGACTTCCGGTCATTCATCATTGGTTCAACCTCCGGGTGAAGAGGTGGCAAGGTGATGGTGAGGTAAGGAGAAGAGTGAAGGACTTACTTTAGTTTCGGCAACGTTTCGGGGACTAAAAATATGAATGCTCCAAAAATTAAAGTAGTTTATCAAAGTTCAATTATCGATAAAACTTATCAAATAACAAAGATAAAGAGAACATTTCGAAAATCGAACCAAGAATTTTGTTGTTTCCTTCGGGGAGAGACACGCTGTTCTTTCGCTGTTAAGTTGCTGTTAATAACAGAATCCATCAACTAACAGAGCTCTTTAAAAGAATGGTTCGCTGTTTTACTTGATTTATGATTTATTTACCAGAATTCATTCATTAATTCATTCAAAATTCCTTCATTAATTTCGTTTTTATGTATTTAAATTTTATGCAAATTTATGCATGTCTTTTTTGTTGTTATTATTGTTGTTATTATTACATAACAATATTAATTGTTCCTGTTTTTTGTTAAACATACGAGTAAACAGATCAATTTTCGTTCTACAAAATGTTATTAATTCTTAATTTAGGCAGAAATGTTGCACTTTTGTATTTGTTGTTATTGTTGTTGTTTATATAAGTGTAGTTTTTGCATTTGTTGTTGTTGTAACCGTGCATAAATTATAAATTTTAATCAAAAATGCAAACACTAACACACGGAATGGCGCATATGTTGCACTTGACGCATAGAAACACACACACAAACACTCATCTAAACCAGCTACACACATTCACACACAATCACAGGCATCTACACACATTCACACACACTTCTATACATACACAAACACACACACACACCACCGAAACCGCTTTTCCGCAGCAGCTGCTGCGCTTTACGCTTGTCACTTGTGCTCAATTAAAATTTAATTTTGCACTTAATTCAAAATACTTACAAATGGAAATGCGATGGTTTGAGTGAGTGTGTGAATATATGTGTGTATATGTGTATGTGTATGTATGCATGTGTGTGTGTGTGTCTTTCTGTATTTCTGCGTATTCGCTCACCGTGCACTCGTCTGCTTAATTAATTAAGCAAAAATATCATTTAAACTAATTTCCCTGCAAGTTGTTGTAGTTTCGCATGTTGTTGTTGTTGTTTTATATTTTCGCAACTAAAGTAATTTATTGCAGTTATTCCATTTCTGTCGTTGTATTTGTTGAAAATCACTCAAAATTTGATTGCGATTAGAAATAATTTCCATTCTGCGGCAAATGAATTTAAATTTTTCGAATAGCTTTTGAATAGGATCGTTCTTTCTCACTCTATCTCACTCTTTCTCACTCGCTCTCATTTCATCTCTCTCCCTTTTCTCTCTTTATTCTATTATCTGATATATTTGTTTTATTATTTATTTATTTATTTACCTGTCTTTTCATTTATTTGTATTATTTGATCATTTAATGTAAATCTAAATAAACGTTCCTTCAAATCTATAAATAATCAGAACGAGTGCGCTACATTCGGTCTACCAGAAGTTGACGTACTCTACTATACACTCCCTGGTGACCTCTGATGACTTCTGCTGACCTCTGATGGGAGATTCAAAAACTCAGAACCCGCAGAAGGAGTTTCTTAAGTTGCTTCCTTGTTTCCGTGTTTCCCTGGTATAAAAAGTGGGCGTATCTGTATTTTCTATCAGTTTCCTCTCAATCATGATTTCTGGAGACCTGCCACACCCCCTTCCAAACCGAGGGACAAACTTAACATCTTCATCTTCAGGTGTAGAGTACAAAAGCGAACTCTATAAACAACAACAGCAACAACAAATTATAAAAGACACCATCGAGCGCGAATACAACGAACTCGTTAGTGCATAAATCAATCAATCAATCAATCAATCTCGGTGCCTCTGTTAATCTTAATCGGTCGACATCCGTTCGACGTACCCGTTGTGTCAATAGACACTCTCAACCACGTCCAATGATTTGCCCAGCTTTTATTTAGTTTTTTTTTATTTTATTTTATTTTGCATACTTTCAGGGGCTTAAGCAGCGTTGGCCGCACGAACACGTTAAGTTGTTTCATTACCGCAACTAATACAAGATTTATTATCCTTGCATGGTTGAGCTTTAAACTGGTCGTCGCTGTTGTTGTTGTTGTTATTGTCATGGTTGTCGTTACTGTTGTTGTTGTTATTGTTGTTGTTGTTGTACTTGTTGTTGTTCCTGCCTTTGTTCTTCCATGTTTCCCTTTCGTCTTTGTTGATGTTCGTTTGTGGCTGTTGGACGCTTTAAAATTATTGTTGTTTTTTTAGTGGTGGTTTTATTTTTGTCATTTATTGTGGTGGTTGTTGTTGTTGTTGTTGTCGATGTTGTGGTTATTCTGTTGCCTTTCGTGTCAAAAGTGATTTTCTCAGTTAAAATTAAAGGTAAGCAAAGTAAATAAAGGAGCGAACATGGAAAGAAAGTGCAGAGAAAGAAGGGAACCATGAAGAAAACGAGACGGAGGAAAGTAGAATCGGAAAAAGAAGAAAAAAAGGAGGAAAAAGAGAAGAAAGGAAGAAGAAGAAAGAAATAAGAAAAAAAGAAGAAAAATAGAAGAGAAAAGAAGAAGTGTTGAAATTTGAGGAAACCAGTGATTCGAGGGAAAAAATTCAAAGGGTCATGATACTAAAGAAGCACCAAAAATGCTCTGAGTAAGCAACGAAATTGGTTGCACATTCTTTGCTCCCTAATAAAGTGCAGTTTAGTTTAACAGCAGTGCTAAAAAGTATCCAACAAAAAATAGATGTATATTATAATGACATAAGTGCTGTATAAAGCTAAGAAAACATGCTCCTTTTTTTTGCATACTTTCAGCAAAGCAACAACAACTCACGGCTCTGGAAGTTGAGTCCAGAAAACTGTCAAAAGATTTTTGTTATTACGAGGGTAGTCACAGAACTTTATTTACTATTGATCGGGACTTGAAAAATCTGCACTGGATACTCTTTATTTAAGTTGAAAATATCGTGAATTTATTGTGAAAAACCTATACTCACTCCTTAATTTTATTCTGCAGATTAAGAAATCAGAGAGAGAGAGAGAGAGAGAGAGTGTGAGATAGAAATCAGGGTAAGAATCTACAGAAAACTATCGGAGAAGATTTTTTGCTATTATGGTTTTTTTAAGGATACTTTTAGTAGTTTGCATTCAGGTACCCATTCACTTTACTCTCTGTGTGTATGTATTTATGTATATATGTGTGCGTATGTGTGTATTTATGTGTGTGTGTTTCTCTATAGACGTATGTATATATGCTGTCTATTCATATGTTGTACATATATTATATATTTTAATCCAATATAAAATCAGTTTCGTTACCGGATCGAGAGATCATCTTTTCTCATAAATTATGCTTTAAAGTTTTGCCTTGATTTGGCTTCCGAAAATCTGCATTCGTTGGTTGGTTTTGTTTTTTTTTTGCCATTTCATTTCGATTGCAGAAGAGTGATGAAATCCTGACAACTAAACTAAACTCAGCTAAACTAAAAATATATTTGCGGATAAGCTTTGCAAATATACATACACACATACATACATGCATACATACAGAAAAAGGAACATACACACGCATGTAATCAAGGTTGCAAATATTTCAATTTTGTGGGCGAAGAACCGCAACGATAGAAAATCTGTGTAAATTGAGAAATTTGTTAAAAAATTTTAAATAAATTTTGTTTATCGAGAGCTGATGTTCATGCAAATCGAAATGGAAGAGCGAATGAGAGAGAGAGAGAAAGAGAGAGAGAAGGAAGGAGACAGGGAGATAGTAACTTACAGTAACTTATAGTGGCTATCTATCACATCGTATCTATCATTTCCTCTCTCCCTCACGCCTCCTCTCGCTCTCACCCTCTCTCCCCTCCCTTTTCCCCTCACTCTCTCTCTCTCCCACTCTCTCTCTCTTTCTTCCTCCCTCTCTCTCTCTCCCTCTCTTTCTCTCTTTCTCTCTCCAAATGTTTGCATTTTACAGCCAAACCATTGAATTGATTTTCATTTATTTATTTATTGATTGTTTGATTGAAATTTTCTCTGCATTTATGAGTTTATTTTAATTTAACCCAAATGTGAGAGTGTATATTAGAGTGTGTGTATGTGTGTGAGTTTGAGTGTGTATGTGTGTGTATATTATCTGTGTTCGTGTGTGTTTTTGTTTGTATAACTTTATATAAATATCCATAATATTTTTATACTTCTAATGCTATACAGATATTAAAATACGATCTTTTGTTGATTTTGAAAGTTTTTGCAATGCATTCAGTAAATAAAACAAAAAACGCTAAACAAAAAATAGTAAAAAAGAACTTCTTGAGTTACTTTTTATTCTATTTTATTTTAAATTATATTATGTTATTATTTTAACGAAAGACCGAGAAACTTAAACCAAGAACTGTTAACTAAGATGTCACTTATACAAACCAAAATAAGAAATGATCAGGAAACACGAACAAAATAAAAATAAAAAGAAAATCAAATCGTATTTTGAATCACTCACTCAAGGATTAAATAAAAACTGAAAATCGCAAAGATCCATAATAATCTTAGGTTTTATATTCTTCCCTAAGGTTTTCCTTCATTTAAAATTCCTTGTATTAAAATTTTAAATCTAAATTTTTGATTATTACTGTTTTTATTATTCACTATCCTAAAAAGCTTCTTCTGTTTCATATGCAAAAACCGAAATCCCTCAAAATCAGTCCTTAAATAAACCCCTTTCAATTTTTTCTCTCTTTTCGCTCTTTTCGCTCCCTTCACTCCTTCCATCAGCATAAAAAAAGGGCATCAAGGAACGATACAACCCCATCCTAATCTTAAAACTCGTTCTCTGGACCACGAATGAACAGATTTGTTTTGTCGTTCGGTTGGTTTGAAGTATCCAACGAGCATCGGATGAGCCCCGCCCCCCTCCCTTTCGTTCCTGCCCCTCGGAAGCGACCATGGACAGGGTTTTGGGAATTTTTCAATTTCATTGGAAGCTTAAAAATTCTCGCAACAACAGCAATGAAATTAAAAAATAGAGAACTACGAGTAGAAGGGTAAAAAAAAGGGCAGTAAAAAGAGACACGCTACACACACACACATAAACACATACTTACACATGCATACGCGAAGAGCTGCACTCGGGGCCTCGAGATCTGCACACATACGTTGACAGAATCCAATCATGTGGTGTGCTTTGAGGCGCTTTAAGCTGGATGCTCGTTCTGATGCTCGTACTGATGCTCATTCTGCTGCTGCTGCTTCTGCGGCTTCCCGTCTCCTTCATCGGATTCTGTACGCTGGAGCGAGCAGAACGTTAGCTGCTCTGAACGCCTAAAACTATGCTGGCACTTTTTGTGTGTCGTCGCCGCAGAAAAGAAGCGCAGCAGCGACACCAAAAAACTAAGCTGCTCAGTAATGAATGCAGCGAAAGCAACAACAACAATAAAAACAACACAAAAACACCAACAGAAACACCAACAAAAACAACAACAGAAACACCAACAAAAACACCAACAAAAACACCAACAAAAACAACAACAGAAACAGCTGCTGGCGAGCTCACGATCCGCAAAAGTGCTTGTGTCTGGAGCGCCGTGAGTGTTTATGTGTGTGTGTGTGTGCGCCTATGAGTGTGTCCATTTGTGTGTGCCTATGAGTGTATCCATGTGTGTCCCCATGTATGTGTGTCCATGTGTGAGTGTCTGTTTGTGTGTATTTCTGAGCTGAGTGTTTGATTTGATGATGGGTGGCTTTGCTTTTATTATTCTTTCTTTTTTCTTTTTTTTGGCTGTTGATTTGCTTGACCCTTAAATGTGATGTTTGCCGAGCTATAAATAAATTAAAATACAATCCTATTTCATTTGAAGAAGAAGCACATTCAAAAAAGAAGCAAGACGGGTATAGAAACCAAAGAAAAAAGAAGAGAGCCCAAAAGTAAGCAGCAATTTTTGAGGGATTTTTTTAAAGACGGCGACTTCATTAAAAGTTGGTTTAAAATGCTGCTGCTATTTTTATTATTTCACGCTTACTTTAAAATTGTTTGACATACACACAAGCATACATGAAAATAAACACCCTACGACCGGTAATAAAGGCTTCTCACTTAAGCTCATTATTTGACAACATAAAAGCATCAAATCTTCATTAATTGTGATGTAAAACATGACACTCTGACGCTTTTCGTCTCACTATCTGTCTCTTTCTCTCCCTCTCTAATTCAAACACTCTGCCTCTCTCTCTCTCCCTCTCTACCCCCTCTCTCTCCCTCTCTCTCATGTAACGTATTTTTAACTGTCTGCGATTTTGTTCCAGCTGTTGTTGTTGTTGTTTGTTTTGCGGTTACACAAAAAGAGTGGATAATGGATGTTGTTGTTGTTGTTGTTATTACTGCTTTTATAGCTAACACATCATATTTACAAATTTAGTAGAGTTGTTGTTGTTATTTTTGTTGTTGAACTTACCATCATCATCATCATCATTGTCAGGAGTAACATTGAAGTGCGCCCCAAAAATGTGCTAATTTGTATATCGTATGTTTCCATAGCAACAACAACAACAACAACAACTACAACAACAACAACAACTACAACAACAAATACAACAACATCAACAACTACAACAACAACAACATTTTTGACATGATTTAACGAGTAACTCAACTCATCTGAACTCAATTCAGCTCCATACAAAAATTTGAAGCTGAATTAACGTGTGTTTTTATGAGGCAACTTTTTATGGCGAAACGATTTAATAAATGAGCACACATTTAATAATAATTGTTGTTGCTTTTGTTGCTGTTTTTGTGGTTGTTTTCATGATTATTTTTGTATTTGTTTCCATGGTAATTTTAATGGTTGTTGATTACTTTTATTGGCATGATTTATGGAAGTGACGCTCATGTGGTTCGATTAAATGATTGATTCGCAGGTTATTCGAAGAATTAATACGATTTTCTTGCTTGTGTAAATGATGCAGAAATTCGACCTTCAAATGTGACCTTTCACCAGCTGTGAATCACTTTGCTATTTACTTGTGATCGATTTTCATTCAATTATTAAGATTAAGTAACCGAAAGAAGAATATAAAAAAAAGAAATTCGGTGAAAATCAAAGATACATATAAAAATAGTAAATATAATGTATATATATAATAATTCTTTTTATAGTTATTAAGAAATTCAATTATTCATTCAATTATTCTTGTTTCTTGTCTTCTTTGCATGTTTTCCGTCCTTTTCTTGCATACAGTCTTCCCCCGATTTTGTATCCGAAATCGCTTTCTTTTTCAGCACGTTTTTTCATCCGCTTTCAGTTTAAATTGCTTCTGTTCAGCCATGAAATCCTCAGCATCTGTCCAGGATACGTTTTATAAACTCAGTGTTGAAATTATTTCCTGATTCTTTGTTATTAAATTCACAATCGAATGGTTTTGCGTCAGCTTAAAGTCAATCTGCTGTCGCTGCTTCTGTTCCGCTTCCTGCTCATTCTGTTGCTCCCTCTGCTGCTTTTGTTGCTCCCTCTGCTCCTTCTGTTGCTCCTTCCGTTGCTCCCTCTGCTCCCTCTGCTGCTTCTGTTGCTCCTTCTCCTGTTCCTGGTGCTCCTTCTGCTCCTGCAATAGCTTATCAACTGTAGTTTCTATAAAATCACTTCTTTTATTTCCCGCATTCATTATTATAAGCAGAATATTCGCAGGATAAAAGAAAAAACTGTAGAAGGGATGATTAATATTTTTCTCAAGCTGTTGCTAAGTATTGCTTCGCTTTTATTAAGCGCAAAACTCTAAAACTGTCATTTTTTGTTTGTCACTCAACTCAACTCAACGAGGATTCTTAGAGTTTCCTTGAAAATCACGTGGATATCCTTTTTCGGGATTATTTCTGAGAATTATTATTTGTAGCACGTATTTTAATTAAGTGTTAGATGTATTTTCAACTCGTTTATCATCGAGATTTATTTGTAGAAAATTTCGAGTGTTTTTTATACTATTTCACATTTTAATGTCTTCACTAATTTTGTTGATAATATTTTTGAAATTTTGAAGTGCCGCCTTTTATTATTGATTGATTTTAGAGACTCGTTTGTATGATTTATACTAACAAAAGTCTATTTGTTCATAACGAAATTAATTGTTACTCATACGACACGTTGTTCCATGGAAATCAAGCGAAGAACAATGATTGCACTCTACGAACGGTAATTAAAAGCAATGGACAGGGTGAGAAAGCAGTGCCAACTGTGAATTGTAATGTGAGCGATAAAATATACCCACAAGAAAAGTTAATTCATTTCTTTAAATAACGAAATAATACATTTAAATAAAGAAATAACAAGAAAATGCATTTTAAACTTGAATTTCAATTTCTTTATTAAACTCTGCCTTTCGAATTCGACTGAGTTTCATTTCATACGAATTCTCAAAGAAATTTATTAATAAAAGCTGGAAAAATGAAGTGTTTGATTGATGAAAGAATGATTAATCGACTTTCATAGGAATTCCGTGCAACGTGATGCATCACAATAATATTTATGTTACTCAACAAAACAACTATTAAAATTATATCTACAATTAAAAATAAACTAAATATATATACAATTATTTTTCCATTTCAGTGCGTAACAATTGTTTGGTCAAATTAAAGTGTCCACATAAATAATGAAGCCAGATGCTCGCTACTGTGTCTGTGAACATGTCCGTGTGTGTCTGTGTGCGTGTGTGTGTGTATGTGTGTATTTCTGATGGTTAAACTCAGCGGTTCAACCAGCAACCAACGCTTCTCTCTTTCAACGTGTCAAAGTGTTTGTGTTTTCAAGCATCACTCAATGCTCCACGTTGTCTACGCTCAGCTGCGTGAGAAGTGGTCACCGCGGGGGGTGGGGAGGGGAGGAGGTGGCGTTCCGCTCGACTTCTACTAGTTGCAAGTGTTTTGCTATTCAATTAATGTCGAATATGTTTGAAAAACTACGGATTTTATTATTTTTATTATAAAAATTATTAAATCCAAGACACTGAAACTTAAAGTGATAGATTGTTAGAGTAAAGTAAAAACAGCATCAACAACAGCTTTAAAAGTACTTTATTTTGGTTTTTTTCCCCTTTGTTTCCACTTTTTTATTCACAGAAATTCGAGAAAATTTCGACATTTTTTATTTCTTTTACTTTGAAATCGTTTTTTGGATTTTTTCGAAAAAACGATTTATTTTATTTTTATTTCCTGTTTTTATTTTTATTTCTTTCTCTTATTTGAACTTACAGCACGTTAACCACCGACACGATGCCCAACAAACACGTACCCTTCAGCGAACTTCAAGTGACGCCATCGACTCGAATTCTGCTCGGTTTGAATGTAGTGCATCCGCTTCCGGTTGCTCTGGCTGGACATTTAAATTGGTTTCCCCTTGGAGCCGAATGAAAAACTTACGGATATCGATTACATCGAACAAGCAATGAATGCATTCAGATGAGAACAAAAAGAGGAAGAGTACAAAAAAAATGGGTACCCCAAAAAAAGGACAGAAGCAAAAGGATAAAAGAAGCGATAACAAAAGAAGAAGGAGAAAGAAAGAAGAAGAAGAACAAGAAGAAGAAGAAGAGGAAGAACAACCACAAGAACAATAATAAAAACATCACCAACAGTAGCAGGAGCAGCAGCAGGATAACACATCGAAGAATAAAGTAAGAATTCGTCATATACCAAAAAAAAAAAACAACAACAATAAGAGGAAGAAGAGGAAGATGGCAAGAGATGAGAGGAGCGAGAATACAAGTAGTAGGCCTGAAGAAGGATGCCGATAAAAATGTCGAAATTCGAGTGCGATGGATGGCTGACAAGCGAACGAACGGGTTCGACTCCGAGTCCGAGTCATCTCCGTAATAAAGTACAGTAATACACACACACATACACACATACACACATACAGTGACATGTTCTCTCACTCTGCCACACACACTCTCGTCCTTTCATTCGCCGCAGAGAACAGACAAGTGACGGGAACCATGTTGAGCATAAATTAAAAAGCGATGCCTACTGATTCATGCTTAAAAAGTGATCCTTTTTACGGGAGGAGGGGCAGGGATGGAGAGGGAGTGGCGGGATGATAGGGGAATGGAGAAGGAAGGAAGGAGGAGGTCGTGACACGTCAACTTACAGTAGCATCTCCTTTCTGGCTGCCTGTCTTTCTGTCAGGTGGACTGATATCGCTGTTTTCATCTGTTTCTTTGTTGCTTTTGTTGTAGTTGTTTTGTTGTTGTTGTTCGTTTTCGTTGTTGTTGTTTTTTTGTTGTTTTTTTTATAATTGGTGTTGTTCCTTTTTTTTTTGTTGCTTTTCTTGTAGTTGTTGTTGCTATTGTTGCTGTTTTTATTGTGATATTTTCCAATTTTTTATAATTATTGCGGCTTTCGTTGTTCCGGTTTCCGATTTTCGATTCTTTTTCAATATTCTCTTAATTTTTTCTGTTTTATTTTTATCCGGGCTGATTTTTTAATTTCATTGAATATCGTTTCCTGCAGCAACGTATTCCTTGGTGATCAATAAACAGTGATTGTAATTTGGGACTCCCGGCCTCGAAGGGTATCTTTTATGGGATTCAATTGTATTCAACTTGATGTGGAAAAGAAGTGTGGTCAATCTTTAAGCGGGTTGTTGGGATGCTGGAAGAACCGTATTCCTGTTCTTCTTCTTCTACAATATTAAATAGAAAAAGAGGACAACGACGATGATAGAAGTGGTGAAGGTACGGAAAGTGAGAGGGAGAGAGAGAGAGAGAGAGAGAAAGAGTAACGAGAGATGGACGGAAATATTTGAAAGCTTGAAGATGCATTAAAAAAGAATTGTTATTTTTTTGCTTCGGATTGATTTTTGATAGGCTGATAAACGAAGAATCGTTTTGTGAAAATTGTGCTTCTGGGAGATGAGAGAGTGACCTGAGAGAAACGGTCAATAAATCCATTTAAACTTAAAAAACTTAAAGAAAAACTAAACAAATTTTTAAATTTTAAAAAAATGAGTTTTTAAATAAACGAAAGGAAATATTAAACAAAATTTTATTAATTGTAAAATTGTATTTAATTCTAAAAATTTTATTCAATGAAAGTTGTAGAGAATTTTTTAAAATTTGTAAAAAAATGATATTTTTATTAAATATTTTTTTTTGAATAAATTGAGTCTCTTGGAGAGAAGAGTTGCCAATTCGATATTTCACAAATCTTCGATATCGAATTGTTTCAAATCCCTTCTCTTTTCTATTTTTTTCTGTTTTGTCTCTTCTCTTTTTCTTCTTCTTCTCTTTTCTTTTCGCTCTTTAAATCTTCTCTTTAAATACGAATACAATTACTCGTCGTTCTTCTCTTCTTTCTAATTTTTAGCTACTCAAGTGGCACAAAACTCTCTTTCGTTCTTTCGAAATTCGCTCACCCATCCTCTCTCCTCTCTCTCTCTCTTTCTTCACTCTCCTTAGCCCTCTCCTCGGGAGTGACGTCATCATGTTAGAAGAAGATGCTACCGCAACACGTTTTATTTTTGCTCTCAAGCAACTGAAAGGACTACGACAACATTTTTAATGTTGAATGAATGCGTTGTTTTTTTCCGACCATCCGTCCGACCATCTTCGAATCTTGTGCTCCGAAGTGTGTACTAAAAGCCGAAGTGCGATTTATACTCGCCGAATAAAATGCGACAAACGTCGGCGGGTGATTTCAGTACTCGTACGTTATTCGTTGCTGAAGCATCGAGCGAGCGCTTGCGATGTGTTGTTTGGCCGACATCGATGGCAGAAAAAACAAGGATATAATCAAACAATCGAAATGAGGAGAAGCGAAGAGGAAGAAGTGAAAGTATAAATAAGAAATTCATAAATAAGAAAGCAAGGATGACAACATGAGTGATAAACAAATGAATGATAAATGAAACAAATTATAGAGAATCATAAGTGAGACCAAATAAATTTCATAATAAATTAAAACTAAATTAATCTCTAAAGTGATCCATTGAGAGTGGTCCAGATTCCTAACGGAGGCATACTCGGTGTGGAGGGGTGTATTGTGCGGTACGGCTTTCGTCACGTTGCCGGTGAGCTCTGAGTTTAAAACACGTTCGCGAAAAGTTTGAAGGCAAGAGTTTCAGTGAAATTTTAGACGCAAGAGTTTTGAAAATTATAAATTCGGTGAGTTTTCGGTGATAAATTCTGTGAAAAAGAAAGAATACTCTCTCAAAATGGACAGCTTTGGAATGATCATTAATGAGCGATTACAAGTGTTTGCAGTAAAACTTCTGTGGTTTTTATAGAACAAAAGAAAAGTTATAAAAATTAGTGTAAATAAAATATTTATTAAGTAAATAAGTTATTATAAATTCATAAAAAAAAATTCCAAAAAAAACCGAGTTTTTGCATTCACAATGGGATAAAAATTGCTTAAAAAATGGAATTCATAATAAATCACAAAATTATTTGAAAGAAACTCTACGCAAAGGAGTTCATTAAATCGTCGGAGATTTTCTACACCTCTTCGTTTTTGTTGCAAAGGTACGCATCTCTATGATAGGATTTTATATAAAGTTAGTAAGGGTATATATAAAAAAATGCATACTTAAAGCATTACATTCTTAAAAAATGTAAACAAAGCCATTTTATGTCTTCCAGAAAAGCTTAAAATTCTTTCTAAAGCCTGTCATTTACAGAATAAAGCCGACTTTCATTAACAGTTCGGTTTCCGGTAAATTTTTTAATTACTTGTGTTCTTCCCAAAGTCAGTGGCGATTGAAAAGCTTTATTTACCCTCTGAAGCCAATTTGAGGCCTCAATCATACTATCCAAGCACCTTGCATGGATTTAAGAAGGTTTTTTAAGCATGTTTGTAAATTGAATAATCGTTTCCGAGTCCTTCACTCCACTGAATCATTAGAACTTTCCTGAAACCTTCTTGTATTCAGTGTAGTTTTTTAGTAGCCTGCAATCTATTTTTTGTAGCCTCAATTAATTATGAAACCTTGGAAATCCACTGTAACTTCTATAAAACCTATTTTACGACTTTAAGGAAGAGTATTTGTACCCTTAGTCAAGTTTAGAACCCCGAAATTAATTCCATAAATTATTTATTGAACTCTTCAAGCCCTTATTTAAGTTTTGAAGCATTTCTTGAGTTATTGAAACTTCTCTTAACATCTTGAAGCCTTCCTTAAACTCTGAAACTTATTTTGCATTCCTTTTTGATAAATTAAAGTTTTTAATGAACTCTTAAAACCTTCCTTAAACACCTTAAATCTCTCTTAAATACTTTTATGAGATCTTAAAGATTTTCTTCAAAATTAAAGTTGTTCTATTATGATCGGCAGTGTATTGTATTCAACTATTTTCCTCTTCGCCCCTCCCTCCTCTTATAGGATGGTGGTTCCCTTCTCCATACTTATTGTTCATGTCTCTTTTATTTACCCTTCTCGCTTATCCAACGTTAATTTCATTTCTACTTGTTTAAAAGCTATATTTTTAATAATGTATTTAATCCTCCTTCCCTTTTCCGTCCCCTTCCCTCGTTTCACCACCATTATTTGCATACCGGAAGTGCTCATCAGTGGCCACCATTAACGCTACTATCGTATCGTGAGTGAGAGAGAGACAGAGAAACATTTCCGTTTTTCGTACTTCGCATTAGATTAACAAATTGTCAGTGGCTAAGTTACAACAACAACAACAAAAACAACAATAGCAACAACAACTGCACTCACAGTCATTGCCAGGTCAGTGCTCTTTATAACGGTGAAATGTGATGCTCTGTCGTTGTTTTTCTTCTGGGTTTTCCGCTTTGTTTTGACCGACTGTCGAGCTTTTCTTTGCATTTTCCTAGCTGCTTAAATATTCGACTTCGCGAATGGTTTATTTTAGACGACACTAAAAGACAATCCGAGAGGTGAAAGGAGAGGAAGGAGCCAGAGAGAGCGAGACGAAACGGAAAAAAGCTGAATGTTTTTCCGCAAAGTTTTCACTCAAGTCGACGACGACAACGAAAACTTTCGCCGCTCCGTCGATGAGTTTTTTCATGCTTCAGTTGTTGTTGTTTTGTTATGACACACAGACGAAGTGACACTGAAACGAAGTGGCATTCGGACGAACTGGCATTCAGACGAAGTGACATTCAGACGAAGTGACATTCGGACGATGGAGTGACATTCAGACGAAGTGACATTCCAACGAAGTGACTTTCAGATGGAGTGACATTCAAATGCGAGTAGAGTGACAGTCAGTCAGTGAGTCTTGACTGAGTTCAAGTCACTCTGATAGTCGGTTGCTTTGTTGGTCTGTTTACCTTATAAACGAGCTCATATTTTGTTGAGTTTTTTACATCTGTTTTGTGTCACTGTCCCGGAAAAGGAAACTCCAACTCCAACTCAAGTGGCACCAACCTGAGAGCCCACACGAGTGCCCTTAAGATGTGTCTGTGTCTGAGTTTGATTCTTCTTCTCCCTGTCTTTCCTTCCGGGTTACGTTTCATTGTTGTCAACCTCTCAACAAACTTAAACACGAACCTTGAAGTCTTGGTTGGGTTCAAATCACTTTTATTATATACTTTATTGTGAACAATATTATAATTCATCCCGAACAATGAGAGTTTTTCTCTGTTTATTTGTCAATTTTTTGTATTTTTTTGTTTTTTGTTTGTGTTTTTCTAGCTTTTCCTTTTCGATAATATAGTGTAAATCATCGAAAACGTCTCAAATAAATAAGGATCATAAAACAGAGAAAAGAAACAGACATCCAAGACGTAGTTAGTTAAGTCGCAGTTAGTAACATGAAATTGTTGCCCACTCTTGGAATAGGCGACGAATTGCGTGTTATCAACACAGGCTGCCTCAACACAGGAAGCAGGCTATAAGCAGGTGCTGAGGGGGGAAGGAAGTCCCCCTTATTTGGCGTTTTCTAAATACAACGACATTCCATTGATCTGGCCTCATTCATGCCTCATCGAGCGTTAATACAGCTGATAAAATCAGCTTCCTTTCGTTTTTATGGTGTATGTTAGCACTCGAATTTTACCTCAGGTATGATTGATTTTTAATAGCTACTTTGAAAGGGAGAGAGAGAGACGGAGAGACAGAGAGAGAAAGAGAGAGTCGGAGAGAGGAGGAATGATGATGTGGGGCCGGTTCAGAAGGAGATGAAGAGTGTGAGTATGCATGTTCGTTGTACATAACATATGAAGCTATTTGAACACCGCCAATTTATCAACATAACAACAAAATTTTATAACGAGTGATTGACGAAGGTTGTTTTTGTTGTTGTTGTATTTTTTACCAGGGACTCAGTATAGTTGTTGTTGTGATAAAGTATAGTTACACTTTTTAACACAAAACACTGATCTTGATGGGGTTATGTTGGGAAAAGTATTTTATAGCTTTTACTATAATTAATCTTTAACTTATCTTAGTTGTAATTAATTCATATTTAGTTATTTTGACGTAATAACTCGAGACTTTTTTGTGTTCTTTTTCAAACAATTTTTTTAATGTTTTCTTTATTTGCTTTCGATTTAAAAACTAAAATAATAGAAGCAAGGATACTTTAATCTCTTTTTTATTTCCTTCTTCTTCTTTTTCTGGTCTTCTCCCACTCAACCAGCCATCCACCGGGATTTAAAAATATCTCTATTTATCAATTCATTCACGTCAAGCACCGTAAAATGTTCTCACTCAGCAAAAAGCATATCGTTTACATTTCGCTTCGCTTCGCTTCAAAATAGAATCCCCGCCGAAGTTGGCAATTCGTTTTTTCAATATTTTTCACTTTCCGCAAACATTCTTTTTCGCTTCCGTTGCTTCTCGTTTTTCTTTCCGATCAAATCCTTTAAGCCAGTGAAATGAAGGATATTCAACAAGCCAGCAATCAGAACGGCAACAACAAAAACAACAAACAGAGTTGGCTCTATTCTTCGGAAACTTTGAATGGGCAAATAGATGGAGTAAAAAGGAATCAATGAAATGATGATGACGATAGGGATGGGGATGAGAAAATAAATTACGCCAGGCCATCATCGATGAGAGGCGCTGAAGTATGAATCAGATCAGAAAATCACCTCCACTTAAATCCGGAAATGTTGTGATGGGTCGAAAGACATTTCGAATAAGAGAGGGAGAAGAGAATGAAGGGGGTGTATAAGAGGAGGAGGAATAGAAGAGCAGAGGAGGAGGAGGAATAGAAAGAAAAAACTTGGATTTAATAGAAAGAATAATAATAATCAGAAAAGGTCTTCGAAATGGAACTTCAGTCTTTTAATAAATGATAATAATAATAAAAAGGCTACAAACTCATGAAAAAAATAGAAATTACTCAAAAAGAGTATAAAAACAAATCTTCTTCACAATAGAGCAGTAAAAGTATTAAAAATATAATAAAAAATACAAAATATTGCTGAAAAATATACTGGAAATATACTGGATATTCTTAAAATCTTTTTACATTTAAAAACATAAGTAAATCCGTTATTTATGGGAATATGTTTTTTGGTTCTAAATTTTTATATTCAACATTTTTTTGTCGATTTTCGGATATTTTATAATACAATAAAATACAATATAACACTTTAATGAATCAAATTGCAGATTATAATTAGCGAATGTGAGAAGCTTTTATTAAGCAAAAAAGAACACAAATGAATAAATAAATAAAAATCCCACAAGTACGCAGCAGTGGCAACTGTAAATCTCTGTACGCAAATATTTTTAATACAATCGAAAGGATAAACAATAAAATCAAAGCGAACAAATCACGTTTATTGTTTTGGTATTCGTTGCTTTAATTACACGACAATATTTTTTAATAGCACAGCAATTATTGTGGCGATAAAATTAACAACAAGAGAAAAAAAATTAAAAAAACAGAGGGATAAAAATTGAAATTAAAGTGAAAAAAAAAATAAAAAAGCAAACAGAATATATACAAATAAAAATGCAACAAAAATATAACACAAACATGTTTACGTGTTAATAAAAGAATATCAATTTTTTTTATAAAAATGCAAAATTGAACAAAACTTTATACTGTAGCATATAAAATAAAAATAACATCGGATTTGCATAGCCAACAAAAAAGGCGTAATAATAAAAATAAAATAAAAATTGAATAAAATTATTCATTAAAAACGTATTCATTATTTCTTGTTATTACTTTTTGTACAGCAGAAGGACCAATAAATGAATCAAATTAATCCGGATAGAAAAGCGAAGCAAATTAATAATAAAAGCTTTATTTATTTGATTCTTTTGTTATTTGTTATCTTATTAAAATCTCTTATGAATTCATAAACAAAAAGCATGACTTTTGTAAATTTAAATCCTTTAAATAAAGATTTCTATTTTCTTTTCTCTTTTTCAGCAAAGAAAGAAAGGAGAAACTCATTTTAAAACCACGAACATAAGGCAGTAAAGACTAAATGTTAAAAACTAGAATAAAATACGAGAAAAAGGAATACCAAAAAATCCTAAAATAATCAAAGCACTAAATACTGTGTTTAACTTAAATTGGACTCCGTGCGCCAAAAAGTAGGCAACAGAAATCGACAACCATCACCAGTGAACCAGATTTTCGTCGCTGCTTCAACACCGATGAAAGTATTCAACATCATGGAGGTGTTTCTGGTGGCAAATCATATGATGTGAGTATATACTATATACAATAAAATGTACGAAATTTCGAAATCAAAATCAATTTCAAAGTGATTATTATCGAAGTTAATTATATTATATCAATATTATAATATTGAATTTAAAATACGCATATTATAATCCATAGAATTTAAAAAGAACAATTTTTTTTTACTAAAATGCTTTTGAAACCCTCTTGAAATGGCGTTATTCGGTCAATAAATCAATCAAGCAGTACATTTAATTTTATTTTATTCCATTGTTCAATTTTTATTTGCTTCAACTTATATTTAAAACCAATGAATACCAAAATCCGTATGTAGCAAAACTTAAAGTGTTAAACTCGAGAAGAAGGGAGGGGGAAAGCATGAATAAAGAGCAGAAGAAGCAGAAGAAGAAGAAGGGAGAAGAGTGACACCATAAAAGTTCTGCATATCCTCAGGGGAGCTCGTTAGTTTGTTGTTTAACCCTCAGATTTTGAATTTCCTTGAACATTTTTCTTAAATTGTATAAAAAAGGAAATAAAGAAGTATCAGAAACTCTCACAAAAACAATAATAGCAACAAAAACAATAACAACAACAAAGACAACAAAAATAAAGGTACCACTTTAACGTAATATCCTTTAGTAGGTGTCTCTAGATTTCACATCAGTAACCTTAAAGGCTCTGTCATTTGATGGGGAAGTTTTGCAAACACTGAAGGATAAATTAAATAAGCTAAAATAACTGAAAAACGTTTTCAGAATAATATAAGATAACAATGAAGTCAATAATAACAATAATAATAACAAAGCCGAGGCACAAAACTAAGACGTGAGTTAAATACGATGAAGCGAGGGGAAAAAAAGAAAAATAAACAGAAGAAAAGGGAAGAAGAAATAAAGAAACAACAACTAAAAGGATTTTCTTTTGGCAGAAGTTTATAAACTCGTCTTAAAGAAGAAAAAAAGAAATGGATCACAGTTCGTTCGATTAGTTAAATAAAAGATTAGAGGTTTGAGGGTTATATTGATGTATAAAAGTATGATTGATTCAATAAACTAGAAACTTTTCAATTTAATAAAGAAATTTAAAATAGATAATAAAATAAATAAGTAATGATGGAAATATCTATACACTGATAATGCATTTGACAATCAAAGTGACAGTAAAATCCTCAAAAACTTTGATAATAAAACTCCAATACAAGTCTTAAACCTTAAAACGAACAATAAAACTGATAATAAAACTGTAATAAAACTCCCGATAAATCTGGAAATAACTCAGATTATTTTATTGACAATTATATCAATTTAATGCTGAATGAATAGTGACAACAATACATTAATAATGATGATAATATTGACAAAATCTTATGAGTTACACTTAGAAGTTAACTACATTTTCTGTAATTATTAAAGTAAGTACGTGTATGTTTTTGTTTTAATTGTCTTTGCTTTTATTATTTCTTTATTCTTTTGATTATTTCCTTATTCTTTCGATTATTTCTTTATTCTTTTTATTATTTCTTTATTCTTCTGATTATATATTTATTATTTTCTCTTCACTATTATTCTTGTTATTATTGTTTTTATTTTTATTGTTGTTGTTTTCTTATATTGCATGTCCTTCTGTCATCTCAACGGTCGCAACATGACGACGTTGCTAGTTGTGAGCTAGATTTACAGTCAGTCTTTTTTTGCTTTTCTTTGCTTTTAAATTCTGTAGCATATCATTAGGAGCGAAGAGAAAGAAAAACAGTGTTGTTGTTGTTTACTCGGTATAAGAAAAAAATTCCACATTCAAAGGCGAGAGTATAATTAGTTGATAGTTGTTGTTGTTGTTATTGTTGTTCTAGATGTTGCTATTATTAGCATTTGCAACAGTTGTTGCTCTTGTTCTCATTGCTGCTGCTTCTGCTGCTGGTCTTATTATTGCTGTTATTGTTGTTGCTTTTATAATAATGATGGCGACGTATTCGCCGGGTCGGTTGCCTTTAAAATGGTGCTCACGTAATCAACGTGATATGTTGCTGCATTTTATTATTGCACAGTTTGCTGTGTTGTTTGTGCGATTTTTCTCTCCCTTCTTTTTCTCCCTTCTTCGTTTTTCCAAAGTATACTTTGTGACGTTCAGCTTCGGTTTGCAACTGCTTCGGGCTGTTGTACTTCTTCTTCTTCTCCTTTTACCATTTCTCCGTCTTTTTTATTTCTTATTGTAACTTTTCTTTAGTTATTGTTTCCTTCCTTCTTTCTTATTCTTTTTTTTGTTATTCTCTTGTTATTTTGTTTCTCTTATTAATATTAATTATTATATTTATTATTTTTATGGTTATTATTATGATTCTTGGTATTTTTATTATTATTGTTATTATTATTATGATTTTTATTACTATGATCTATTTATATTATTTCATTATTATTCTTAATATTATTGTTATGATTATTATTCTTCTCATTATAATATAAATATTATTATTGTTTAATTATTATTCTTAATATTATTCTTTTGATTATTATTCATTTCATTATAATATAAATACTATTATTATTATGTTTATTATTCTTCTCATTTTAATATAAATACCATGTTATTATTATTATTAATTACTCTTATTATAATTATAATTCCTTTGTTCAGGAGTCAGGAAATGGATAGGAAAGGTTCAAAGAAAGGTTCAAGGAATCTTTCGAGAAGCGTTCATTAACTCAAACATAATTAACTCAGGGGTCCGTCAGTCAGCTGAAAGAAGTTCTTATTTATTGCATACAATTAGGAGAGCAGTGAGTTCAGGTTCCAAGACATCGTGCATCCGGCTGCAGTTAATCATGCAACGCAACATGTGTTCAAGACATTAGTCACTGTACTCGCGAAGGGTGGGAGGCGGGGAGGGGATGTGAGAAGGTTGTTGATGTTAGAAGAAGAAGCAGAAGGCTTCAATCTGAAGTGAAGTAAAGAAAAGTGAATCGCTTAAATATTATACAAATAAAAGTTGTAAGAAAGAAAGAAAAGAATACAAATAAAATTTAAATTTAAAATTTCAGATTCCCCGCAGAGGGGGGTGAGCCCTCTTCCACCGATTGTGCGATACTGTATTCGGGATTCTATTTCAATCTGTAGCTTTGTGTAGCTGTCTGTGGATTTGTGTTTTTCTGAAACACAGTTATTTATAATATGAATTATAAATGCAAGAATGTTAGTCTTCTTCTTGTTCTGCATACTCATATACACACATACACACAAACTTACAAATCCAGAGCCATGCTCTTTCGCGATGAACCCAAACATTGTGTATGCAAAAATATTATTAATAAATATGAAGAAGGAAACGAAAATACAAATATTTTGCATAAATATTTCAAATGCAGGAATTGATAAAATTGGAAAAGGACCGAAAAATATAGAGAAAGAGAGAGAGAGAGAGAAAGAGAGGGATAGAGAGAGACGGAGAAATACAGAGGCGACCAGGGATGGAGAGGGGGAGATTCTTTTCAAAGGAACTTAAAGAATGACCTTTTTTCCATTATATTCTCCTTTTTTCGTAGTTCAGTGATTCAATTGAATTGACTAAAACGTTGTTTCCCTAAAAAGATATGCAAAATAAACTTGAGACTGTGTGAGTCGCGTGTGAGTCGTGTGCGTCTGTTTGTGTGTCCCCGTATGTGTCCTAAAATGGGATTTTCTGTTGAAAGACATGTCAATTTCATGTCACAAATGTTGGCGCTTGTCTGCAAGCATAAATAAATATATCAGTGGATGTATGTGTGTATTTGCACAAGTATGTAAACATGTGTGTATGTCTGCGCTTTCTTATTTATCAATAAATTCAATAAATTCAAAATAAATAATGGTCCATGTGCTTTGTGGCTGTGGAAGAGAAAATTAAATGCAAGGTAAGAGAGGCAAAGAGGAGAGAGAGAGAGAAATAGATTGAGAAAGAGGGAGAAGGAGTGTGAAAAAGAGAGAGAAAGAAAGAGAAAACTAGTGAAACTACAGTCGCAGCAGGAAATGTAACGAAAATTGGAATTACAAATGGCTTTACAGCTACTTTCAATTCAAATTTGAATCCACGTGAAGCGTATGAATGTGTGTCTATGTGTGAGTGTGTTAGTGTGTGTTTTCCTGTCTCTGTATGTACGTTACTATTGCAAATTAAATCCTAGATCGTCGTATTGATAAATTAAAATTTGATTCATTCGAATAGAAGTTGACGACAGTCCTTGCAATCGTCCTGAATCGTTATTTAAGTTCTTTGAAAAGTTTTGTTTGACGAACACAGTTTTGACGAGGACATTTTGACAGCTAACAGAATATATTAGCTTCGAATTAATTCATAAAGTTTTTCGTTGAAATCTACATACATTTACTCATACATCCTGCAGCTGACCTCTACAGTTATTTTTTTTATGTGAGCGGAAAAGGAACAACAATTTTAACCTACTTTTTTTCAATATCTGACAATCCTTTAATAATTATGGTAGTAATAATTATCGATATATAATAATAATAGAAGAAGTAATCTAACAACAACAACAACAACTAAACAATTGTTATTAATTAAACACTCGTAGGTTATTTCAAGTGCTTCCGTGTTATGAAAGCCATCAGCTTGATAGTCAATCAATTAATCAATCCACCAGTCAGTCGGGCGGTCAGTCAGTCCAGTCAGTCAGTCAGTCGTTCAGTAAGTCTGTCAGTCAGTCAGTCCAGTGAGTCGGTCAGTCACTTCAGTCAGTCACTCCCGTCAGTCAGTTATTCAGCCAGGAGGCAACTAAAACTGGAACAAATAAACTTTAGGCTGTTATTAATAACTCATATTACACTAAAGCGACAGTAATAATGTTCTTTTAGTTGTCGTGTCTTTTTTTCATACCCTACACTCGAGGAAGCACGATTCATTTGGTTCCTTCGTTTGTAAGGCGGTAGAGAAGGCGTGATAGATACAGAAAAGGTATATATTCTTAGTCAGGGTCACCTCCTGAGTCGATTAATCCCTGTCCATCCTCTCATCAGTCTGTCTGTCCGTCTATCTAACAGCCTGTCTCTCGTATGTCCGTCTGTCTGTCTGTCCGTCTATCTGATTGCCTGCTTCTCGTATGTCCGTCTGTCCGTCTGTTTATCTATCTGTCTGTTCGTCTCTGGAATCCCCGATTACAGAATAGCGAGTAGAAGCATCTTCTTTAAATTTGACACGAATATTCTCTCTAATATGGATAACTCACTCTTTGATATTGAAAATGGAGCATATGGGAACACTATCATGCCTACCTTTAAAGTAAAAAATAATGCATCTGAAATTTTAATTAAAAAATTAAATTAACAAATTTTACATATGAACAGAACTGGTTACGAATTTAATTTTTATTTTTTTCTTTTAAAAACAGTGATTGAATCTATAAAAAGGAGATTTTTTTCAGTTACGTAACATTTTGTAACCATTTTTTACCTTGATTTTTGATGAGTGATGATTAGTTTTTGTAATTAAATTTTTCCATATATTTTTTTTTTCTCTTGCTTTTTTGTGATATTAAATAAAAAATTCAACACACTACAAATTGAGAATCTGTTTTAAATGAGTAACTAAAAATACGTGATTGGATTTTAATATATTAACAACAACACCAGCAACAGTAACAACAACAACAACAACAACTACTACTACCACTACTGTTACTAATAATAACAATAAAATAACAACAACAACAACAAATTACTCATCACTGCCTATCAGTTGAGTGTATTGTATTTTTTTCACTTGTATTTTTTTTAGAGTGTTGAAACCCTGAAATAATTCATTTTCACTGTTAGTAGAAAAAAAAAAACTTTTTTTCTTTTGAAATATTAAAAAAGATAAAAAAATACGAGTATAAAAAAAGCTGTCAACTGCAACACAAAATCAATTGTGTGCATGTGTTAGCTTTTCAATTATTCAGAATTCAGTTTTCACTCCGACACTGAAAAAAGAACACACACGCTATGCACACATACACATACACATAAATACTTATACACACATATACACATAAACATACATACACATACATACACACATACATACATATACTTACTAATATACGCTCACATATTTTATTTAACTTCGTGTTGTTCTTCTATTTGTTCTCGATGGTTGATTGCATGTTTAATTTAATGTTAAAATTGTACTCGTGCAACTACACAAATAAATTATTAATAATCAAAGAAAAAAAATGCATTTGTTGATATGTTCACAATTGTTTTTAGTTGTTGTTGTTGTGTCTTTATTGGCTTTGTTATTAATGACAACAACAGCGACAGAACATTCGTCAGGTGATTGAAAATGTTCAGGCCCCGGAATAGTTAATCAATCGTGTTTTCAAACAAATTATAAAAAAGTTCTTAATTTTCAGGTAGTTAATAAAGTATACTGTATACGGTCGTAATTCTCTTCCAATTAAATCAATTAAAACTCTGAAATCAAATATTAATATTTTCTACTGAAGTTCTTAAAGTTCTCTAAGAAAAGAAAGACTAAAAAAGACTTTAATTCAGGTTGAAAGATTGTAAAAGGGGGAAAACCATCTACTTTGAACTCAGAAACTGTTTAGAGAACTTCTTCATCTTTGAGGAGTTTGAGAAGGATGCTGAAATCAAGGAATCCTCAATTCAAACGCGTACCTTTTCTAATCATCCGCATAGCTTCTGCGAGTGACAGAGAGAGGGGGAAAGGAGGAAACAACCGACAGCTTGTTGCCCTTTTTTATCTAGTTTTCCATCATGGGTTCAAGGATTGTTTTTTTGTACGTGACATAAAAAATGTTCAACCCTCTCTCATTCCCTCTCATCTTCACCTTCATTAATCCACTTGAAGCAACAATCTTACCGAATACAATTACCACAGTTGAAATCTCCATTTTAAAGCCGTCAAATCCTCGAGGTCGATCTCAGAAGCGTAGAAAGCCGCAGAAGGAATGACATAAGTAAACGCATTAGCAAACGCCAACAACAACGAAGCTCAGCTCAAAAGCTTCAACGTGCCGAAGTTAGCGTCGCTTAAGAGCATCGCGTCGCATCGCTAAACAGCATGAGTTATGATTGCACTAAAGCCAAAGCCAGAGACTAACGAGGGCGACATCTGCTGACGGTAAACCGAACGAGAACGGAAATAGCAGAAAATCAACAATGAGACAGGCAACAACTACAAGAAGAAGAATCAACAAGATAGAAATACAATGAACAGAATAGAAATAAAATCAAGAAACAACAATGAAATCAATACAATACAATATAAAAACAATAATAATCTTAAGGATGTTAAAAAATGCAATCCCGTAAATTAGTAATCAAAAATGAGTAATAAAAGACTAATTTAAATGTAGATTGGAAGGATAATAATAGTATTTATACTTAACTCAACTCTATTCGCCATTACAGTCAAATTAAGGATAAACTTCTGAAGGATGTATTAATTAAAGTGACTTCGCAAATCAGATTCGAATTATAATAAAAAAGTTGAAGAAGGGGATTCAGGGACAACAAAAATAACAACAACTAGAAGCATAGCAATGATAGTAATAATAATAATAATAATAATATTAGCAACAATAATAATCATTCGGCTCAAAATTATATTAGATTTATAATAAGAAACATTAAATGCAGAGTTGTAGGGACAACAGAAACAACAACAACAACTGCAATAACAATAATAACAATAACAATAATGATGATAACAACACCAATAACAATAATCATCAATCTAAATAATGATCATTAGATGGTCATGATTCAAATCTAATTAAATTGTTGACAAATAAGCAGGCTCAATAATGAGGTACTTTAGACACACAAAAACACACACATTTTTAGGATTACACATACCAGTACACACATGAATTGAAGCTCATCTTCACTCTCCTATACAAGCACTCAGACAGACAGATAGAAAGACAGACAGACAGATAGAAACATAGACAGATGCTTGTAGATAGATAAGGATGCTGTAATTCAACAAGCAACTCAACCAACCGGAAGTGTTAAGAGGAAATCATCATATGATATCTCAGGATATCATCGGACAAACTTACCAGCTGCTTAATCTTTGCGTGTCTATGAGTGCATCTACAGTGTATGAGTTCATCTACAGTGTATGAGTTCATCTACAATACAGTGTATGAATTCATATACAGTGCAGGAGTGAGTGTATTGTGTGTGGATGTGATTGGCTTTGTGTGTGTAGTGTTTTTGTGATCTGTTTTAATTATGTTTTGCTTATCGAACTGTCAGTTATTCAAATTTTCAGTTGTTAGTTAGTTAAGAGTGAGGAGATGAGCGAAGTAGCAAAATAACAATGCAATACAACAATAAAAACTATAACAACAATAACAAAAATAACAATAAACATTTTACAATAGCAATGATTGATGATGAACAAAGGCAGCAAGAACAAGAAAGCTTCCACAAGTAAGACACCGAACAAACCCATCCATTTACTTGTATAGATGCAGATATACACCTTAAAATCTTGAGATATCCCTTTACTTTGTCTAATATCGGAATTTGTTATCTTTTAGAAAGAAATGAAGAATAAAGAAAGACAGGCTCCGTAGCTGCTAATTAGGTTTTATTTGCAGCAAACAAAATTGTTGTTAACTTAATTTAAAAGCAAAAACATAGCAGCAGTAACAAAATCAACAGAAAGTGAACTTTTCTCTAAAGAAACAAATAAAGTTAATGAATAAAGAGTTGTGTTATGTTGAAAAAGCCAAGAATTCTTTGTAATTGGGTCAATCTAGTTAGTAGATATTTACTACTGTACAGCAATAGCAACAGCAACAGAAATGGCAACAACAACAGCCAGGATAACAACAACAACAGCGAGGACAACAACGATGAGAATAGAAGAGGTGCAGCAAGAAGTTGGCAAGAGTTCATTCAAGTTTGCTGCATGAAATAACAAACATTCCAGCAGGAAATTCAAGTCAACATTCCATGAAATTCCAAGGTTTGTCTTCTAAGGTTTCGACCACGTTAAACTCTCGCAGTTGTGTCGTGTTAAGGATAAGAGAAGAAGAACAAGTTTTGGAGAAGCACATGGACATACAATCACACTTTAGCACACGCAATACAAACATATGAACCGGAAACCGGAAACGCAACTTAAGCTAAAACATAGCGCAAGTGTAGTGAAATTGTTGCCATCAGAAGAAGCAGTAACAAAAGAAAGAGCAGAGCGACAAATAGAGGAAATACTCACACATGTACAAATACTCACACATCGGTACACACTTTTATAGACATTTTACACGTTAACGGTTATAAAGAGGAATATTATTACAACAAATAAAGAGGAAATGAGGTGAAAAACTTACACAGGAACTGAACTGTGAAGCACACACTTATACATAGAAAAAAAAAACACACACACACACAGAAACAAACGCTTACACATGTAGCAAAAATAGTGCATATTTAAAGGCTCAACAGAAGTTTAAGGACAACAACCAAATAAAACTAAACTTAAGAAAAAGAAAAATTAAAAAAGGAACCACAAACATAAAAAATAAATATGCATTTCGTTGAATTGGAGGAGGTGTCTGAGGAGGAAGAAGACATGAGATTAATGGGGAAGATGGAAGAGAAAAGAGAAGAGAGGTACCAAAGACCAAAGAAATAGGTGACCAGTTGAGTGGTGTTAGTTATTGTTTTTGTTATTGTATAGCATTGCTTTTTCCTTCGTTCAACACATAAATAATATCAAATGGTTTATTGTTTTTACGATCCTGCTCTACCTTTACTCATATTCCCCCTTCTGTTCCCCTTCTCATTCTTTAACTCTCTCCCTCTTTCGTTCTGTCTTTCCCTAACTTTTTTCTTTTTCTGCTCTCTTTTCACAATGATTTTAAACTCTTCTGGTTACTTAGACTTCCTTCTCTCACTCTCTCTGTCAGTCTTTGATCTCATCCCTCCCTATTTCTCTCTCTCTCTCTCTCTCTCTTTCTCGCTCTCTCTCTCCCCTATCTTTCTCTTTTCCTGTTTCTCTTCCCCTATCTTTCATATGTTGTTAAATTTTTCAACGATTTTTTATTTTTCCATTCCTATTCGTTGTGTTTTTTGTTGTTGCTTGTTTCCTGGTTGTTTGTTTTCTTGCTTTTTGCCTTTTTTTGTTGTTTAAAAAAAACATAAAAAAATAAAAATAAAAACACGATAAAGAAAACACAAATTATAAAAAAATTTACTGTGCGTAGAATTGTGTCGTTATGGGTTGGGTGGGGAAAGAGGAGGGGGTTGGTCATTAATGGTAACGGTTTAAAGCATGCAAATTATAATTAATTTCATAGTATTTAGCATTTTGTTGCATATTTTTAGGCACGCAGAAAAAATAATGTATGCCACACATACACGCACACATAATTGCGTTGATAACAAGTACAGGAAGCGTGGTGAGAGAAGGGGTGGTAAGAGGGAAGAGAGAGGGTGGAGTTGGCTACGACTTTGCGGCTGTCGAACGGAGCTTTTGTCGGTTGCATACTTTTAGGCGGACGAGAGTATGTTAGTCGAAGCAAAACAACTCTCTCTCTCTGGTAACTCTCACTCTCTCCCTCCCTCTGCAGTGATACTTTCCTGGTCGAACTTTAGTTGGTTTTTTGAGCACGTTTTAGATTTTTTACTATTATTGCTTTAGAGCTCCGATGGTTCGACGTAATTTAATTTATCTCTATTAATTTTTTAATTCAACTTAATGATTTACTTATAAATGCAACATTTTTAATAAACTTTCATAAATCATTGAAGGATTCATGGTCACCACGGAGTTGTATAATTTTATTTAATAACAATAAGCATAATGATAATAATGACAATTATAATAAAAAAAATGACAACAATAATAATAGGTATAAAATAAAAATAGTGGTAATTAAGGTTGCTCATTAATAGAAATGAGTTTATAAAATTTTAACACTAATTAAATGTAATCATTAATTGAACACGAAACAAAAGCAAACAGTAATCTAAATGCAAATAAAACAAATACAGAATGGAAGCCTAAACAAATGTTCACTTATATACACCCACATACAAACATAAATACACACACACACAGAAGTACTCATTACATGAAGGACATGATTTCTCTCATGTGAGTCATTGACACAGTTTCAACTCTGCAGGGACAACAACTGAAACATCAAAACACTATCATGTGTCATATCAGTCATCACAGTCAGAGAGACAAACATGCAAGCAGACTACGAGAGAAAGAGAGTGAGGGAGTGGGAGAGAGAACGAGAGAGAGTGGGAGAGAGAAAGAGAAAGAGTGGAGGGGAGAGAGACATTAATACTAACATTTAAAGATATCATCATCATAGTCACTAAAAGAGGCCAAAAACTAACAAAATTAAGAGGACTGGCAACAGATGGACATTCTGACAGTTCAAAAGCTCTTGATTCCTTTACTTCAGTCGTCCTTTTCTTGTAGAGCATTAAAAACACTTCAAAAAGGAGACAAAGAATAACCGGAAACAGGGATAAATCGAGATGGTGCCGTTGATCAAGAATATATACGATATACTCATTTCTCTCCCAGCCACGCCTTCTTCCGTGCGGTACAAATGAAAGGAGAACCTTTCGTTACAGTATAATTTATAATATACCTCCGGTTCACTGTCGTGTGTAGCCATTTTGCGGATTGATTACTTTTTTATAAATATTATGTATTTATTTTAAAATAATTTGTTCACATTTTTCCATATTTTTTCAATTTATTTCCCTTCTGTTTATTTAAATTCCTTACTGAGGTCATTTCTCAGTGCGATTAAAAACGAAAAATGAATTCACTCGTCAAAGTGCATTTTTTTCGGCTGCATTTTTTTTTACTGATTGAATGACAGGTGACTGATTTTGACAGAACTATCAACTGACTGAAAATGTTTGCAGATATTGTATACATATGAAGAATTTAATATTAAAAATGTAAAAAAGAGAGCATGGAATAAATAAAAACATCGCAATAATTAAATATCTCAAAGAAAAGAGAAAACGGCAATCAAAATGAAGGACGATGAGTTTTTAAATTTATGAATATTATTTGGAATTTAATTTCAACAGGATTTATACTATATCAATGCTAATATATGTATGTAGATAAGTGTTTTTTGGGAGGTTACGTGTGAGAATATTGTCAGTGTTCGAAAATTTCATAAGAAACTCAGAAACAGTACTATATTCGGTGCTAATTACCTGTGATGGAAGATCTTATAACTGGGACCCTTTGAAGGAAATACTACAATTGATAGTATGGTCCAAATACTACTACTCGCCCCACTCTCAAAAAAAATGTGAGTGTCCTCCCTCGTCTTCTCTTTCCCCCATCCTTTCCAGTCTCTCCCTCTAATCTGTGTCTTATTTATTTTATTTTATCAGATTTGTGAATTCTTTTAAACTTTAATAACTCATGAAAAATTATGCAAGCTGGGTTATTTTGTTGGTTTTTCTTTTACCGCAAGACTAGCTTTTTTCGGTGTTTTTGTAACTGCTGTTGCTACCATCAGAAAGCAGCTTGCAGCAAAACATGCCGCCATTATTTTTGTTTTCTTACTCTTATTATTTGAGGTACCTTCTGTGGAGTATTTTTTTGTATCTCCCTTTTTTATAAACCATTTTTTCTCCTTGTGGCCTTTGTCTTTGGTCCGTGTCTTTGTCTTTTTTATCTTTGGCGTTGTTTTATGTTTCTTTATAACGCGTTTTTCTGGGTGTTTTTTATGATTCATCCCGAAAAAAATGTGTTTTTCTGTGGTTGCAACTGAAACTAAAGCAACGACGGTAATCTGCTCAGCTTCGGAGTTAAAATTGTGAGTTACTTGAAGTGAAAATCGAGTAATAAACTGGAGTGCGAAGAGTAGATTGAAAGAGAGTTTAAATCTCCTTTTAGAAATCTTTGCGGATTGTTTCTAGAAAGGCTTCAAAGGAAACAAAGAATAGTTAAAAATTTCAATTATCATAAAAAAGTAGCACGAATTTCAATTAATAATATTTTTTAGAAATATTTTTCTCAAACTTTTCTCTGTTATTTCCTGGAATTTTTTGTTTGTCTGTTTTTCAGTGATACACTTTTGCGGAACCTCTTATTTTATGTGGTTTCCTTCGTTCTTCTTTCGTTTTTATTTCGTTTTCATATTCAATGCAGATTTGAATACCCGAAGAGTTAAAATCTTGTAGCTTTTATTTTCCGATGTTCGACTTCATTTTACACAAATTTTTTATCAAAGATCTTTCGTTTCCTTTTCTTCTTTTATTACTCAATGTTTTGTGGCCTACACTTAATACTGGGTCATCGTCATTTTCAAAGCTTTCAGCTTATCCACAGATCCGGCTCAGCTTCCGATGTTTTCTTTACCTGTTTCTGGTCCACTTTCGGTCTTTAGATCTGCAGCTGAAGTAGTTTCAGTTCAGTTCCACTTTCGAATTTCTTTTCTTCGTTTTACTAGCACAAAACAGAGCAGCCAAGAAGAAGCAGCAGAATCTCATAATTCAGGCTCTCGCACAACTCGAAACTCTCGGATAAAATAAATTACAAAAGCCAAGTAAAGAAGCAGAAGCTTTTGAGCAGAAGTCTCTAGCAAGCAAGTAAAAAATTTGGTCTATAAAATGGAGCAAAAAAAAAAATAAAACTCTGTCAGCAGCAGACGATGTTTAACGACTTTAATTCTAAGTCAGAATATTTAAATTTATGACACATTTTTTTGTATTCTCTTGTTAATTTTTTGTATTTTTCTTTTCTGCTTTCATAACTTAAAAAGTTTAAATGAGATCGTGGTTTAAAGATTTGAGAGTTTCGAAGATTCTGCTTATCTATAAAATAATGGTTTCTAGGGACCACGTAGAAATTATAAAAAAAAACTAAAATAAATTAGAATTAAATACAATAAATTAAAGTAAAGTAAAATAAAAAGACACAACATAAACTAAAATTAAGTACAATAAAATAAAATATACTAAAATTGAAGAAATTCATGAGAACTTATGAGAAACTTAAATAATTTTTTATATTTATATAATTTTTGTAAATGTTTTTCCTATTTTTATAAACTTCAGAAGACAAGATATCAAAACCTATACTAAATTTTTAATACATGTTTATAAATTAATAAATATTTGAAAGTTCAACACTGCGCTTAGTCGAAGCCTTAAATAAATACTGAGGCCAGCATAAATCACAGCAGAGGACTAAACAAGGACACACAAACAAATTCTCAGAGACAAACACCCAATGAATCACACAGAATACACACTTACATACACACATATATAATATACAACTACATTTATAATTCAACTGTCGAAAACCATACAAAATTAATAACAATAGCAATTAAATCCTTGCGGAAAGCGAGTACGTTCATTGTTCATGTAAAACCAACACATTTTCACACCCACTCACACATTGATAGACACACATACATACACACACATATACACAATCACAAACACAGCCATTTGAATTTTCTACTAATGCTCAAATATGTACACAAATAATCAACTATAAATTCTAACCGTTGGTAATTTAAATAAATTAAAATATGGCCACAATTTGTTTTAGAAATAAAATGAAAGCGAAATAAAGTTTAATTAAAAATTTATTACATTTATATTGCGAAATTGCGAAGAAGATTCGGTAAAAAAATTCTGCTGTCTCTGAAATTTCGATGATTTTTAATTATTTATTTATTTTAAAATTAAATCCCTCAAAATTTCACAATTTTTAATGAAAGTTGTTGAAATTTTTGGTTTGTTTTTTCCAGATTTAAATATTTGATGTGACCTTTGAACCTTTTTTTTTTCCTCTAAAAAATTTCAAAAAATTCGAGGATTTCACGGATTTGTTCAAATATTAGGAATATTAGGAATGCAAAAAGCGCAAACTATGAATGTGAATGTGAAGGTGTGTGTTTGTCTGTGTATGTGTGTGTGTGTGTGTGTATGTGTGCGTGTATGAGAGCCAGAGACAGAATGCTTGTGAATATGTGTGTTCATATGGGATCGTGTCTAAAACTATTTAAGCCTCTCGAAAGATACTCAAAACAATATTTGAATATATTCCCAAAATGTTGGATTATGTTATGGAAATTAAATGAATTGAATTGTTGTTGATGGGGTTGTTATTGCTGCTGTTTGTGCGATTTAATTTCCAATCCTCTAAAAGATGAGTTGATCTGATTTTCAATAAATTCTCTACTTGATTTTGTACTCAACATGTCAGTGAGATTAAAATATTCAATCAAAGCAAATATGAATTTTAATGACTACAGATTTGATCATTAATAATTTCTAGCAGTGACTTAAATGATTTTTGTTGACTTCTGATAATTAAAATTTACATTTACGTCATTGGATGTGAAATCCTTTTTGATTTTTCTCAATTTATTTAACATAATTATTCCTTTGATACTAAATAGAAAGGAAATTCATTGATATGAGTTAAAATTAATTCAAGTGAATTAAAATGAATTCCAGTGAATCAATATGTGAATTCCAGTGAATCAATAAATGAATTCAAAGTTATTCATAGTTATTTGCATTTGATAAACAATTTAATTTGATGCTGTCGAATGCAGAAATTTGAAAATAAATTTTAACAACCGCATAAAATAAACGCTTTTCGAAGTTTGTTGAATACTTTTATTGACCTAATTATTTATGAGGCGGGGAGGGTGTAGAGTGCTCACGCTTAGAGGCTGGCATCGATTTCACTAAATTGCTAATTTATCGCTTGTAAAACGAACAAACAGAATAATTTTCGAACAGCTTCTAATAGTTTGCTATGATTGCAGCGCCCTCTGGTGGTCACCTTGCGTGTCGTTCACCAGAAATTTGTAAACATATCGATGTAAAGTCGAGAGGTAAAGTTTCATTGGCAGTTGACCAACCACTCCACCGACCGATCGATCAATCGACCGACCATTGAATTAATTAGTTTTCTACTTTAGTCAGAAAATCAGTGAATACCTAAAAAAAGGACTAAAATGAGCAATTATGAGCTAATACAGGGAAACGCTTAAAATGGGTCAAAATGAGGGGCCCAAAAAGATGGAGGAAGATAGAAACAGTGAAAGATTTTGATTATATTCAGTATGTGAATAAAATTATAGTGTTTTGATGTTGCTGTTGTTGTTAAAGTGAATGGTTCCTTGCCTCTTCATTAGTTTACATTAAATTATAAGCTTCAGGTTCGATTTGTACACCCCCTTCTGTCTATCTTTTCCATTTCTCCATCTCGGCCATCTTTCCTTCTCGGCCATCTCTCCAGCACGTCCTCTCTTCTGAATGTTGTCGTATTTATGTTTGTTTTTGTAATAAATATAAATTACAATCTGATTAAATTCGGTTTATTATGCAGACATAAATTAGATACGCTGCAGTATTCATAAATTAATAAATTAATTAAGGAAGCTAGAGGAAGGGAAGAAGAATGAAACCGAAGAGAAAGACGAACGGAAAAAAAAAAGAATTTTATAAAAAAAGGAAGACAATATCATAAAAAAAAGGAAAGGAGAAGAATATTATTAAAAAAGAAGAGAATATTATAAAAAAGGAAGAGAATGTCATAAATAAGGAAAAGAAAACAATATTATATAAAAAGAAAGAGGAATATAAAGAAAACCGAAAATTAAGCAAGGGAATAAGTAATGAAATTTATTTATATTAAAATAATATTAAATGGAATTAAAATTAAATTTATTTAAGCTAAAATAAATAATATTAAATGAAATTTAAAAATATTTCTGTAATGATTCAATTATATTTTCAAATTTTTAACTAAATTTAAACACCGGACATGAAGTTGATTACCGACAGCAGTCTTGCTACCAGTCACAAGCGTCTGTCTGTCTGTCTGTCTGTTTGTCTGTCTGTTGTTGTACTCATCCCCATCATAACTTGTCAAAACAACAACAACAACAACAACTCAATGAACTTAGATCTCAGGCAATTTTAATCCTATGAATTTTAATTAAATTGAAACAAACAACCAACATCGCAGTCTTGAATACAATCTTAAACATTAAAACAGAAACAAATTGAAGTGGAGTGATTAGATGAAATGAGAGGGTGGTAGAGGAAGGAGGGGGAAAGGAGAATCTTTTGATTGTGTAGGATTTTGCTTGTAAGATCCTGTGTATTTCTCTATATTGTTTTCATTACAGAATAGAGTTGTTTTATTTTGTTTCTTGTGGTTGAAAATGACGCAAAATATAACGAAATGCATCTGTTGGCTTTTCTTAAATTTCTAGCATATTTTCATCCATTCAATTAAGTAATCTTTAGTTTAGTGGTAGCATTAAATTCAAGGATCCTCAGCTGAAATCTTTAATTGAAGTATTCCTTTTAAACCCCAACTTAAATTAGATCCTGTATAGTTAAATCTCCATAAAATTCCAAGGCGGGGGAGAGAGGGGGACCACTCCCCCTCTTTATAAATGGACTAAATTAGATTTTCGGAACTAATCGAGGATCTACTTTTGGGGTTTCTTCTCTTCAAAGAAGTGTTTAATTAAATTTACATTTCAATGCAATTTGTCGCTCGGATGTACTTAAAAAATGAGCGAATAAATAAATTAAAGGAACTTAATGAGGTTTTGTCCTCCTTCTGTTTCTATCGTCCTTTTATATCCCTTTTATCGCCTTTTATCATCCTTTTATCGCCTTTTTATCGCCCCTTTATCACTTTTTAACACCCTTTTTCGCTCTTTTATCGCCTTTTATCACTCTTTTATCGCCTTTTATCACTCTTTTATCATCCACAATTGAAGCTTTGTTGAAATTTCAGAACAAATGAAAACGATTTCATTTCCGCGAATCGATTTTCGCTATTTGATGCTGTTAAACTGGGTTGAAGAATTTATTATTAAAATTTTTTTCTAACTACTGAGTTTTTAAAAGCAAAAAAGGAGCAATTTGATTATTTTGGCTGCTGTCACTGCTGCACTTAAATGTTTAAATAATTTACAACAATTTCGGAAATTCTCATTGAATTCTATTGGCTGTAAAATAAACGATTTGCTTTGTTCAAAAAAAGAGAGAGAGAGAGAGGCGTGAGGGAATGAGAGAGAGGGAGATTGGGGGGACAGGGGATAGAGGACGAGAGAGAAAGAGAAAGCGAGAGAGTGGAGGAAGAGACAAATGAAGAGCAGACAGACAGATAGACTGATGTTTTGCTTTCCTTTTTCTCATTCGACTGTCGAAGCGGGTGGATGTTTTGTTGTTGCTATTGTAGTTGTTGTTTTTCATTTGTCCTTCCTGTCAAAATGGCACTCTGCCATTTCACTGTCAGCTCTGTCAGAGTTCCGCTGCCAGGCGCCCTTTTTGTCGCTGCCTCATCGTCCGGTTCGTAGTGTAAAACAATTATTTTGGCATAAATAAAAAATATTTATTGGCAGAACACATACACATAAACACAGATACAAAGACACAGAGATACACGGACAGACAGATAGACAGTCAGATGGACACACAGAAGGACAGCCAGGCTCAATTGAAATTAAAACAGTTGTCCTTTCAAAGCTGCTCTGACAATAAATTTGCTATTTCATTGTCATCATTATCTGCATCAAAATAGTAATCATCATCTGCATCATCATCATCATCTCTATTATCATTATTGTCGATGTTGTCATTAAACAGCAACAGACATCAGAAGTCAGCCGCTAAAATAGCATTCAGAGTTGCTTCATTTGTTGCGAATTCCTTTGTTGTTCTTGCTGTCTTTTGTTGTTGTCACTATCATTTGTTGTTGTCGCTGTCTTTTGTTGTTGTTGCTGTTCTTCGTTGTCTCTTCTGTTGGTGTTCGTAGTGTTGTTGCTGTTGTTTTCGTTTCAATTACTGTCCACTTTGCTTTCATATCGCGATCTGACACTAAATAATTCACTCTGTTCTGGAATATCAAAGCTCGATTATAGTCATTTGCAATCACAACACAGGTAAATACAGAGAGAGGGAGAGAGAGAGCGAGAGAGAGAGCGAGAGAGGGAGAGTGAGAGAGGGAGAGAGAGAGGGAGAGAGAGAGAGAGAGGGAGAGAGAGAGAGAGAGAGACAGAGAGATGGAGACAGAGAGACAGAGAGAGAGAGAGAGGGAGGGTTTCTTTGTCTGAAGTACGTATGCTTTTGTTCATGTTCGATATTCTGAGAGATATGAATATCGCACCATATGCGATATAAACTAAAGTTCTATTGAACTAAAGCAAGTGCTCATCTCTATGTTCGTGTATGTATATCCGTCTCTATATCTGTCCGAATACCGTACCTATACATGTCCGTCTATCTGTCTGTCCGAGTGTCTCTATGTTGAATATTTTTTACCGAAGATGAGTTCAAGGTTATGGAAGCGTATCGGGTTTGTTAGCTGCGGCTTCTGATTCTTCGATTGCTTCCTCTCTCTTTCTCCCCCACTCTGTCTCCGTCTAATCTACTTAAAAGCTTTTGGTTTCCGCATTATAAATCCGATTGCGTGGTCTTTTGTACAGTACACCTCCCTACATAACGGAACTTTAAGCCTCTGCGATGGTCAAATTGAAGCCCAGAGCTCAGCTGTTTAAAGAGGAGGGGCGTGAGGAGGTTATTTCTGTGTGATTTCTCTATATTCTAAAAATCACAGAGCGAAAGAAACTTAAATTAGCGTCAAGGTGGGTTTAGTGGTTTTTTTTCCTAAGCAACACTTTTTATTGTGGTCTCTTTTTATTGTGCAACCGTTTTTCTTTAAAGTTCTGCTATAATTCAATTAATAATAAAACATAATATTCTGTTAATGGAATCAATTCACGTTCTTTAAATGCAAATTAAAATCCAATCAATTCTGCTCCAATTCTTCGCGTTCGCACCGAAGAAAAGACGATGTCACCGTGACATGCATCCAATTTGAAAGCCATCTCCATCTCTTTCATGGTGTCGCTGCGTCTCGGTCCCTCTGCCTCTCGGTCTCTCTGCCTCTGTCTCACTCTTTCTCGTTCTCTGCCTCTCTCTCTCTCTCTCTCACTCTTTGACGCAGTTGTCTTCGTTTGCTTTGAAAACTGAAACCATTGAAATTTCGCAAAGGTACTAAAAATCAAATAATATGCTAATCGCGTTACCTTTTCTTTTTTTAGCGTTGCCAGATTACATAATACTCCATGATTCTAGTGAAGGTACAAAGAAGCTTTTCTTTTTCTTTCTCTTCCTTTTCTTTTCTCTCGTAGAATTGTTGTCATGTCAAATGCAAATTTCAATATTATATTGAATTCGTGATATAACAACAACAATAACAACAATAATAGATAAGCGAGAACAATAACAACAACAACAACAGCAACTATAAAGTAATAAAAATTGTTTCTTATTCAGTCAATAGAAATATTTTAACAAAGGATTATTAAAAAAGTTCCGAGACTGCCAGTCAATCAAGAAGAAGAATAAGAAGAAGAACTAGAAGAAGAAGGGGAGTGGAAGAATAAAAAGAAAAACTAAAAGAAAAGGATGAAAGATGCTCTTTCTTAAACGAACGGAGAGCGAAGAATAAATTCAAAAAAGAAAAGATAAGAAGGGAGGATTTTATATGAAGATAAAAAGAAGAGGGGGAGAAGGGAGGAAGATGAGACTACGTGTGAGCATGAGGAGAGGTCATGAGGATGAGGATAGGGATGAGAATCAAATGAAAACTGAGGAGAGACTAACGTGAGGATGAATCATTATGAAGCATAACATTTTAGCTTTTAATTTTGTTTAAAATTCTTAATCAAATAAATTTTCATCACTCAAATTTTATACATAAATATAAATAAAGTTCGAGTTGTTGTTGCTGTTGTTTAGACACGTGTTGTTAACCGCGGATTGCATTCGTTTTGTGAAGTCATGTCGCATGCCGCAGAGGATTCGGCTTATCGCAGCGATTAATTTACAGTTATTCAAACAACAACAACACAAGAGCCACAAGAACAACAACAACACAGCAGCAACAACAGCAACAACAACTACACAAGTAATGTGAGCACGCGTTCACGCATAACAGCACGTTCTCGTGAGGAGACCAGAATTTATGCCGTGTGCGTGCGTGAGTCACATATTAGAACACACACTCAACACACACTCAAACACACACAAACACACACAAACACACACACAAATAATTATTACAAGCAAATAACACACACTCATGTTGTTGAGTGCAAATGGAAAAGTTTCAAAATGATAACAGAAACCATTAAAGAATTGATCAAAATGAACAACAATAATATTTGCATAATTAACCTATAAATAAAGTCTATTTAAGCAACAATTTGTAAATCAAATATACAACAAAATACACACACACAATACACACAAAATACACACAAAATAGACACACAATACACACAAAAACAAACACAGACGCACACAATTCAAAGTAACTTTCCTAAATATTTCTATAATGTTAACTTATTATGTAAAAATAAGCAGAATAACAATGTTACAAATGACTACAAATACAATAAACACAAACAGAGGAGTGACAACAGACACAATAACAACAACAACAGCAGAAGAACTGAAGAAGGACATCATTAATTCGGTGTTACAAATGAACCAAATGAACCTGTAATAAATCACTCAAGAGTTCAGTTGAAGTTAATTTTTAGTGACCTTGTGAAAGTGTGAGTGAATGTGTGTGTTCATGTGTATGTGTGTGTGTGTTCATGTATTGAGTGTGAGTAAAGTTGTGTTTGAATGTGTGTATGTATGACTGTGGGTGTGTTTCTGTATATTTTTAGCATATAATTAAGACATTTGTCACAATTGTGGCTCATGAGAGGACAGCAATAAAAACAACAACAAAACAAAGAAATCCACTTTGTTGCTCATTTGTACGAATTACGAAATGTTGAAAAACTTAATTAATCAAAAGAGTTACAAAAACAAGGACGACAAACACACACACAAGATATACACTCAAAAGGATAATAAAAATGGTTTATTGATGGTGTTGTTGATTGTGTTATTCTTGTTGTTGTTGTTGTTGTTGATGTTGCTGCTGCTGTTGTTGTTGTTCTTGTTGTTGCTTATATGCATGTCAACAGCAATAAAACAGAATTATATAAAATGTTTGGGCGGTGAGATGATAATTGAGGCAATTTATTAACGCTGAAAGGACTCAAAGTGTCAGTGTAATGAAAAAAAGGACGGATCACAAGCATTCTTGTCTGAACTTAAATTAATGAAGCTCTAAACCATGCTTCGAACTATTCAAATACTGTGGGAAGCACTGAACTAAAAGTGAGTGAAGAAGCACTGGAGTGTAGTGTATAAAGCACTGGAATGTAGTTTATAAATGACTAGAATATATAAATTCTCACTCGAATGCTAATAATATAATTCACAAATAGTTTATGACAAAATATTGTATAATTCATCATATCAGATTCTTACTGGTGCTAAATCATAATTTTTTTAAAGAGTTTGTATGGGACCCGCTTCAGTTGAATGTTTACTTCAAAATTAGAACTAAAAAAGCAGCTTTTTAATCAATCATTAACCACAATAAAAATGTTCTAAAAAATCGATGTTAAAATTTTCACTCTAATAGTAAGAAAAAAAGAAAAAGTGCCACCAGGAGGGTAGACGGGGCTCAAAACCCACGCTGTCACTTGGATAAATGTTAACATTTCTCCAAAGGATGAAAACAAAAACGAAAAAATCCAAAATTTTACAATAAATGAAAATAATTTCACTCACCACAGAAGCAAACTATTTATTGTGCTTGTTAAAGTCACAAAAAAAGATGGCAACAGCATACCGTAGAAGGGGGAGGGGGACAAATGACACCAACAAAAAGCCGCCGGGGGCTGTTGTGATGACAAAATGTCACAAAAGAAACAAAAACTCCAAAAAAATTATTGTTTTTACTAACATTCAGCGGTTGGTGGACTTACGGCTGATGTTGTTGTGCTATTGTTGTGGTAATAATGGTGTTGTTGTTGCTCTTATTATTGTTGTTTTTGTTGTTCTTCTTGTTGTTGCTGTTGTTGTTCTTGTTGCTTGTTAGTAAACGACATCCGCCGCTGTTCCGTTGATAGAACGACACCAGCAACAAATCACAAGGAGCCACTTAAAGTGACAAATATTCCTTGCGTTTTTATGGTGAAACCATGGAGGGGATGCGAGGGGAGGGGGACGGCAGGGCAGTTAGTACAAAGTTGTCGCTTTAGTGGCCGGCGTCTCTTCGCTGGACGAGGAGGTCAGCAGCGCAGCAACGGAAACCAACGAAGCACTGCTTTGTCAAGAGTTAAAGCGACGAAATGAAGTAGAAAAGCGGCGCAGATGAAGTGGAAAAAATATAATGAAGAAGAACGGAAGGATGAGTAACAAACAGTAGTCAGAGGAGTATAAACAAGATAAAGAAACAGATACGAAAACACGAGATAGAAAGCAAGGAATTTATGATGAGTTCTTTAAAGGAAGTTTGTTAGTTATTTCATTCAATTTTATTATAATAATATTTTCATTTATTTTAATTTATTTTAGTTTATTTTATAGTATTTTATTTAATTTAATTTTATATTATTTTATTTTATAGTATTTTGTTTCATAGAAGTACTAACAAGTAACATTACAAGAATGCGTTGCTTAATGAATAAAAATAAAATTATCCTCAATACGATTTTTCCATTAAAAAGTCAAGAACTCAACTTAAACCATGACAAGTTTAACAAGGAACTCATAATTCAAAAGAGAACGCTGGAATGCTCAGAACAATGACGATGGTATGATTGCTTGCCATTCATTCCTCCACTCATTCATCCATTCAGCTTGATTCCTCGTCCTCCGGATCCGATTAAAGTTGATGACGATTCAAACAATGACATCGACTCAACGTCACGCTTACGCTCCGCTGTCAAATTCCGCTGTCATTTCTACAAATGATACTGTCACTCATTTTTGCAGTCGCTTAAAATGACATGACACTCAAAACTTTTGAGTTGTGTTTTCGATATGGTTTTGTTTTTGCTTTTTGATGTCTTTTATTTCTGTGCACAAATTGAAATACTTGATGACTTGAATTCACTGAGAACCGAAAGGGCAACCATCAAGTGGTTGTTTTTGTTGTTGTTGCAGTGGTATACGGTAGTCTAGTTCAGTTTTCTGTTTAATTGAAATTGCATTCAAGCGGCGCCCCGCACCACATTTGAACCCCAGCCACATGAAACGTTGGGCATCAACGGCTGATTGCATTGCATGTAGAATTCATTGTTACGCATACGTCGTGGTGAACGCTTTCGAGAGAGGCAGGGAGGCGCAATCGTTGTTGTTGTTGTGGTTATGTTATTGTGTGTGTGTTTCTAACATTTCAAATCAAAAATTACCCTAAAATGTTGGCAATGGTTCTTTATCGTCGTTGCCACGCTTTTCCGTGGCTTGCACTCGATTGCAATTGAATTAAGTTGAAAGGACATCATTTTGTGTTTAAAATAATATTATCAGTCATTCGCTTAGAGTTTACATAAGTAGATAATGTATTTTAGTGTGTGTATTTTTGTGTATATAATTTGATATGACATTCGTTATAATTTGTCTATAATCAATCAATCACGAAGAATAAAATTCAATTAAAAAATATCAGCAGCAAATGAAGGATCATGAAAGATTGCAGATAATATACTCTATAAAATAAGAAATTTCGAACAGAGGGGAAATTAAATAAAACAGCAATAAATCTCAAGATTCTTTCTACATTCGCTTCTTTAAAAAACATTTGATTCCGAACAAATCAATTTTATTAGACACATTTTTTTCTTCTCTCTTTTTTATGCTTCTTCTTCTTCCTAGTGTCATTCTACAAGCAACTTGTTTTAATTACAAACACAAGAGACAATTATTGAGAAGAAAACCGAAGAGAAAGAAAACCGTAGAGTAAGAAAACCATAGAATAAGAAAACCAATGAAAATCATCTTCTATGTTCACTCAGTTAGAATTTATTTCGTGTTTCTTCTGACTTCATTAAAGTTCAGTCTGTAAATCATTCTGGCATGAAGCATGCTTGACATGAATCATTGATTACCTCCAACGGGTCGCCCATAAATTAATCAACCTCTGATATGCGAACACGAATTCTCTTCGCTGTCCTGAAGCTAATTTCCAAGTATAATTAAAGGATATTCAGCACATTCAGCGTCTAGACGCTCAAAGTGATTACGTTTTTTTCCCAGGAAACTTTATGTTGTTGTTGTCGAGATTAGTTTAGTGAAAAATCCAACTTCTAAAGAATCCTAAATTTCATCACAATTATGTAATTCATTTCTGAAACATCAACTTATCTAAAGTTGAACAACAAAAAAAGGAACATTTTTATTTTTAATTTAAACATTTATTAAATTTTCCCATCTGTAGAAGAAAAAACCATCAAAAAAAAAAACCTTCCAAAGAAACCATCGAAGAAAAACCATCCAAAGAAACCATCGAAAAAAACATCGAAAAAAAACCATTCAAAGAAACCGTCGAAATACCTTTCAATATTCTTTTCAACACCTTTTTTACAAAACATATTTTACACAAAGCAGACGCTGTCATCCGCTGAATATAAGAAAAATTAAATTAAAGCACAAAAAAAAGTAAGAAAGTAAAAAAATAAACCGTCTGGAGCGAAAAACATTTTTTATTCCTTGCTGTCCTTTAATTGCGGTTAAAAAGTATAGAAAAAAAAAAAAAAACCTGCAGGTGAAAAATATAGGAAGGAAGAAAACAAGAAAAGAAAAAAAGAATGAATACAGCAACCCAAAAAATAAGAAGCAAAAAAAAAACAACCACCAGCAACCGAAATAAGCAAAAGCTGTCGTTATCCTGGCAGGATGATTCATTATAAATGCTAAACGAGTTGCAATTATATAACGGGACCAAACTTCCTGGGTCTGGCGTGTCATAAAACAGCAACCAGGGGGGGTGGGGTGGCTGGGCAGACAGGGTGGAAAGGGGAAGGAAGCGTGGATTAAAGCAACACAGTTGATGTGGTGGATTTTGTTGACGCTATAAAGTGAAGTGATGTAGATGATGGTGATGACGACGACGACGATGATGGAAGTGACGCTGACGATGAGGATGACGGCATCGTGACAGCTGCCAACCGATATTTTGAGGTCGTTCTATGATTTTGTTGTTCCTTTTGGTCACATTTCAGTGCTCTGTTCGGAGCTGAGCGTTGTTGTTGTTGTTGTTAAAAATGATAAAGAAATTAAACATGATAATGATGATGATGAGGACGATGAGGTCGTTTTTATTAATGTTGATTATGTTGATTATGATGAGAATGTTAATGATGGCATAACTTATTATGACTGCGTTGTTGTTGTTTGTGTTAATGTTATTATTATTCTTATTATTGTCGTTGTTATGGTTGTTGTTGTTGTTATGGTTGTTGTTCTTGTTATGGCTGTTGTTGTTGTTGTTCTGGTGGCTTTTGTGGTTTTGATTCTAATGGATTCTCTACTCTACCAGAGAAGTTTGTCAGCTCACAGAAAATAGTAAATATTAGAAATAACGAAAGTTTCACTGAAGAGAAGAGATTTCTTAAAAGAAGGAATAAAATCCTAATAAGCATTAATTTAAATCGTTTAATATTTAAGTAATCTTTACTTAAATTGAGGATTACTAAATTTATATTGAATATTAAATCTTAAAGACTTTTGATCAAGTCTCTTATAATCGCTTTTTACGCTTTTATTATTTATTCTTCTTTAAATCTACTATTTTTTGTTTATTTTGGTAGTTTTAATATATTCTCCATTTGGTCATTCTTCTCATTCAAATATTCTTTTTAGTGTGTTTTCCTGCTTTCAGGGAATCTTATTTATTATTTAAAGTGCCAAAAAAATTTGTTTATTGACAGAGTTCTTCGATAGAATGCGGAAAGTTAAACAAGAAAAACAGCAACTACTTGAAGATGTCGAAATTTGTAACTTTTGCATTATTTGTCAACATCGTCTGCGACCTCTCTCAGTATCCTTCCCTCCCCTTCTCTTTCTTTCTCTAACTCTTTCTTCCTCTCTCTGTCTCACTCTCGCTGTTTTCTTTCTGAAACAGTGATTCACTTCGATTCGCTGGCTTTTTAATTTTCTTTTTATACTATTTATCAATATAGTTTTACGTTTATATCTCCCTTTCTGTGTCTTCCTCTATTTCCCTCTCACTCTGTTCCTTCCCTGATCATTCTCACAATCTCCTTCTCTTTCCTTTTCTTTATTCTCACCCTTGTTTGCAATTCTTTATTGAATTTCTTCTTTTTTTTCTTTCTTTTAATATCTTTCAATGTCTTCGTTTATTTTTCTTTTTTTTTGAAAATGTTTTTATTTACCTTTCTTTTGAAAATGCTTTTATTTTCCTTTATTTGTAAAAACTTTATTAAATATAGTTTGAAGAACTTTTTTTGTTTACGTTGAACAACTTTTTTGTTGTTTTAAGACAACGAAACTTATTCTGATCACTCAAATGATTTTCTCTCTTTTTCGAAAGTCCTCAGAAACTTTAAAGAAAATAAAAATGTTAAAACTGGTTACAGTTGTTGTGTAAAGCATCCTGTTAAAAGTACAGATTTCCTTGTACTTATATTGCATTTAAAAACTCAGAGAAATAAAGAGAGAGGCCAGAGTGACAAAGAGAGCGAGAAAGGGAGAGAAAATATAGAAAAAACAAAGAGAAAGAAAGAAACAGACAGAGATAATAAAAACACTCTGCCTTCAAATGAATACAAGATCGAGAATATCGACTTAAAAACGAAACTTCTTCTTCCTTGCTTTCTTCGTTTTCCCTTCTTCTTTTTTTCTTTTAGCCCCACTTCTTACTCTTATTCTTCCTTGTTTTTATTGGAAGTAAGAAACTTAAAACAAACAAAGTTTATCATGAATCCTGGAAATTGACGGAACGGATTCAATGGAATGAAGAAGAGTTGAGGGTTTTGAAAGACGGGGAGAGAGAAGGAGTGGCTTTAGGTCTCCAGAAGGGCAGATTGACCCTTCAGAGTCAAATTATACTCAACATTCCTCTGAAAATAATATAAAAATTGTGTTATTATTGAAAAACCTCCGAATGGGAAAGTATTTCTTCGAAACACTTAATAATTCAACATTTTTATGAAATTTAAAGGTTCTTTTAAGTTCTTTAAAGAACTGCAAAAGAAGAACTACAAAGAACTTTAAGTGTTCTATCTTAAAATACTCAACACTTTAGTTTTAAAAGCAGATGAGCATCTCTCTACGAGTTCCTCTTCAGATTTTCTTAAACTACTTGAAAACTTTCTAAGAAAGAAATCACTTCAAACTGTTTCATTCCACCCCCATCATCAGCACATTCCACTCATCCTCATCCTCTTGAGAAGGATCCGCCTGTTCCTAGTCATCTTCCTCCTCCTACTCATCATCTTCCTCCTCCTCCCCTTCATCGTCCTCCTACACCTGCTCCCCTTCTTTCACTCCTCTCCTTTCACCTGACTTCGCCCAGGAAATGCTCATAAAAGCTCATCTAACAGCAGCTTAAGAAAGCTGATGAGATGATGTGACATGACGTGACTGAGCCATAGTGAATCACTCTCAGGTCAAACACACGTACACTGCGAAGGAAGAGGAAACAGATACGGAAATAGAAATGGAAACACACAAACATACCCTCGCATATTTATCCCTCTTAAGTACTTCTTAGCTCCCCCTCTCTGTCTCTGTCTCACTCTCACGTAACATATTACAAACTTAAGTATATGTTTTCCAACAAAGCGGCAAAAAACGGAAATTTAATTTCATTAGGATTAAAGAAATGAGATCATAAGAATGAGTGAAGACGAATGAAGGATGGAGAAAGAGGGAGAGAGAGAGGGAGACAGACAGATACATATACAGGAACAGAGACAGGAAGAGACACTCAGTATGTGTGCATATGTGAGTGTAGTTCCTGCGTATATCCTGTTTTTATGGTTGATGTTATACGTACCTTGAGGTTGTTGCTTGTATGCTTGAAGAGGTATGAAAAATGAAAGGAATTAAATTCAAAGAAGCTGGAAAAAGCAGAAAAACGAAGCGTGAACCTGAGTTACAAATTTAGGTGAAAGTCAAGATGTTTCTACAAGGTTGTACACGTATATTACATGAGATTATTGAGGTTGTTATTGTTGTGGTTGTTTTAAGTTAGATGTTTAAAATATGCTTGTTCTAAAATATGTTCCAAAATATGCTTTAAGAATGGAAGAGTGTAATAAAATACACCTCCCGCCCCCTCCCTCCTTAGAATGGGTGAAAGAAAAACTGCTTTTATAACAGATTCAAAAATCCACTCAAGTCCGAAAAATCGATTATAGAAAAACAAGCTTCTCACTGAGAATGGTAAAAAAAAGAAAACTAAATTAAGATATATTTTCTGATATCATTTTCCTAGAAATTTTCCTTGATTTTCATATAAATCAAGTCTCGTTGATAGCATGTCTTTGGTAATTTATTGCCTGTGGACTCGATAAGTTACTCAGAAACTCAAACTCCGGGTCGTTGCTCAGGTCACTCCGAAGTTCAGGTCACTCATTCATTGAGAAAGAAGGATGGAAGAAAGAAAATCATTTTTATATATCGTTTTACTTAGAATTTCTATGGTGAAAAAGCACTCCGGCACTCTGTCGCAATTTAAGATGTTTATCACTCTCACACTCAGGACTCTGAGAGACACCTGAACTGCTCACTGCTCTGATATCCGCATGCGCACGCGAGCCACGTCCAGGAAGCTTCACATAATTACGAGGAAACTTGATGATATATTATGACAAGATGGAACCTTTGACTCACCGCTAACGTCAACGTTGCCTGCAGTGAGTAAGATTAATGATGTGAATAGATAGTGTTCAGTGCAGCGGAATAGAAGAGAGATGGCAACGACAACAACAACAAAAACAACAATGAAAACAACAAAAACACCAACCAAAAAGAATTCCCTCTGTTATGCTTCTGATATGCTTCTGATATTCTTCTATGTTCTTCCATATTTTCCCCTATTTTTCTATTTTTAACTATTTTTGTGACATAATTTATACATGAAACCCAGGACCGAATGGTATCTAAGGTTATTTATAGAACTTTTACATGGTTTTCTTTGAAATCAACACCGTAAATTGTCACTCAGTAAGCTGTAAACAATTTGAGCACTAAAGAAGTCGGAGTCTTGTTCCCTTCTTCTGCTTTCTCTCTTCCTTGCTCAAACTCTCTTCCTCTCTCTCTCTCTATCTGTTTCGCTCTCTCTTTCACTCTCTGAGGGAATCTTATTATTGATTAATCTTATTTTTGATTAAGATGATGATGATGAGGATGATTTCGTTGATTATAATGTTGTTGATGTTGTTCTTGGTTCTCATTTCTTCTTCTTCGGTCCTCGTTTCTCGTTCTTCGTTTCTTGTTCTTCGTTTCTCGCTCTTCGTTCTTCGTTTCTCATTCTTCGTTTCTTGTTCCTCGTTCATGTCGTAGTTTTTACCCGTAGCTATATTATTCGCTATTATTGAGCACTTATCTTGTATAGTGAATATTCACAGGCTTGAAAGCAAAATCTTGCATATCTTTAGGCGCCCTCGAGTATCATTCTAAACAACTTGTTAGTAGTTATGTCAGAGTATTGTTCAAGTTTAAGTGGTCTTGTTGAGAGATAAGATGATCAGCGCGGAAGAACGACGATATTCGAAGCAAGTGTTTGAAAATCACTTAAAAGCTGCTGTAATTCGAAGGATTCAAAGACCATCAGAATTGAAGAAATATACATGTCAAGAACTAAAATAAAAGCAACTATTTAAAAGTATTACTATTATTATTACTATTATAATTATTAATGTTATTATTATTGTAGTTACTATTATTATAATTTTTATTAATTATTGTTACTGTAGTTATATATTTAAAGTTTATTCATACGCCATCAATTAAAAAAAAATGTTATAAAAGAGTCGTGTACTTTTTTTATTATGAAAAATTAACATCATAACTTTTTTACTTCTTTCTGATGCGGCTTCGAGTTTTACGATTCTATACTTTTACGATATGAATATGTTCACGTTAATGCTTGCGTTGTACGTAAAAACCTCACATTAATTATTTAAGTTTGCATGCCTAAAAGTACGTAACAGAAGAATACTGCGATTTAACACTGAACTAAAATGTTGCACATAAAACATGCGTGCAAAATAAAAGTCATAAAAAAGAAAAAAGAGAACAACAACAACAACACAGAAGAAAATTAAATAATAAAATAATAATAAAAAAAAAAAACAGAGAGAGAGAGAGAGAGAGAGAGCAAACGTGTATAAAGAAATGTATGTCAAAAGCTTAAAATTATGAAGCAGAAACCTTAAAAAAATGAAGAAAATATGCAAACGAGGCCAAGTGAAAGCAGAACAAAAGGGACAATAATTTTGAAGAGAAAAAATGCTGTGGAACAGATTAAAAAAAAAAAATTACTCTGCAAAAAAAGATAAAATAAAGAAAAGCCAAAAACTTTTCAAAGACTGTAAAAAACGTCAGACGAAACGTTGGATGAATTCAGGTAGAAAAGATGGAACAGAGGCGAAAACGCATAAAAGAAGACGTACACAACCAAAACACAGACACACATACACACACACATCCATACACACACAGACGTGGGTGCATTCTGACAGGTTTCATTTACAGTTTTAACACATGAAGGAGGCAACAAAAAACCAAGTGTTACAAAGCCGACGACAACAGTAACTACAGCATGAAATAAGGAACAAGTACAGCAACAGCAACAACAACAACAACAACAACAAAAACAGCAACAACAACAGCGACTAAAACAATAAAAATACACAATAATAATAACGGCTGTACTGAAACACTAACAACAAAAATAACACAACAACAACAAACCGTTGCTACGCTTTGAGTGTCAACAGCCATTAAAATGATTGCCACCCTCGACAGAAAGCAAAAACAAAAAAACACAAACAAGAAAAAATACAAAAAAAGAAAAAATACAACAAAGAAAAAATTCAAAAAAAGAAAAAATAAAAAAAAGAAAAAGGAAAAAAAAATATATTGTATATAAAAAAACAAAAGAACAAAATATTAAAAAACAAAAAATATGTGTGTTGAGCTGCTTATTAATATCATGTATGAAAGCGAAGGTGTGAGTGTGTGTGTTTATTTGTCTGTGTCACTGTATGAAACTCTTCTTCTTCTTCCTCTTATTGTTGTTGTTATTAGTGTTGTTGCTTTCGTTGTTGCTTTTGTTGTTGCTTGAGTTTATTGCGCCACGCTTTCTTCGAGGTCACGAATGTTTTGCGACTTGCGTTTCATGTCAAACAAATTTTGTTCCATACATTTTTTTAATGTACCATGTTTTTATAATTTTATATTTCTTTATGATTTCTTTCATTTTTATGATTTTTTTCTGTTTTTCATTTTTCTCTGTTTTTTATGATTTTTTTCATCTTTTTTGTTTTGTGTTCGTAAATAATTTCAGTGTAGTTTCAGTTTCTGAGTTGCGCCGAAAGGTATGCATTGTTTTCTGTGTTACGCTTTGCTTACCTTGGCTTCAAATTCAAAGCGTAACGTAGGCATGCATAAAGTTTTTTTATTCTTTTTTTTTCTTTAAATTTTTATATCGTAAAAGAACAGAATCGTTGACAAACACGCATGAAATAAAAATATTTTAATAATAATAAGAATTGAAAGAACAAATTTAATCATCATTTCGTCGTACTTTTAAGGAGAAGCGTAGAAGAAAATCTGCATAAAAAAATACTAAAAAAAATTATTCATTCACTTTAACCAGAAAAAAAAGAATAAAAAAAATTTTTAAAAGTTGTCACTTTAAAGACATTAGTTTTGCATTAAATTAAGAAACTCTTTTCTAAACTTTCGCTTTTCTCCTTCTTTCTTTGTTTCTCTTGTGTTTGGAGTTCTTTTTTTCCTTTATCCAGTTTTTAATATTTTCTCTTTAAGCCATAAAATACTTTAATTTTCTTCTATGTTCTTTTTTTAAATTTCTTTTCTTTTCTGCATTTTCTATGGTTGCTTTTTTTATTGTTTTTTCTAAGCTTGCATATTATAAGCGGATGTTGGCAACAAATTGTTTCATTTCCTGCTTTCAAAGTCCAAAAATTATGTTTCCTGAATTTCATTTACATTTCAAAAGAGGCGGCAACAGAAAGGTGATAAGGAAGGAAAGCGCAGAGAGATACAGATTGAGGGCGAGAGAGAGAGAGAGAGAGAGAGAGAACGACTGACTAGGAGCGGCAACAGAGCTACAAATGGATGGTTTCAGAGTGGGAGGGGGCGGAAGGGGGAAAGAAAAAATATTCTAATAGACACATAAAATTAAAGCAAACGAGTGCATAAAAAGAATGAACAAGCATCTTTTTTTACTCTTTTTACTTTTATATTTTTTCTGCTTTGGAATTTTTTTACATTTTCTTATGTTTATTCTTCTTATTTTCATTACTTTTATTGTTGTCGTTGTTTTTATTGTTACCGTTATCATTTGTAACCCTGAAAGAGACAGAGAGAGATAGATAGAGAGATAGAGAGAGAGAGAGAGAGGGAAAAAATACACCTTTTGCAGTGACTGAAAATGAGAACGAAAAAAGATTTAATAACTTTATTATGATAACTTTATTTTAATGACGATAGAACTGTATTAAAAGAAAGGGTTTTCTTTTTGATTTTTCAGTGTTATCTCTCAAAGGATTACATTTCAACTGAAAATCTGATGTTTCCTTGCCATAAAATTTTCAAAAAATATTAAATAAAGTTCAATAAAAATAAAAGAATATCATAAATAAAACATAAATTATTATTAATGAGTACAGATAAAAAAGTATTCCCATCTGCGTTGATTGAAAAATTAATAATAAATATTTAAATTAAAAGTGTCAAGAAAAGCAACAACAAGCAAGGCAGAGAATCCAAGCCGAAGCCATTAAATCGGAAATATTGCAGGTAGAGAAAAGAGAAAAAAAAATAAAAAAAAGAAAAAAAAAAGAAATAAAAAAAGAGAAAAAACCCACTTTTTTCGCTAGGAATTGAAAAGTTTCTGCAGTTTTAACTGAATTTTTAATGCATTTCCCGCCAACAGCCACACGCAGCTTGCGGTTTCATGCTGACAAGCCACTGCCCCCCTCTCTCTCTAACTGTACCTGTCACTCTCTATGTCTCTGTCTCTCTCCATCACTCACTCATTCATCCTGATGAACCGCAGAGTGGTTTTTTTGTTTCTGTTTCAGTTCCGTGTACTTTATTAGTATCGAAAACTAATTATTCATGAGTGCATATTAATTCTCAACTAATATTTTACTCTCTTCTCCTCCCTCTCTTTTCTTTCCACAGTATGGAACACCATCGTCCGAATCTCCTCATCATTTCGATTTCGATGCTTTACTGGTTCAAAAGCTCGGTGGATTGTTGGAAGTTCGATGCACGTTTTGCCAGTGATAGCGGCGGTGGTGCTGGTGGAGGGGGCGACGGTGGCCCCAGCTTGATCGATGGCGCACTTGGCCCAGGTGCGGCTCATCATCAACACGAACGCGTGCCGAAGAGTGTCAGTTCAGTGGCAGCGGCGGCGGCATCAGTGGCAGCATCAGCACAGCAACGCGTGGCCGCACCGCCCGCGGTGCCCATGTCCGGCAGCATGGCGGCTCTGTTGAGTGCCCAGCAGCAGGACATGCTGTATGCCTGCCCGCTGAACAGCATGTGTCAGTGCGCCGGGTTGCCGAACGAGACGTCGACGTTGATTGAAATCAATTGCAACGAAGTGGCGCTGTATAAGTTTCCAGGTGAGTTCATGTATAAATGGACGGAGAGAGGGAAAGAGAGAGACACACAGACAAGCATAACGGTTAATAATTAATTAACTCAGTCTCAATGCCGGTTTTTTTATTCTCTCCCACTCTCTCTCGCTCTCTCTCTCTCTTTAATGGCCTACTTGAAGGCGTGCCTCTCTACTGATTTAAGTACTCACTCACTTATTTACACACTCTTTTACTTTGAGTAGTTTATGCATTGCAATGGTGGACACTGGGGTGGGGTGAACAGGTGCATCGGGAGGCGGGAGACGGGGGAATCAGATCCACGCTGGTTGCTGGTTGCAGTATTTTTTTGCTATTTGTGGTTGTGGCGGCCTGAGTCGCGAGATAACAGCATTTGAATGTGTAACCAACACTTGAGTATAGTACGTGTGGAGCCTCAGCATCAGAGTGATTTTATAGCAATGCTCACGAGGATGGGGGAGGGCGGTAGGCGGGGCTAGTGTGCGCTCGTATGCGTGTTCGTGTACATACCAAATCCAGCATTAAAGTGGTTTTCATGGTTGATTGCGCTGATTGCGGTAAAAATACAGCTTGCGCTTTTGTTGACGTAACTCAGACACACCAACGCACATTCCTGTACCTACACCACTCAACCCCACTCTGCACCCCCTCTTCGCCATTCCACGTAAATTCGCATGAGCATGTGTTCATGTATGTATGTGTATATGTTTGTGTGTGGGTGTGTGTGAGAGGCGAACGCGGTTTACAGAGCGCTTTATTTTGTGTGACATTCAGTGTTGTTTGTTTTCCATGTTTTTATTACTTTTCCCCCGATTTTGTCCCCTTTTACACTTCGCTGACTTTTCCGCTGTTTAAAGAAGACAAAAGATTTAATTTTAAATTTAAATATTCACTTGAAAGGATTTAAGTTTCAATGCTCGATTTAAGTACGGAAATTTGGAGACTTCTGGTTGCTTTTTAAAGCTAGTCGATGAAAGCAGTGAAATATTATTTAACCTTGAAGTGGATTTGATTTGAAATTAATGTTTTTCTTCGTCTTCTTGAAGTTTAATTAATATAAAAAGCAGACGGATTGAGTTTCCTAATTATTTCTGTGCTCTTCTGCACGTCTGTCTGTACCTGTCTGTCTGTCTACCTGACTGTCTGTCTACCTGTCTGTCACCTTCCTCTCTCAGAATTTTGACCTTTTCAATACTTCTTTCCATCGCTTTCCCTCGAGCTTCTTTTTCTACCCTTTTCTTAGTTCTTTGATTCAAATATAATAATTAAGCTATAAACAAGTAACAAAAATAAATAAAAAGCACCAAAAAATAAACATCCGATGTCGTTGTCCTGTCCAAGTACCAAAAAAACAGCAGACGTTGACGCCGCAGTACTTCTTTGGATCCAAAGAGCTACAATGACAACAACAACAGCGAAAACAACAACAAAAACATCACAGAAGCAACTGAATGAAGCTTTAACTGAAACTAAATTAAGTCTCGAACTTAAGTTTGCCAATTAGTTGAGGCAACGAAATAAAGTTTGAGTGTTTCTTGTGCGCTTTTCTCAGTCATTCGTTTATACGCTCGTTCATTCCTTCATTCGCTTTTTTCCCTCGTTTCTTCACTCTTTTGTTCCTTCGTTCCTTTGTTCCTTTCTTTTCTCGTTTACTTTGCTTTCCTTGGAAGCTTTGTATTTGTATTTCTTTTCTTATATAACTATTGCTTAATTTAACTTTTTTTCCTTTCTCTCTCTTCTTTTTGGCGTACAAAGTTTTCTACCTTTTCTCAATCCTATTCTTGTTCTTTTTATTTTTCTTGTTTTTGCGGTCTACTTTTTCTTTTCGGGTGTACTCACTGAATATTTTAATTATTGTTAAAAGCTAGTAGGCAGAAAATTGGCCTGAAAGAGTAGCATAAGAAATAAAATAATATTAAAAATAATTAATTTAAAAATAAGAAAAGAAATAAAAAATTGATTGAACAAACGCAATATATAAAGAAACAGTCTAAAAGGTCTCTAAAATATTAAATCGAAAATATTTCTGATGATGCAAACAAAAAATGATGATATAACAAGCAAAATAAGCTTCGGAATACTATTTTTAGGCGAAAACAGAGTGTGGACAGGTGAAGAGAGTGGTAAAGAGAGTGGTAAAGAGAGGATAGGGATTTAATTTGCAAACATTAAAGTTTGTTTTAATATCCGTTTGAATTTTTAACCATTTTTAAACTGTCTCCGTTTAAGCTAAAATTAAAAGTTAATCCTACGCCAGGGTGCACTAAAAGATATCAAGCAAGCAAGCAAGCAAGAAGGAAAGGAAAGAAGATGGGAAGCTATGAAAATAACACTTCGAAAAGGAGTTTCAGGAGCTCCCTTTATCTCTCCATCTACCTTTCTCTCTCCCTCTCTCTCTCTCTCTCTCTCTCTTTCTGCCTTTCTCACTCACATCTTGAAGTAGTCTCTGATGTGTTGATGACTTCGCTGTTGAAATTTCAATGCGCGTTCTTTTAAACATTCATCTAAACGATTATTGCACTATTCTAGTATATTGTAAAAGATAATAATACTAAATAAGTTCCACTAAAAATGTGTTATAAAATATTAATTTAGTCTAAGTTATAATTTTTACTTTAATTCATGTTTCCGATTTTTTAAACTTCGTGACTTCGAAACGTGATTTTAAGAAATATTACTGTACTCGTGACTTTCCACAAGCTGTGACATCCTCCGCTAGAATCTCCGTTTTAAGCGAAATCTTCGAAAAGGTCACAAATTTATTTCATTTGTCTCCTTGATTGAAAACTCAAACTTGTCAGCGAGCAGAAAAAAAAACTTGAAAAAGAAATCGATATGTTGACATTTTGTGACCTGATTGGCTGTCACTATCACTGTCATCATTCATTCGCTGTCATCAGAATGGCACACAAACAATTTAGAAGCTTGAAAACATTGTAAAATATATGAAAATAATTCCGTTTACCTCGTAATCAGAAAGAAGATGGAAGAGATAAGAGAAGGAACACGAAAAGGAATTGAGGAGAGAAAAATGTCCTTAAAGCTTCGAGTTCTTATCGATGACTATAAATCGAATGGCAGCGGCTGACGAAATTGAGGACATTGACACTTGTCTGTGCTAAATTCAAGAACAACCCCCTATGATCCCTTCCCTTCATGACTCCCCCGCTTCCGTAGACTGTCACGTTCTCAATTTTGTGACTCCTCCGACTCCTCTTTCAAGTCTTCAATTTAATGGATCCCTTCATGCTTGCTTCATTTTTTCTCCTTACTTGTTTTTTCCTACAATCTCACGTCTTCAATACTTGTTAACTTGACGACATCCTAATTCATTGACAGGCGTTTAAGAAGGCGTTTGTCACTAATACGAAAATAAATTGATAAATCGAAAAAATACATTTTCAGGTCAGTAAAAAAGTTTGTTGAGGTTTTTTTATTTTTACTTTTCTAATTTTCTATTTCAATTTTTTTGGTTTCGGTTTCTTTTCCTTTCTTTTGTATTATAAATGATGGATGGATCGAAAAATAGATGGCTTGAGTGTCGATATGAAGCAGTTGTGTTTAGCAATTATTTTTGTTTTCTCAAAATAAATTTATTGATTCTTGAAAAGCTAGATTTATCACCAGATGGATCGTTTGAGGGGAGAATCGGGGTCTAAAAGGATTTAAGTGTTGCTTTACTGTGGATAGAGAACGGATTAAAAGGTGTCTGAAGGCCGCATAATTGGGCTGCCCTTTCGAACACTTAAAAGTATAGCTGTCGAAATTGATTTCGTGATTTGTTGAGAATTACTTCAAGGCTGGAATTGATGTGGGTTCAATTAATGTTAGCTTTGTTGTTTGTTTAATCTATTCACGGAGTGCTTCTGAAGGACAAACAACACACTCGATGGTAAACGTGTAGTCACGGCGTATGCGTAAAATTTTTCCACAAAAGTGTTGATGGAAGATTATAATGTTGCTTATACTACAGCGTGTCCGAAAGATTAAACATAATCTGATGCTAATTAAAGCTTAGCTACGGACAACAAAGTCATAACAGCATAAAGATCATGTTTTTGCAAAGAACTACAGAACAGAGAACGTGGGAAAAAATTAACAAGAGCATTAAAAGTAAAAGAGAACAAAATGGGAGAAAATAAAATAAATGTGAAAAACGAGAGAAACTAAAATTAAATAAAATAAAAGAATAATAAAAAGAAAATAAAAACATTGAAGAGAGGAAACGCGAAGGGGAGAAAGGCGAAGAGAAGGAACGCGAAGAGAAGGAAGGCGAAGAGAAGGAACGCGAAGAGAAGAACGGTGAAGAGATGAGAGGAAAAGCTTCTCGGAAGAGCAGAAAAAAATCCCTACCGAAGTAGAGCGTGAAAATAAAGCATCCACTTAAGCAAAAGCGCGAACTAGTAGACGCTTCAAGTGCTCCGTTGTTTGAGGTTGTTGATGGTGCTGATGGTGTTGTTGTTGATGGTGCTGATGTTGTTGCTGACAATGCTGTTGTTGTTAATGATGCTGTTGTTGTTGATGATGGTGTTGTTGTTGTTGATGTTGATGGCGCTCTTGTTGCTGCAGTTATTCTTGTAGTTGCTGCTGAAACCAGAGCAGTTCCTAATCCTTGCTTTATTCCTTACAACAACAAATGTTTGTCCTTGAAAGGTGCGTGGAGAACAGAAGGACCAACGAAAAAGCAACAAACACCATCGCACAAACAAAAGTATGCCATGGAAATGGAAGAACACTACAGCAAACGACTCTCGAGTGAAGAGAGAACGAAGGGAGGGTGGATAGAAGAAGGATGGATAGAAGAAGGGAAGGAATGTCATGGAAGCATGGGTGAGGTAGACGTTGCTTTGGACTTTTTTTGTAAAGTATCAACAGTAGCAGCAGCTGGAAAAAACATTTAACAAACTCTAATGCGAAATTTTCGCAACAACGAACGCAAATTAAAACAAACAAAAAACTAAACAAAATAGCAGAAATAAATAAGGAACTCAGAACAATGAAAACAACAACAAAATGAATAAAACATCAACGGAAAGACTAAATAAGAAACTTTTTTATAACAAGGAAAGTTTAAGCAAAACAGAGAGAAAGAGAGAGAGAACGCAACGGCAACAACAACCAACAACAACCAACAGTAACAGCAACAACAACAAACAAGAACAACAACAACCAGCAATAACAGGCAACAACAATAACAACAACTAGCAACAACAACTTAGAGTTGCTTTAAAAATCTGCTTCTGTTTGTAGTTGTAGCTAAAATAATAGACAACTATTTTGCTGCCCGATCTTCCTCATCCTATTCTGCTTCTTCTTCTTCTCCCGCTTTTTTGTTTTTACAGTACATAAAAAAGAATAAAAATACAGTTTTACTTTAAAGTTACTGAGTATTTAGCAACAAAAAACGAAACTAACGAGGATCAGAAAATACTCGAGAATGAATGAATGACGAGAAGAAAGGCGAGGGTGAAGTTAGAAGAGAAGAGAAGAAGAGAAGAGAAACAATTGTGCAGAAAATTATGCAAAACGGTGCAGTAATAAAGAAGGTGAAGCTCAAGAGAAGCAATAACAACACGAATAGCAATAAAAAGAAGTAAAAGAAAAACTAAGAGAAAAACTAAAACGAAAACTAAAAAAAAACTAAGAAAAAACTAAACAAAACCTAAAGTAAAAAATAAAACAAAAACTACAAAAAAAATAAAAGAAAAACTAAAAGAAAAACTAAAATAAAACCTACTCTATCATGATTATGATTGCGATGTTGAAGTTTATCAGCTTGAATGGTGATACTAATTATAAGGCAGACGATGTGAGTTTCATAATCAGCATACTAAACAAACAATAAACACTGTTGTTATTTTATTTTGTTCCTTTCCATCGACTTCCATACTTCAGGTTATAACAAAAATTGTAAGGAAAACAAATCAAGACTGAGTACAAAACAAATCCTTTCACTTGAAATAATTTAAACTGATTCACTTGACATCTGTTTTTCTTTCGCTTTCTTTTTTTGCGTAATACTATAATTTAGACCATTTACCTTTCCCTATGATCTTTCCCGGTTTATATGCGATATGATTCTATTCTTTCTAAATGTTTTACTTTCATTTAAAGACAGCTATTGAATTGCTTCCTATAAAACATCAATTAAAATCTCGCCGATACGAGTAAATGTACTCATATTCATTTCAATGGTTTTTGTGCCTCTGTTTTTGTAATCACGTTGAAAGGGTTTTTACAACACACCTGTAATAAAAGCTTCCTGTGCCAAAAAGGCTGACCCTTTAACCATTTTTTTTTCTTCCTGGTTTTTCATTGAAATGTAGTGTTGCGGAAACCACGTATTGTTGCCGGGACGGGAACACAGTCAATCCATGCAGCCATATTTTGTGAATTAAATGACTCTACCGCCGCCAGAAGTATGCCAGCAGTCAGCAGTTTTTGAAGCGAATCGTAGTGAACCGAATTGATGATTCGCATTCGTCCCAAACAGCCACTCCTCCCGCCCCCCGCTTTACATTAGCGCTGAACGATCGAAAACAGAATCTGAACCATTTCAATAACATTGAAGTGTTGGAGAATCACGCCAGCGGCGCGGGGTTGGGGTAACTTGGAGTAAAAATGTTTACAAATAAAATAGCAGGCAAAAAATTAAGTTCACATTGCATACAGTTTGCAATGCTGCCAGATTAAAGCCGATACCATTCGGTACACCTTCCAGAGGCGAGGATTTTCCGCTCTGCTTCTCATGTTTTTCGTTCTTTTTGCGCAACGCCAGCGTTGATGCCACAGATGAAGTACGTTATTCATTTTAAAGCTTTCAGTTGAGGGCGAGGGGGGTATAGAAGAGGGGAGAGAAGGGGGAGAGTGCGCGCCTTACCATCTAACAGTGTTTTTCTAGTACTCATTTCCATGCATCCATCTTTTTTGATGGTGTTTATTTCGATGAGAAACTTGATTGAAATTTTCACCTGAATAAATCATGCACTAAATGTGAAAATTTACGAGTGAAGGGGGGGGGGGGGATGGGGAGCGAACGTGTTAGAAGAGGGGCTGGGAGGGAGGGGTGGGGGTGAATGATCTGTAATTCGTTTAACATGTGAGAGTTATTAGAACATGTGTGTGTTTGGCAAGCAGATTTTAGTGAAAAGCAACCAAATTTTCGAAAACTAATTAAAGTGGTTTTCATTGTAAAAGATTTTAAAATTTTAACATGATTTGCATGTAACTGAACACATGTTGAGTAACTGAACAACATATTCGAATTCCTTTTCTTAAATTTTATCAACCATAAATACATTTAAAAGATTTAAATACCGTTTTCAGTACTGTAAAGTATTCGTTCTTAAATTTGAGCAGAATTTTCAAGAGATTTGAGCATATATGGAATATACAGTATATTGTAGAATATATTTTTTTTAAAGTTAATTTTTTCGAGCTCTTAAAATATCACAAGTTTTCACAATTTATGCAAAAATCCTCTTCTGTAGCACAAATAAACGCACTCGGATTCACACTCATCGTTGGGGGAAAAAATTCCACGAAAAACACCAGAAAATCCAGAACACAAACAATGCTTCTTCAGTGTAGAATTTTCAACGTGCTGCTTTTCTCTGTGGCTCTGTTTTTTTAACCCTCCGAGCGACGCAACACTCTGATGTTTCATGCTCGGATAATCTACAAGGATATCATGATAAAAACCGATCCGAAAATAAAGATCTCACTCCCTCTTATTTCTCTCTTCCTTTTCGCTCTCCCTCTTCTTTCTCTCTTCCTCTCTTGCGTGCCTTTAAATTTGCATCAAATGCAAATCGTTTGCTTTTCTTTGACACAAATTGTAGGATATTCACACAAATGAGAAGAGAAACATGTGTTGTGTGGTGACTCTGAATTTCTGATTTTTGTTTATATAGTATATTGTGCTCTATAAGATTTTTGAAAAGTTTGGTTCAGCAGAAAATTAATAAAAAAATATGAAAAAAAGACTTCATCATCAGTGGTCACCGTTTTTATGGATGCGTACACAAGGCACACTCTTCAAAATGAGTTACAATACTGACACTAACAGTGGATGCCGTCTAACACACCAACACAAACACACACACACACACAAACCTACATTTGTACTTTTTTCTTTCTACTCTTGTGCTTCAATTCAAAATAATTTTCCAGTCAAGAAATCATGTTAGTCAAGAGCTGTGTCTCGATTTTATGCTGCCTTGGTTGCAGTTCTTAAATCCTGACTTGCTTGATTGTAGATCCCTAAAGGACTAACACGCACACAAGGACGATTGAACATACACACTCACACACACATCTACACACATATAAACGAGTACTTCCTCTCTATTATTCTCAACAAGGATAGCAACTGTTATAGTCTAATTTTTCGTCCTTTTATTAGCAAGTTTTCATCAAGTTTTATCATCAACATCATCATCACCTCTCCATGGTCATCTTCTTCTTCATTTGTTACTTCTTCTTCTTTTTTTTTCTTCTGCTCTTCGTTTTTCTTTTCGAGAATTTCTTGTCCATTTTTTTGCTTAGTTGATTTTTGCATAACAAATTTTCGACTTTTAATTGAAGAATTTACAAAGTTTCCACATGCAATCAAAGCGATATTTAGTAATCATCCACATCATCATCATCATCCGGATCGTCATCATCATTCCCGTCATCATCATCATAACCCTCATAATCCCCATCATCCTCATCATCCTCAGCATCATCCTCATCATCATCATCCTCATCGTCATCCTCATCATCCCCATCATCATCATCATAACCCTCATAATGGCCATCATCATCATAACCCTCATAATCCCCATCATCCTCATCATCCTCAACATCCTCATCATCCTCATTGTCCTCAACATCCTCAGCATCATCATCCTTATTATCATCATTCTCATCATCATCATTCTCATCCTCATCATCCTCGTCATCATCCTCCCCGTCATCATCATCACAATTATTGTCATCACTATTCTCATCCTTGTCGTCTTCGAATTTATTTCATTCTTTCTTACAATTTTAATTGTTCGACTTTTGAAACTTCTGTCTTGATTGGTCAACGACAAACATCCAAAAACAAAAAACAAAGAAAGGGCAAAAGTTCATCCCTTTGATTAGTTTAGTTTTTAGTTTCAATTTTAGTTTTCAATTTCAAACTTTATTTGTTCCGGTTCAATTCAGTTGACTGACTTTGGTGCTGATCAATTAAATTCCTGTTTTTTTTATTTGTTTTGATTTTTGTCTCACAAGACTACGAAATTCGATTGACAACCCTTCGAAAAGGGATTCGAAAGAGAGATGAAATTAAGTGAACTTTTAGTTTTATTATAAATCGAATATTTATTAAAATATAAATGGAATATATAATAAATATTTGTTCAAATGTAATAATATATTTGAAGAATATAGTTTCATTACAGGAGAGTATCCTTTGTGTAACCTGTGACAAATCTAGAAATAAATTCGTTGAAACTTCTTAAAAAATCCAATCAAAAGAAAAGTCAATAAATAACACAAAATAATCGACTAAAAATAAATACAAATTTAATCAATTTTCAAATCCTTTATTGAATTTCTATTGAAAGATAAAATAAAAACCTCTCTCTCTCTCTTTTTCTCTATCTTTCGCCCCATCTGGCTCACTTTCTCCCTCATACTCTCTCTCTCATTCGAATTCACATGTAAATGAATTCAATCTTGAATCCTGACAAACGTCGTTGACACAAAAATTAAATTCGAAGGACAAACTTGCGTATCTCATCTTTGATCTACTTTTCATCATGTCATCATCATCGATGCACTGAGACAACTAATTGAACACCTGGAGGGTACACCATCAGGTATCGCTATCGTGTCAGAAGGTCGCAACATCTGAAAGCGAATTCAATCTGTTGCATTAATAAGTTGAATAATCAAGTGGAATGGTTGTTGTTGTTGAAAGTTATAACGAAGCAAAAATTAAATGAAAATCATTCAATGCGTCACTTAAAAACGAGCGGATGACTCATCGAAATCGGCGTCAGTGTTGCTTCTTCAGCGTTTAGCTCAGAGCCATGAAAGGATGCTCTTCGGCACGGATGTTGCTTTGCATAATTGACAGCTGAAGTGGAGCTCAAAAACGCAGCTCGCACATTTAATGAATACAAGTTAAGCTCAATTAATTGGCAGAAACCCATCGAATACTCCGGGAAAGTATCCCAGAAACGGGGACGTGAAAAAGTGGAGAGTAGTAAAGGTATTAAATAATAATAAGAAAAAAATTTAAAAGAGAAAAACTCGTAAAAGCAACAGAAACAACATCCATGAGATGAAACTACAATAACTACAATAACAACAAAGTATTAAGGGAAGAAAACGGCTTAAGTTGTTATCAACAACAAATACAACAACAATAACAGGAGTATTAAAAACTACCAACAGCATAACAGCAACAACAAAAACAACAATAATCTTCTATAGTGTTGTTTCAACATCTCATGCGGCCAACTGAATTTATAGCCGTTTAACTTGCAACAGCAACCGCAGCAGGAGTCTGTGCTTCACTCCACCTTCGTCCTCCTTCTTCTCAACCCCCCCACCCCCCCGCACCCGCGAGAGTTGTGGCTCCTAGAATGCTACTTGAATGCAGCGTTAACAGTTTTAACAGTTTTAATGCCGCATTAAGTTGGTCGCTTCTGTTGGCCGCACTACAGTCGCGTGCAAATAAAAGCTTTTAATTGCTACAGTTGTGGGCGCTCGATGTGTGTGTTTGCTTTATGCTTTTATGTGTGTGTATAAGTGTGTGTGTGTGTGTTTGCATGTTTGCTCTGCTTAGCCTTCAACTTTTAACTCGCCAGAGAGCGACTGCAATTTAACTTGTCGCTTCAGCTGCGCGTTTTTATGCTCATCCTTTGAACCATTAATGAACCATGTTCACAGTGTTGCTCATACGTAACGATGATGTTTATTTTGGAGAGTTTATATTAAGATTTTATCGTTGGTCTCTTAATTAGTAACCAGAAACTTTATTTTATTTCTAAAAGTTGTACTTATTTTGCGATCACTAAGCTTTTATTTATCATTCGCTATTAACAAACATCCTCTTTTAATATCCATATCTGTATCCTTGAAGCGATAACAGTAACGACAACAAAAGAAAAACAACATCAGGAAGCAAATTTAAAGTAACAATAAAATGGTATAAAAGAAAAGTAAATAAAAAATAAAATAATTCAAGGGGTGTATAACATGGCTGTTTTTGTTGTTGTTGTTGTGTCTACTATATTCGCCAAACAAACTGGCTTAAATAACACCCTCAAATTGCCTGTTGTAAACAAACAACGAAAAGTAGTCGAGCATCGAAAATAAGCACCTGCAGCAACTCGTATATAATCATCAAATAAAAACACTGACACAAACACATGCAGACACATACACATACGCATGCATACATATAAAGGAGGCTCAGAGGCTCAGTCATCGTTAAAACTTGACAATTGCAGTTACTTTGTGGCGCGGCACGACGCGACACGCCAGTGAGTATCGTACTGCGTGAGAGCTTCACGCGCGTACTGCATTGTGTCCAGTCAGTGAAAGCCTGCTGTCTGAAACAACAACAACAGCAACAACAACAGCAACAACAACAACAACAGCAACAGCAACAGCAACAACAACAGCAACAATAATAATAACAGCAAATACAAATACCTACAACGAAGAGAACACCAACAAAATTTGAATAAAAGCGAAAGAAACGAGGCCACAGCGTGTCGCATCCAAGCAACTTAGCGGCGACTCTCTTCTCTTCACGCTGCATGCAAGAGACAGCACTATAGTTGCATATGTTGTATTTATTTGGTGACTCCGAGTCTGTGTGTGTGTGTGTGTGTACATGCGCATGTGTATATGTGTTCATTCGCCTGTGTACGTGTTCATTCGCCTGTGTGCGTGTGCTTGTCGCTGGGTCTGTACTCCGTATTTCTTTGCTGTCTCTGAATATTTGCTAAAGTCTGCTGGAAAAAAGGAAACTCAAATAAAATTTAAAGTTTCGTCAAACAGCACAAAAGAGAAACGGCACAAAAAAATAGCCTTTGGCATTGTGTGCCCTCGAAACATGCTGTCAGCATTCGCTGGCGGCGAGTTTGTGGCGGCATTCATTTGTTATGCAGGCATATTTTTCTCTTTCAGTTTGTCTGGGGTTTAATTTCTTTTCGGTGTCCTTCCGCCATCGGATCAGTTGACACAGTTGAGAGCTCGTGTGTGAGATGATGTTTTTTCAAAGCTGTTGTTTTTTGTCCGCTGGTCGATTTCGTTGGGTGGTTCACAGTGCGGATGAGTGATTTTAATTTATTTTACAGAACAAAAGATGGGTAAAGAGAGACAGGGACAGAGAAAAAGAGTGAGAAAGAGAGGGAGAAAGAGGAAGAGAGCAAGTAAGAGAGATGGGGCAGAAAGAGAGAGGGAAAAAGAGAGAGAGGAACACGCGAACTAATTAAATGTTGCTCATACGCCAGGTGCACAAATTTAATTGAACTGAGTCGGGTTCAATTCGAATCGAGTTCAAGTGACCTGAATTTGTTATGTTTTGGAAACCTATTTAAAGGTTTTTCGTAGCTAATGACTTCCCTTTTAAGTAAAAAACGAGTCATGCGAGTCATCAACACGTTTTGATTAAAGTTTCACAATAATTTTGAATACAGATAATCGATATACTCGAGACTAATGAAATAAACGCTAAAAAATTTAATAAATTTATTAGTAAATTAGTAAAAAATTAATAATACAGCTGATAAATTAAATCATATCTAAAGACGTATAAGAAAATAATTATTAATCTCAGTAATTCACATCTTCAACTTTATTTTTGATTTCTTTATTCTGTATTTTCATTTCTTCGTGTGATTTCATTTTCTTTCATATGATTCGCATCTTAAGTGATTAAATCAACTGGCAGCTGTTGTTTTTGTTGTTGTCTTTTCTGCCTGACCTGCAAGTCAAGCGATCAGAGTTGCCATGCCGTATATTTTATTTACACATACAAAATTTATTTACTTATGAAACGTCTGTTCGTCTAGGATTTTGTTTGTCTTCCACTCGAATTGCCTCGAATTCCCTCGAATTGAGTGCGTTCCTTCGTCGAGGTTTCAACAAGAAGCCTGAGCCTGAGCTTGACCTCGAAGTTGACAGAACAATAAACACAACAACAACAAATCTGAAGGAAGATTATATTTGGCTCATTGATATGGTTTAATGTTAGGAATGTGTACTTTGTAAGGATGTGTGTGTATGTGTGTTAGTGTGTGTGAGTGCGGTGTGTGTGTGCGGTGTGTGAATGCGGTGTGTGTGTGCGGTGTGTGTGTGTGTGTGCTGTTGTGTGCGTGGGAGAACATGAAAGATGAAGAGTGAGTATGTTTTCGAACAGCTTGTAATGGTTTTTGGGAATGCGTTTGTTTGTGCTTCACTCGAAGTGTGGCTGCTTTTACATGTCGATACTCTGCTACAAACAATATTTTCATATACACTCTTATAACCACACTTATTTCCGGTTTTTTTTCACATTCTCTCATATGTAATTCCCAAAAATAACTAAGATCCATGATTTTTTTTTTTTTGCTGTATACGTTCTTTTGTTAAAAGTAAAACTCAGAGGAAGAAAGAACATTTATTTGTTAATTAATATTAACCAACTAACTATGATTAACATTTATGACATGCCACAAATCCGTCTTAACTAAATAACTCATAATCTCCAAGCACTGCACTAAAAAGCATTGAATAAATTTGGATCTAGCAAAACCTACAAAATAAACCATTTCTCATTCTTATCTCAAAGTTGTTTGCACTTCTGCAGAGCATCCACACGGCTACACCCACTTACAGCCAATTTATTTGGAGTCCTTCTCTTCATCTGCTTCGCCTTTCATTTCATCCGCTTCGCATTCCTCTTCATTTCTTCTTCTTTTTCCACTCTATCATAATCCCGTTCTTCTTCGCAACCTTCTGCCAAAAAGTTTATTGAAAATTATTACCGCACCGCAGTTCGGTCAGGGGTCTCATCGATTTCGTTAAATGGGCTGCAGCAATAAAATCGACACCGACACCGACACCGAAACCGAATCCAAGTCAAGAGAGCGGAGTCTGCTATCAGAGCAGCCCTTCAGACAGCAAATAAACCACGCATTATCGTCTAAACATCGAAGTATTTTAAGCTCGAAGTAAATCGAAGTAGTTGAGCTGCGAGTTCATAAACCGTTTCGTTGGTCCGATAAACAATCTTTCGGTGCTGCCAACAAAAACTGTGGGAGGGAGAACGAGAGATAAATGAGAAAGAAACCGAAAATTATGAGTCGAATAGAGTGGTTGTGGACGACTGATGAGTAGGAGGGGGGAGGGGGAGAGGGGTGTGTAACACTGCCGCCGGGTGGCCATTAAATGAAGCACGCTCCAGTTCACTTGGCTGATACTTTCGGCCTGATAAAAACGATGAGAAATAAATGAGCGCATGAAACATTGTTTTGCGGATAACATTTTATTATTTCTATGGACTTTTTCCCCAGTTTTCTTCTACTAGTGTTTCTTAGTCTTCGCTTTTCCCTCTCTTCCTTCGATTTTCTTGGGTTTCGTGTAGCTTTAAGATGCTGTTTCTTTTGTTTAAGAAGCAGTTTGCTGTAAGAGTAGAAAAGGTTGCAGTGTTCGAAGATTGATATAAGGAAGGAAGAAGGGAAGGAAGAAAGGAAGGAAGGAGGGAAGGAAGAAAGGAAGGAGGAAAGGAAGGAAAAAAGGAAGGAAGGAAGGAGGTATTAGGGAGAGAAGATAGGAGACCTTGTTTCTTCAATTGTTGAGGTTAATGAATAAAAAGAGACAATGGAGCATGAAGAATGGAGAATACAGAATGAATAAGTAAAAAAATAGATCAGGGATCGAAATGGGAAGAAGAGGAGAACTTAACAGAGGACTAAATAGATCATTAGCATGGCTGAAGGACATCCATCGAGATGTTTAAATAAAGAGTGCCTTTTCTGCAGATGGTAAAACTGCAAAACCAGAAAATATCCCTTCATCCTGCTCGATGCTGTCATTTTTAATAACAAAAATTTTTATAGTATCAACAAAAATACTATAAAATGGAAAATGTTACCCATAAATAAAACATACTCCGTATTTTACCGTATTTTTCCGTAGTTTTTCATCTACTGCTTCTCTTTTCTATTGCTTCTTTATGTTTATGTTTATTTCGTTGCTTTTTCTATGATGATGAATATTTCAGGAGTTCTCGTGGAAGCTTTCGCTTCTAAATGTCAGGCTTATCGGGCCTTTGTGGCGTTTTGCGACACTGACAGCAGCTAAAATTGACATTTGACACTAGAATCGAAAAGTATTAAAGCGAGAACAGCATAAGGAAAGAGAGACAGTGAACGTGAAAGAGAGAAAGACAGAAAGGGAAATACAACTAAATAATGCCAAAGAGCAGCGCTTAAGTGACAGTCTAACAGCTACAACAGTAAAAACAACAACAACAAAACCAACAATGATAACAACAACAAAACCAACAATGAGAACAACAACAAAACCAATAATGATAACAACAACAATGAACTAAAAGCAACATAGAAACAACAACAACATGATAACATTTATTGCAAGAACGAAACATTTGCCACTCGTGGAAGTGTTCGAGTCGCGACGGGCCGCTAAAATGCAGATAAAGCAAAATGACAGACATATAGACAGCCATACAGACAGACATACAGACAGACATACCGACAGACATACAAACAGACATACACACAGACACTTACATTCATCCTCGTGCAACAGAAAGCAACTGAATATATTCGAGTGTATCGTCAGCAGCACAAAAGACGGCACGGCGTGATACGAGCGAGTATCAAGGCTGCCGTGCTTCTCTGACAGCTCTGACAGAGAGAGCTTGAAAATCCATTGTCCTGACGTAATGACTGTCAAATGCTCACGAGTAACTTCGCAAAGGAGTGGAATTCGAAAGGAATCGTGCACTCCATTGATATGTTGTTGATAAAAGCCAGAACATGACTCAGCAGATGCTTGATGATCGGTATCGCTATCGACCTGCTGTTGCTACTCTTCCAGGAAATCAACTAAAAGATCTGAAAATGAAATATGAATAACGCTTTAAAATGGTTCACTCAAATCTACAACAATTTCAATTTCATGGAGTTAAATATGGAATCAAGAAACGAAGATACTTTCAAATCACTAGAATTTAAAAAGAAATAAAATACACAAAATTCATTTCTATAATTTTATGTATATTTAAGTAATATCTGTTTAACTTAGTAGTTTATATTATGTTCTATAATTGAATATTTATATGATGACACCTTCTCAAATGCCACATTATTTCACTCTTCCATTTCGCAGAGTTCATTCACAGTTCCGTGCGGTACATCGAGATGTCACGGACGCACCTGCAGAGCGTCGACGACGAAACGTTTCAGGGACTGCGCTTGAAAACTTTGAAACTAATTGACAACGAATTGCAGGATATCTCAGAGCGAAGTTTCAGGTGAGTTTCAATTAAGCGCTCTTCCGGGTCGAAGTTGTGTCGGTGGCCGGAGAATTACGACCGCTGCGAGCGGTATTAAATCGAAAAGTAGGAGAAGCAACAACAACAACTACAATAAAAAAGCAAGAACAATCGAAATAAGAAGTTCTCCGAATAAAGAAGAAGCCGAAGTGGTTAAGCTTAAGATTGAGATTGGTACATAAAATGTTCAGCTTTCCACTCTTTTTGATTTCCTTCCAACTTCTCGCCATACGAAGATAGTGCAGGATAAATTCAATATAAATCTTTCTCTAACTCTTCGTCTCTTTTTATCCTTTATCCTCTCCGCCTCCTGCTCCCGCTCCTCCATCTTTTAATATCAGCAAGGATATTAGCTCGAGGAGGATTCTTGGCCGTGACGAGCAGCAGCGCCGGATAAGCTTCAGATAATATAAAAATATGATTTATTATCATGACTACGAACACGATATCGTTACGTTCGGTTACGTTCCGTTCGGTTACGTTACGTGTTGTTGGACTGCCGTGTGTGCCTGTTTGCCTGGCATGTGAGCAAACCCGGCAGGACTCACAAAGCATAAAAACGTAACAATGTCGATGTATAGATGAGAGATTTTGTTGAGGAGCTCCTCCTGCTCGTCATGAGCTTCAGGATAAATGAATATAATTGAGAATAAGGAAATGCAACGTTATCAATTTTTAAAGCCAGAAGGATGGCCGAGTAGTTCGGCCGGATGGGATGTTAAGGGTACTGAAATTTGGGTGGTTCATGTGTAGTGTTTGCTCAATAAATTTTATGATCAATAATTTTCTATACAAGACTTTCAATCGTACGCTTTTAAGATTTGTTTGCATTCACTTAGCAAGATTAAAATATGCACTCTTCTTTGTTGTTATGAACTGCAGTAGATTAAAATACAATATACACAAGTAATTTGAAGAATATTTTGTATAAATTCTTAAAATATGCTTCTGAAATGAACAAACATGACCGGAGTTATACAAATAATATACGGATAGAAAGGATCTCATTTAATTAATTTTAATTCAATATTCAATCCAATATAAAACGAATCACTTCCATAAATAATTTCATTTCCTTTTTCTATTATAATCTATTCTTCAATCTATTTGCGAAAAAATTCTACAACCAACCTTTTGATGGATTTTGTGCTAAAAACGAAGAATTTCTATAATATTTCTATACAAACAAAAAAACTATAAAGAACTTGATTCACTTCAATCAACTTTGCTAAGCTTTCGCTTAAATGCTTCCGAATAAATTGAATAATTTAAGAAAAAAAGTAGTCTGTGCCCCGAAAATTGTTTTTGCCCTTTATTATGACCTCTTTCTGTACATAATTTGTTTTCTTTTCCATACTTTTTTTATCTAAATATATACAATATAATTATGTCTCCTTTGGCAAGAATGACAAACAGCAACAGCATCAACAACAACAACAACAGAAGCATTGCCAACAGCAGGACAACCAACAATAATAGCAACAACAACAACAATACCACCAACAACAAGAACAACACGTTCGCCTTTCATATTTGTCAATTTTGACCAATTGACCGAAAAGAGTGACCGAACATTTGAAGGAGCTCATGTTTGCTTCCGTCTTCTTATTCTTCCTTCAACCTTCTTTCTTCCTCCGTCTTCCTTCTTCGGTTACCTTCGTCCTTCTATCTTCTTCCATCACCTTCCTCCTTCTACCTTCTCCTATCATCTTCCTTCCTGCATTCTTCAGTTCCTGGCTCTTGTTTGCTTGTTTGTCTCTGACGGTTGACTTTCTTCGGTCGCCTTTGTTTGTCTTCGGTTCGGTCAACAGCGGCCATGCAGCAGCAGCAGTGACAGCAACAGCAGCAGCAGTGGCAGCAACAGCAGCAGCAGTGGCAGCAACAGCAGCAGCAACTCTTGACCATTAAATTGGATTTTTAGCAAGGATTTTTGCAGACTTATGATTGTTTGACTGAATGACTGACTGACATGTGCAACTGGACGGAAATGTTTGCAGTGCGGAGAGTGTGTGAGTGTGTCTGTGTATGAGTGTGTCTGTGTGTGTGAGTCACTCTGTCTGCGAGTGTTGTTAGTACATATGTGTTCATGTGTCTGTGTTTGTGTGTACGAAGGACTTCAAGACAACTTTTGTCGTTCATTTTATATTCTTTTGTGATTTTGGCAAACTTTATGCGATCGTTTTTTACTCTTCTGAATGGCAACAATTTACAGTGGATTTACGTCCGACAACAATGTAGCAAAAAGAAGGATCGAAGGAGCAGAGCAGACGAAGAAAGAGAGAGAGAGAAAGAGAGAGTGAGTGAGGTACAGAGAAGAAAATAGAAATAATCAAAGGACTCTTTTAGAGCATTCCGGGCAACTAGATTGAATCCTCGAGCTCAAGTGTTATTAGAATTTAATTTATTTTGATAGAAAATACTGAAGGACATTTCGGATAGTTTTTTAGCTTCGATGGGCTCAAAGCAATCTCGTTACTGAGCTGAGTTTTTGACAGATTTAAAAGATGGAATTATAAAATAAACAGATTCCGAAAAATCAAAGTAAATATAAAAGACAAAGTAAACATGGAACGATTGTAAAATTACAATGAATTAAAAGATTAAAGGAAACTATTGATATATAGTTCTATACTATAATAATATTATAATAAACTTATTAAATATCAAGCATAAACTTTAACCAATATTTCCAAAGTAAAATAATTTTATTGTATATTTATTATGAATTAAATTTTGTTATTTATTTTTATTTAAATTCCCGAAAACTTGTAATGAAGTTATTAAAAAACACCAATAATTCAATAAGTAATTTAAAGTGAAAGAGTAATTCTATGGGTATCATTTTCTACTTCAGTACATCTTCGTTCAAAGAGTGGTTTGCTTTCAATATGTGTGTGTGTGTGAGTGTGAGTGTGTGTGACACATACATACGTGTCTGTTCATGTGTAACCCGGGCATCATTAACATTATCATTATCAGTTTCTTCCTCACCGACATCATCGTCATCGCCAACATCCGCTTCCGTTTAAAATGCGATCTGATGCCGTTGCAATGCTTTCAAGCATTCAGTCGCATTTTCAGTGTTGCATTTGATTTGAGTGAGCATTCGATTGTGCAACCGTATCTGTACCACTCTAAATGCATCTGCGGGTACTTCTATCGTATGTTTCTGGATGGTTTTCTGTATGTCCATATATCGGTATATATCTATGTCTCTCTTTATGTCTCGCTGTATTTCCGACCTCATGAATGTGTTGAATAAATGTGAGCGTGTGTGTGTTTGTATATCTTGCTAAGTGTGCGTGAAGAATTTAGTTTATAGAGAGTTTGTGGTCAACGTTAAAAGGCCAACATCATTACTATCGCCAACGACAAGAGAAACAACAACAACGACAACAGTAACAGCATCATTAGCCACAAAGCGGTGATACCCATTAAAGGACTCGAAGCGGAAATAATATCGGAGCCAGCGGTTGTCTGTCTCTGAGTGTGTGTGGATGTGTGTGTTTCTGCATATACGTTTGTGTGTGTCACTTTTATTAGTATTAGAAACAAACTAGTCTTGTCATCATGAACCAGTTGCTAGTCCTTAAAGTGGTTTATTCAATTTAAAAAGGAAATCCATTTAAATTATAAAATTACAAGAGTAAAAATTGTTTCCTTTTTTATATGTATTTATTTTAATTTTTTTCATTTCTTATTCACATTTTTTATTTATTTTTATTCAATTTCAAAGTCATTTCCAAAGCTTCATTTAATTGATTTGATTCTATCAGATTTCTAGCCATGGGATTTCCTACTGGCATCTAGAGAGAAGAGAGAGAGGGAGAAAGGAGAGATTGAAAAGGGAGAGAGGGAGAAGAGAGAGAGTGAGAGATGTAATGTATTTTTGCGGTCTGTGTTGTACACGTTGTACAACAAACTCTCTCATCAACACTAACCACGTAACTGGTCGGCATCTCATCTGCTCCATTTCCCACTTCTAGCCACTTCCTCACTCTCCACCTTCACCACAGATCTACCACGAGTATCTACATACACATACACACGTATGTATGTCATGTAAATTGCATTAAACACCACAAATATTGGGTCGTTTGATTATGTTGGACTTTTGGTTGTAGAATTCATGGAAGCAGGGGAAAAGTTCTCCTTCAGTGGTGTGGTTGTTGTGGCCGCTGTTAAATTATCCTTTGTTTAGATTTACAAGTATTACATTTACAAGTATTCTTGTTCGTATATTGGAAGTTCTTTATATATAAGAAGGAGTATATTTTTTTTTCTTCCCTCTCGATTTCCAGCACAATGACGCATTCACTAATGACTCTCGATATATCGGGGAACAAAATGCAACATATTCCCCTGGATGCTCTGCAGAAACTGCACTCGCTGACGCGGCTGGTGGCACAACGGTAAGTTTAAAATACATGCTCCAGTACACGCCCACACCCACAACAACGCCCACACTCATGTACTTGCACTAGTAGAGAAATAACAGGACGAATATTGCACTATTTCAACACCTAGACATCCGTCATTTTTAAGTATCCATCGTCACTTCATCGTCTCCCATCCATTCACAGCAATCACATCTCTTCGCTGGACGGCAACTGGGAGTCCCTCTTCGACACGCTGCGCTCGCTGCATCTCTCCGGCAACGACATCACCGAAGTATCGCCCAGTCCCGTGCATGACGTCAGCGGGCAGCACCCCTCCAGCCTGGCTGCCCTGCAGACGATTACTCGCGACGAGCTGCCGCTTAAAAGCAGTCACTCAATCGGTGGCACTCAAACCGGTTCCACGCGACATGACGCGACATTCGCTCATCATGTCGCTCCTAGCAAACCCTTCAACCGCCTGCAGAAGCTACTCTGGCTGGATCTCTCCAATAATCGCATCTACCACGTCACCGCCAACTTCCTGCCGCGTTCATTGGTCACCATCGACCTCTCCAGCAACCTGCTCTCCACGTTTCCCCAGCAGCTGTTCGAGCATCTCTTCGAGCTGCGCATCATCAGCTTGCGCGATAATCTGTTGCGCAGCGTGCAGACGAAGGAACTGCGACTGGTGCGCATGCACCTCGAGAAGCTGGATCTCGGCCAGAACCTCATCGAAACACTGGATACTGACTGGTTCCAGAACAACTACTCGGACGTGCACGTGCGTGCGCTGAATCTGGAGAAGAATTACATTCGGCAACTGCCACCGGTCGCTTTCAAGGGCACCGGAATTCGCCACCTGGTGCTCTCATTCAACGCCATCGAGCGCATACACGTGCAGGCCTTCGATGGCATCGTCGACTCGCTGGAGTATCTGGATCTGGAGCGCAATCAACTCGTCGCAGTGCCCGGTGCCATTCGCGGCTTGCACAAGCTCAAGTATCTGTACCTCACCTCGAACAACATCCAGCAACTGACGAACCTGCCCGAGTTCACACAGAATCTGCGGGTGCTGAGCCTCAGCGGGAACAACTTCAGCGCGATTCCCGTGCTGGCCCTGCGCAACTACACGCAGCTCTCCTACCTGAACATGGGCTACAACATCATCAGCGAGATCCCCGAAGGCATCTTCGCCTACGAGGGTTGGGGCGCCCAGCTGCAGACCATCTTGCTGCGCAACAACAGAATCACACACCTGTACCCGGGCTCCTTCGACGGCCTGGCGCACATCCAGGAGATCAGCCTCAGCTTCAACGACATCACGATCACTAATCAGCTGGTGTTCGACAATGTGTCGCGTTCTCTGAAGATACTCGAGCTGTCGTTCGCCGTTTTTCCGGCGCGCAGCTTCGAGACGATCGACCCGCTCGAGACCCTGCAGCCGCTTTCGCAACTGATGTGGCTCGGCCTGGACAACAACAATCTGAAGCAGCTGTCCAACGAATCATTCGTCAACATGCGTGAGCTAAGCTACATCAATTTGAGCTTTAATCAGGTGAAGTTGCTGCCTCCAGGACTCTTCCTGCCCGACGTGCACCGGCATCTGGTGGAGATCGATCTGTCCTACAATCAGTTGGAGCGCATCGCGACACGCGAGTTCTACAGCCTCGGCGACCTGCAGACGCTGAATCTGCAGTCCAACCGACTGCACACCCTGGAGCAGCACGCCTTCTACAACCTGGAGTTCCTGCGCTACATCGACCTCTCCCACAACCGCCTCTCCAACATTTCGCACGCCGCCTTCACCGTGCTGCCCAATCTGGCCGCCCTCGACTTGATGCACAACTCCTTGTGCGCTCTCTCGCTGCGCATCTTCCATTACGTCTCCAACACCTCGACGCCGCTGAAGCTGAACGCGTCGCACAACCACATCTCGCACTTTGTGGACGACCTTTCCGCCTACATGTACGTCTACCACCTCGACCTCAGCCACAACCTGCTGTCCAAATCCGACAGCTTCGCCAACCTGGGCAACACGCTGCGCTTCCTCAACTTGATGCACAACAATCTGGCGTCACTGAGCAACCACGCTTTCGGCGACCTCGAGTTCCTCGAAATCCTCAACCTGTCGCACAACAACATTACTTCGCTGCGGCGTCGCAGCTTCCAGGGCCTCAACTCGCTGCAGGAGCTCGATCTCAGCCACAATCGACTCGACCAGCTGCAGGTCGAACAGTTCTCCAACTTGCGCAAGCTGCGCATTCTGCACATACGCGATAACCTCTTGCGTGCTCTGCCGCGAGAGGTATTCATGAACACTCGGCTGGAGTATCTGGACATCTCCGAGAACCAGCTGTCGGTTTGGCCGGTGCCCGCCTTCTCCGACGTGGGCTTCACACTGCGCAGCATTCAAATGAGCAGCAACGCGCTCGAGTATTTGGACTCGAGCATGTTCATCAACTCGCAGTTCCTCTACGATCTCAACCTGGCCAGCAACCGGATCACCGTGCTGCCGGACAACACGTTCACGTTCCTCAGCAACCTCACCAACCTGGATCTCTCCGCGAATCCGCTGGTGACTAGCAACCTCAAGGAGGTGTTTCTGCACACGCCCCGGCTGCGTTGCCTCAAGATCGAACGCATGGGCCTCTACGTTCTGCCCGCGCTCTATCTGCCGTTCCTGTCGCAGCTACACGTCAATGGAAACCACCTGCAGGAACTCTCGCCCCTGCACGAAATGCGTCACCTGCGACTTGTGAATGTTTCGCACAACAAAGTAATCAACGCCAGCTGCGTTGTGGAACAGTTGCCGCCATCGGTGCGTGTGCTGGACCTGGCGCACAATCCGCTGCGTCGCATCACCGCCCACGATATGCTGGGTCTTCGACACCTCGCCGAACTCAATCTGCTGGACGTCAAGATAGCCAATCCGCTGGCTTTCGCCAAACTCCGATCACTGCGTCGCCTGCACATGACCTCATCTCAGAATCTGGGTGAAATCGTATCCCGAATACCGGGCCTGCAGGAGCTCCACATCCACTGCATTGACGCGAACATCGGCTCGCAATTGCTTGCCAAGCTGCTGAACAACACGAAGCTGCAGCTGGTCGAGCTCTACGGCGCCAACGTGCAGACGATATCGCCGGACGCGTTCGAAGGTCTGGCGCGCAACCAACATCTACTGGTGCGGCTGAGGCACACGAAGATCTCCGATCTGCCGCCGGGGATCTTCTATACGCTGCGCTCGGTGCCGCATCTGTCCATCGACATCTCGCACAACCGCATCAATGCTCTGGCTGCAGACAGCTTCTATCCGAACAAAACCTACTGGGATACGGTAGGCACGAGGAGCATTATTGGTGGGCTGGATACGTCGTATAACCCGCTCGAGTGCGAGTGTGGACTGGTGTGGTTCGGTCACTGGCTGCGGCGGTGGTTACGGGAATCGGCACAAATCAAGGTCATTCAGAAGGACGACATGAAGCGAATGGTTCAGGTGAGTAGGAGTTGAGATGGAGGTATATAGAATGAAGTGGGGGGAAATAGAGTATAAAAGAATTGAAGAGCCAGAGCACAGGGAACAGACAGAGACAGATAGAGTCTGTTCATTACAGATTAGAGAGAGTATGAAAGGGGATTATATAGAAAAAGGGTTCTGGAGAGTCTACAGAAGAAGAGTTCTCTCAAAGAGTGATGACCTGAAGTATGATCGCTAGTTTATCAAACAATAAAAGAAATTCTGTTTTATGAAAGACGAGATAAAGGTAGAATCAAGCCAATTATTTAAGTCATTTTGATTTCCTTACCGATTTCCAAATTAACGTGGAACTTTATAATTTTTCTCTTAACGCTTTTGTTTCTTTTTTCCCCTTTTTTATGCCAAAAGCTTCCCTTATCCACCAGAGATATGAGCGTAAGCTTCTCTTTAATTTATTTACTTACTGTAGATCATAGAGACTAGAAACTAATAGAATATCTACCATCACTTCCTCCGTATATCAAAATTTTCTTTGCAGCGCGCCCGTGCCAACACATGTCACGATCCCACGACAGGTCAAAAGCTGCCAATCCTCGAAATCTTTCCCGAAGATCTGCTCTGTCAAGCGAGTGCGCTCAGCAGTTCGGGTGAGAAGCTGTTCCTGCTCTCGTTTGCGGTCATCGTGTTGCCGGTGTTTACGATGTCGCTTTGATGGCTGCCAATGACAACGTAAAAGGATGATAACTGAGGACCGAAAAGGAGCAAGAAACACACCGTGACAAAGCTTAAATCTCGAAGATTGACAGCTTAAGGAAGTTAAATTAAAATAAGAAGTAATGTAATAAAACAGTAAAGAAACGCGAAGGAGAATGAAGAGTAACCTACGCTTGAAAGAGAGAGAGAGAGAGAGAGAAAGAAGTTGTGTGTGTGTTTGTTTGTTAAATTAGATGTCCTTTGAAGCTGTTTAATTGTAAATGCAAATTTTAAGCAAGGAATTTCCCAAGGAAAAATTAGATTTAACAATTCATCCTTAGGTGAGTAGAAAAGCAACCAAAAAACCGGAGTTGAAAAAGTAATATAATACTCCCAAAAAAATGCACTACTTTAGAAAAAGCAACACTCTAAAAATTACAGTGTAACTGAAAAATTGTGAATTTTGTACATAAAAGAAAAAAAAAATTATTGTAAATATGGATATTTTTTAAAATTCTTGACGATTAAATTTTGGCCAATTAAAAATTGGAAATTGTAAAGTTTTTATCACATGAAAAATTGTCGAATGAAAAATGCTGAGAAATGACAAGAATATACAACTACATAAATTGGAATATTGAGCTATATCGTAGATATAATAGAGGGCCATGATTCCTAAGATACACACTCTCTCACATACACACACACTTACAGCGAGCCTACTTTAAGTCCCATAATGAATAAGAATTGTAACAATAAAAGTACCGTTAAGTAGAGTTAAATTTCTACAATTAAACCTTCTACAATTAAACTCTACAATTAAATCTCTACAGTTAAACTCTACAATTAAACTCTACAGTTAAATCTCTACAACGTGTCTGTAGTAACGTGAGCCACATGCATCCTGTGTTGTAAGTTGTAAATAATATTGTAACTTTGTAACTGTAACGTAGAAGTGAACCCAAAACTAGAAAACTCTACTATAAAAAATAGGTGAGAATTAATGCATTTCTTTATTTTTTTATTATTTTAATTAGAAGAACTCTAAAACTATTCTATTCGATTAAATCTATGGAATTGATTACAGTTAAAACTTACATTTTTTTATACCCTACACCCGATGTTGTCCGATTTGAAAAAATCTGCTTCTGAAATGAAATGATTTCCGTTTAAAATTGTTCTTTGAAGAATAATTGACTATATCTTTATATCTAGAATCAATATCTTTACATCTTTTATTGTTATCTTATTTCAATCACTTTCTCATTTCATGACTGTTGAAAAGTGTTCCCAAAAATTGCATATATGAATTATACGCCAAGAAAAAAACGAAAAACTAAAAAACAAATATATAATTAAATAACTTTTCGCATTATTTTAGTACTTTCGAAACACATTTTACACAATTTGTATTTTTTTACGAATGACAATCGTGATATTAAATCTAGAAAAAAACCAAAACACGGTAATAACGAACCAGAATCTATTATTATTACCATATAAAAGCAAATACAATTACTATTAGAGATACATGCAAACTACTGGAAGAAAAAATTAATAGAATTCGAATTAAAAGCCAACAATAATTAGACAAACATTTATTTAATTAAAGTAATCAAAACCATCACAAGCACCGCATAGAATCCATCATCAAGAGGAATAAAAAACAATATTATAAAAAAATAGCAGACACAAAACGATCACTATAAACACTGAATAATTACTTTAAATTACATATAAGTATGTATTTAATATTTTAATTATTTACTAAAATCGTAGAAAAAATATTAAATTTGAAATATTTTTGAATTTTTAAAATTTCTGTGGAATTTTAAATTTTCAGCTGTGTTTAAAAACATTTAAAATTACTACGAATGTAAATAAAGCTAAAACGAAATTAAGAACAAAAATAATAACAAAAATAAAAATAAAAATAAAATAAAATAAAAATTACAATTTATAGAAACAGTTTTATTAATCCAATCATAATATTATTTACTGTATTTTTCTCTAGTTTGTCAATTAAGTAGTTTTAAATTATCACCAATAATTAAATTATCTTAATTAATTAAATAATTAATTATTTATAAGTATAGATCAATTGTGAATTATTAACAACAATAAGAAAAACAAAGAAAAACAACAACTAACGGAACTAAAAATGTAACTAAAAACAATATCGATCGATATTCTAAGCAAACTCGAATTTTTAATGAAAAGCAAAGAAGTGAGCAGCAACACAACTAAATAAATAAACAAACCAAAAGAAAAAACGAAAAAAAAACCGAAATAAAATAAATGAAAACAATAAAGGATAAGAATTAAAAAAATATAAAACCACGAAATGAGTTTAATTTATTTTAAGGGAAAATTTCAAATAATTTTTGCAGGTTTCTGACAGGAGAATTTCAATGACAGACGTTAGTAATAACACAGACGTGCGGACATGACAGACGTGAGGACATGACAGACGTGAGAACATGACAACAGTGACATGGTAGACATGTCCGACACATGACACGTGACATAACTAAGATAATGAGCACTAACATAGAATAATTGACATTGGGTATGAAAATCTTCAATTACCAACTGCAAATACAACATCAGTAGCATTTATTGAAGGTGTGCTAAAGTCTGGCATTTTTTTTCTCCAACATATTAAAAATATTAAATTACATACGGATAAATATTCGCAAGAATCCACAAGAAACCGCAACCACGCCCACGTTTGACGGTCGCTGCTTCAAGGTCACTCGGAGTCGAGTTACGGTAAAGTGATGGCGCTCACTGGTTGCAATACCGTTTTTCTCATCCTTCATTTTTGCTTTTGCAGAATAAAATGGAAAACTACGACTGCTTAAAAAACAAACCGCAATGAAAATGTTACATTTTAATTTTCTCCCCCACAACGAATTTCCACCTCGCTGATTCGGCGCCCCTTTCAAGAGATTAAAGCCACCTTTCGACGTGGCCTTTAAACGTAACGGCGGCAACCTGTAGGGATTCACTGAGCAACCCGTCCACGAATTAGGGGCGACCTAACCTTCAACTAAATACTGAAAGCCGAAGTATTATAATAATTTTTGTACCTTTTCTTATTTCCTTTAGATACTTTTTCTGTTCTTTCTTCTTAAGTCAGCGTTAAACTTTTCATTTTCAATTTAAAAGGGGGGCAAAATCCAAAGCTGCACGATGAGGAAATCCAATACGAGGGACGACCACAAGACGGCGAGTTAGTGAAGGGTTGTGTGGCTAATTCAAGGTTAGCTTCTGGGTCAGCTTCTGAGCTGCTTTAATTCGATGACTATTTGTGAGGCTTTAAGAAACCGCAAAAATGCTCAAACAACAAAACCATCAAAACAAAAAAACTCAGCACTGAAAACGAATGGAACGAAAAGAACTGCAAAAATTGGAAAATAAACAAAACGGATGAGCCAAAGTACCAGAGTACCACAAGCTGACACAAGCTGAGTCTCTTCAAAGTTTTCAAGAACAACGTGTGTTGTAGTCACGGATTTTGTTTGCACTCGACCAAAATCCCACCACATGAAGTGAAGAGACTCTCGCAACCCGTCACCAACCCACACCACCCCTCACCAACCCTCCCCAACCCCCACCAACCCTCACCAACCCTCACCAACCCTCACCAACCCTCCTCAAACCTTCCCTCCGCTCTTCTCCCTATCCAGAACCTTTGGACATACTATACACATAATCTTTATGTTGTTTTTCCTTTAATGCTTTTCCTCTACGTTTTCCTCCACGTAGTGTCTCAGCACCCTTTCTTTTTCCATGAGTATTTATTTGCTTAGAAGCAGATGCCTCCTTTTTTGCTCTTTTTGCTCTAAAAGCTCACTAAAAACACAACATTCGAGCTCGCATTTAATTTCTTTGGTAGTTCAGGGCACTTCTTTGGCACTCGAACATTCACACTTCTTCTTACTTTTTTGCCATTTTTGTTTTTTCCATTTTTTGTTTCACTTTCTGTCTTCACTCCTTCCACTTTTTTCTTGTTGCTTTTTGGTGCTTTTTGCCTACTTTTAGTTAGTTCGTTTGTTTGCTAAAAGCTATGTTTTCTGTAGGCTTTCATTGCTGTTGTTGTTGTTGTTGTTTTTGTTGTTATTGTTATTGTAAGGTTTTATTTAGAGTGGCCACATGGCCCTGGCTTCGAATGAGTTTGCCGAAATGGTTTCGGGTCATTAAGTCACCATGATTCATTCGGAATGAAGTTATTTTAGGTTCTCTGTTTGGTTTTCGTATTATTTTTACGTGTTAAGATCTTTTGCACTCTTCCTAATTTTCGGCAAACAAACAAAAATATTACTAAAGACATCATAGAGGTCATAATCATCATGGTCATGTTGATATTCTTACAGTTTGCTGATTTCTTTATTAGTCTCAAATTGAATATTCATATTTTTTTACCCTCTGAAGTAAAACCGTAAGGATAAATTAAGTTACTTTATTATATAACCTTCTAAGTAGGTTTTATATAAGGAAAAAAAGAGAAGAGATCCATGAAGAAGCATGTGTTTGCCATATAATATCTAATATAATATAGCTTGTTAATAGTTAATTTATTTATTCATTATTTCCTTGCAATTCTTCTAAAAGAAAGTATTATAAAAACGACTACTTTTACTCCGAATAATCTTTAATTTGATGCCTCTCATGTGTAAAAATTAAATTGCACAAAAAGCAAAAATAAAAAACCGAAAATAAATAAATATTAACTACTTAAAAACCTCATCAAAGCTTCTCATTTATAATTATAACAAGCAATTAGAGCAGGTGCAGCAGCAGCGACAAGAAGAAGAAGAAGAGGAGGAACACGAACAACAACAACAACAACAAGATTAGAAGCACAAGATTCTTAATTACAATAACTCATTAATTTTAAATAAGTTGCTGATAACTTAACGTGAAACATGTTGTTATGAGCTGCTCAAGTGCTCAACACGCACACACACAGATCCAAGCTACATGTATACACTATATTATACTACAGTGTATATGTATGTGTGCATGTAGTGTGAAAGCAGAATTCATAGTACTTTAAATAACAACAACAATAACAACATCTGCAACAACCACTCTGTCAGAAGTGGATTTTGTAATAAGCTCCATCATTAAATGGAACTTATGTATTACGTAAGCAACATTGAATTTTGTAGCATATTTTTTAGGAGTCATTACAATGTTAAGTACAAAAATTATTGCATTAAATTTGACCAAAGCAACGAGGAATAACATTAATTTTTCGCATAATCATAATAGAAATACTAAAAATTAAATGGAATCATTAAAAGTTTGAAAATACGCCTAAAAGCCACTGCAATTTATGCAGTGTTGTGAAAATAATAAAACATTTAATTAAAATTTAATTGCATACGCAATGCAAATACGTATAAAAAAATGTAACAACAGCATTACTAACAACAACAACATTAACAGGAGTTGAAATTTTGAACAGCTTTTTTAAGAGCAGCGCCTAAAATTATGCTAAATAATTTCGACCTTTCGAGCCGAGTTGTTGGTGTGCTAAACGATGCAACATAAAACCACAACCACAAGAGAAACACACACATATTTACATTTCGCACTCTTGGCCCCTGTTGAGCTCTGTACCCCTCACCCCTCACCCCACCCTCCCCCCACCCGCCCAGCACCTGATTGCCACTCACGTCCGCAAAGTTATGCAAACAAAATAAAAGTAATCCGCCTAAAATACTGCAATGAAACCGTTAATGTTCGCAGTTCAGCTTCAGATTGTGCATAATTATTTTACATAAGAGGCGTGTAGACGTATGGGCGTGGCACAGGGGCACCACACATCGCCAACATACGAAACGCTATAAATAATTACGAGTTCCTGCTGTGAATTTTTGCGGTTTCCATGAATTATAGCGCTGTATTGGAAACGATTCTCGTTTAGTGCAAAAGGTTGAAGCTGAACAACTCAAAGATTATAGAAATTGAAACACCGCAGTTGGAACCCAATATTAAAATATAAATACAGTTCGATAGGAATACAGTACCATTTATAGCGGAAATTAATGGATATATGTACATGTACAGTTACTCACTCTACCATTACATAAATTCTATTCACATGAAGAGATTTCAGATTGAAATCGCAGCCAGAAGTCGAGCTCCATAAGATTATCAAATAAAACTCAACTCGATAGAATTTTAGTGAATATACTGAAATTGTTTTGTTTACATTTCTAAGAAGTCTTGTAAAATTAGGGTGCCATGGAGATAAGGAAGGAACCACTCTTAAGAACTAGTTTTCTATCTTGCTTTTGAATAAATTCCCCGGTTTCTTAAATAAATAAAACAGAAAACGTAGAGAAGGGAGACGTTGACAAGTTGGTGTAGTAAAAACCACACGATACTCTTTCCACTCAAAGAGAGGAAATACTTAGCTCCCTCTACTTCTTTGGAAAACCCACTAAATTATGCAAATTTTTAATGCTGCACAACTGAACTTAGCTCATTTGAACTCAGCTCAGCTCAGCTCAACTGAGCTCGATGCAGCTCATTCAGCTCAATTCAGCTCGCATTCAGCTCAATTCAGCTCAGCTCAACTCTCATTCAGCTCCGTGCAAAAAAAACAGTCGTTCATTAGATTGAATAATTCACAAGGTTTTTGAAATTTAAATGCCAACCTGTACTGCTACAGAGAAAGACGCAGAGAGAGAGAGTAGAAGAGGGTGAGTAGGGGAGTGAAAGAGAGAGACCGGGAGAAAGATAAAGAGAAACTGCTTCATACATGATTGTAATTTATTTTGTTACAAATGAGCGCGTCGCTGAAAATGAATTAAGTTGACTTTCTCGGGGGAAAAGGTTGCCCTCCGAGTGGAGGGGAGAGGGTGGTATTTCTGATGGTAGAAGGAAGAAATTTAAGATTACATAATAATAACAGTACACACAGAAAGAAAGGGAGTGAAATCTCAACTAACTCATGGATGGAAGATGAAACAACAACAAAGATTAGTAGCAATACAGTACTTTGTATCATTCCTTGTGTGTTTCTTTCCTTCTTATCGCTGTTATTCTTGTTAGCCTTTTACAAGCTCTTTTACCCTTTTACTAAGGTTGTGATTAGGACTCTTTTCCCCCTAGAACCCCGCCCCCAATAAATCCTCCAGCATCATCACAGAAATCATACAAACTTTTCTCAAAATAATTTTGTGATCTTTTTTTAATAAGGGTCGCTATCTTTTTGTACTCTGCTCTTCGTTGACGCTCTTCTTGACATTACATCATTTTTCAGCGTTTTACGACTCTGCAACCCGACAATCTTTTGCTCGCCCTCACTTTTTACACACACACACTCTTCGTTTAGCTGTTGCTCTGGATTCAAACTAAATTCAGTGCTTTCCAATGCATGCATAATGCATGCATCCATCCACTGATTGCATTGTGAAGGTAAACAAAGCCTTCAGGCAGTCGTTGGCACCGCCGCGTGATGGCAACGCGGTCGGCAGCAGAAACACACTCGAATACTAGCACGAGTACAGCAGACACTCAGCCGCAACCCGCAAGCAAACCCTGCGAACTGAATACGAACACGAGGCGGCAGTAGCCGTCGCTTTTTGCCAACTTTTCGCGTTTCCTTTGCGAAAACACACACTGACACAATACACACACAGTCACAATACACACACAGTCACAATACACACACACTCACTCTCATATACGCTTCATTCATATAAGCTTCCGTTTCGTGTTCACAAATTGCTGATTGATGAGTTGAATGTTGATGTTTCCTTCCGTTACAAACAAAAAAATACCACACACATACACATAAATACGCACCTACACACACACACACACATTCAAACTGTGTATGTATACATAACGTACGCCTAAAATTATGCAACGCATAAACACAGTAAGCAGCAACGCACGCAGTTAACGAGGCTGTTTTACAGTGAATTCCTATGCAATGAAAGGCTTTAATGTGCATGTGTGCGTGTGTGCATGTGTGCGTGTGTGTGTTTATATGCATGTGTAGTTGTACCCTGGAACAACGTACAACACACACACACACACAATTAAAAGTGCAGAAAAAGTTGGGAAAAATGTTGTACATTTAGGACTCTGAGCGAACCCAACGCGAGGCTTGAAAAACTGATTCACTTCTTTCACTCTCTCTCCGTCTCTCTCCCTCGTTCTCCTTTTCTCTCTCTCTCTCTCCCTCGCTCCCCCTCTCTCTCCCTCGGTCTCCCTCTCTGTCCCTGCATATGTATGTGTGTGTCTCTGAACGATTGTGTTTATTAATGCATTTGAGTGAGTGTGTTTTCGCAAAATTGGGTTACTCGATTGTAGTAGAGTCAAACCACCAGCGCCGGAAGCGCCGTTCGAAGTGGTTTTTATTAATTGCATTATTTTGCTTTTCAGTTTGGCTTTTATATTGTATTTTTGTTTGCATCACTTTTAATGGTTCATTCTTACGGCCGTGTGGCCAAAAGCCACTCAACAGTCCTAATGGAGTTTATAAAGCAACATAAACCTCAAACAAAATGCACTCAATGCAATGCTTTCAAATGGGCGCGTTCTGAGTGGGCGGCTCTGATCAAACAAGACCGTCAGCATTCACGGGGAAGCAATCCTTTGAAACGCGTTTCACACTCGCTGAATCGCTGAGGATTATAGAGGTTCTCATCATCAGTGTATAGATTTTTCTAAATCTCTCTCATTTTTCCCCTTCCTCTCTTTTCTTCATTCCCCTCTTCATTTAATCTTCCTCTTACTTCGTGCTCTCTCTCTGTCTCCCTCTTTCTCTCTGTCTTTCTTTCTCTCTTTCTCTATGTATCTCTTTCTTTGTCTTTTCGAATGTTCTCTCATAAGATTTCCCAATTGATCTCTTGGATGATGTCTCAAATGATGTATCGAATGATCTCTGGATTGATCTCTCAATTGATTTCCCGAATGATCTGTCGAATGATATCTTGAGTGATAGACTGTATTATCTCTCAAATCTCTGATCTCTTGATTGAATCTCTTGATTGAATCTCTTGATTGATCTCTCGAATGATCCGCCAAATAATCTCTTGGAAGTTCTAAGAAGAGTGTAGCATATTTTTTCTCATTGTACATGGAAAAATAATACCGAAAAATGCCCAAATGAAGTTCGTCAAAGTTGACATAAAAACCAGGTATCTTTTTTGGGTTTTTGGTTTTTTAAAATAATAAGAACTGTAGGCTTAAAATTATATATTAACTAACCACTGCATTCAGCTTAATGAGCATCCTTGTTCTCTTTGTGCTGGTACCGAAAACTCCGGAAGAAGAAGCAGAAGAGAATGACGTTATTCCTTCTTCTCTCAGTCCGTCCCTCTCTCTCTCTGTCTCACTCTTTCACTGACTTTTGTATTATTTAGCTGACTATTAAGTAATTAAAGACAATCAATTGTAGTTTAAAAGAGCAGAGGCTGAAAAAAGGAGTGGACGGAAAGGAAAGGAAATGAAAAGAAAGAAAAGACAAGGACGACAAGTAACAAAAAACCGACACAAGGGAACACACACACACACACAATAAAATATTTAAAATGAAACGCTCTGAAATTGCATTTGCGTTGGAGGCAGTGAAGGTGATGGGGATGGTGACGGTGATGGAGACGGTGACGGGGGGGATGGTGACGGTAACCCGTGATAGGGTCTGTGTTGTTGTCTGCGTCTACACGCGTTGCGCGTTCAATCCTCTCGCGTCGTCGTCGTTGACATGCTGCTTCTTCTTCTTCGGTTTTCCTACCGGCACCGGAAGTCGTACTTGTTACACGACGGAAGCTGATAAAATTCACGTTTCGACATTCGCTCGAGTTGGCAGAGTTTAATATTGTTTTTCCGCCGCTTAAACTTATTTCTTTTCTGCTTTCTCTTCCTCCTGCTATTCTTCTTGATGATGTTGTTATTGTAGTTGTTGCCAATGGTGCTATTGTTGTTGTTGTCATTGTAGCGGAGGTGTCTTTTTCTGTGTTTTATTTGAACTTTTTGCTGTTGCAGTCGTAAATTGCACAAAATGCTACAAATTGAGTCCTATTATCGGCTGTGGGGGGGGTGGCTGGGGCGGCGCCGGCAGCAACAGCGACAGTAGAGGAAATTATAGTGAAAATCGATATTTTATTGAAATTGCATTGGACTCTGGCTGTGTATATGCGCCCATCGCAGAGCTGAAGGTGTCTCAAGGTCTCTCATCCTCGTCCTCATCCTCGGTTCACCCTCGGCCAGGTCGAATGAAGTCAGGTGGCTGAGCGAACTGAATTGTGGTGAATCCGCTGTTCACACGCAGCGACTCCGACTAACGTTTAACATGCGGTGTTGGTGTGGAAAGTGCAACAGACAGTAATTTCCGCTCAGGCAGTCGATGAACACGTTGCTGTCCTCTGGCCCATCCCTCTCCTCTTCCCCCTGCCACCGTAAACTGTAGACAGGGAGAGAAAAAGAGGATGAAATTGAAGAACACGAAGAAAATTAATTAAAAGATTAAAAAAGAGTGGTTATACAAGCTTTTTTAACGAAACATTTTTAACTTTTCCAATACTGAGCGATGTTTTCAACATATAACGAAGATATAAAAACTCAACGAAACTTTCAAAACCTAACGAATATTTCAAAACCTAACGAATGTTATAAATCTTAACGAAGCTTCAACACCTAATAGAAGTTTCAAAACTTAATAGAAGTTCCAAAACTTAACGAAACTTTCAAAATAGCGAACATTTCATAACTTAAATTAAACTTAAATTTTTGGAAAATTTAAATTTTTGGAATGAACCTCATTTAATTGAGTTTACTTGGATTCACTACAGGTAAATTTCAAAGGTCACGCAAGGGTCACACAAGGGTCACCGAAGGGTCAGTCTAACGGTAGTAAGGAAGTAAGGAAACTCATCTAAAATTCACCATCCACACCGGAAATTTGCAGTTTGTAACGGTAAATAAAAAGGCAATGGAGTGTATTGCAAAAAAGAAACTACAACAAAGTACGAGAGATGGGCGTGTCCTGAGGGGGCAGCGGAACGGGAGCACCAAATAAACGACTGAAAAGTAAATATTTTCCATTTTTTATTGACAACGAATTTAAAGCGGTAAATCGAAAGGGGCGTCAAATCGAAAAGGAAGCCAGAAGAAGAAAATTCATTTAAATTCTGAACACGATCAAATGAAAAATCACCGGCCTGGGTAACTTAGGGTAACTTGTTCATTTACTGTTAATCAATACTTAAAATACTAAGATAAGATAATAGTTAAGAGTTAAAAATAGTTTCTCCAATTATTGAGAGTCAATCAACAATTCTTTAAACTCCCCGACTTTCTTAAATTTCAATTCGACTACCATTTTAACTAAATCCCCCCCATCATAGCATCTGAACATAGATATATTTTATTTATCTAAATATTGCCAAAACTTCAAGAGAATCTAACCGCAAATTACGAAATTACGAATACGAAATGTTCCATGAAGTCAACTACGATAAGTTATTATTTGGAAACTATTCACAAGGGTCGCTCGCTCACTGACAATAAAACGCTCCCCACCGCCCCCTTTCCTGAATACATTACATTGAAAAGCAATATAATCTCAAGTGTATGCATCACTGAACCAATACATTCGAGAATCTTTGGGAAGATTGTGTATTCTGCCGACTCTTCGCACCGAGAAAAAATCACTGTAACGAGTTCAAAACAAAAAGCTTTGTCGCAGAACTGATCGAAGTTCCTCCCCCAAAACAATAAGGTGAAGATAACAACAAAAACAATGAGAAGAAGGTGTCCTGGATGCCTGCTGTGACTTTGCTCTACGTCGAATTTTTCAACTTTAGGGTCTCTCTCACGTGCCAAAGCATGACACAAAGAACAATACCATGTGGCAACACTGGCCCCAAGTTATGATGCGGATGTGGATGATGTTATGCTAGGAATGGAAACGACTTGACAACATCACACATCACGTGAGTACGACAAACAGAACAGAAGAGGGCGGGAGCGGCTGAGGCAAAAAAAGTGAAAAAGAGTGAAAAAGAGAAAGAAGAAAGAGAGGAAGATTTGGAGAAGGAAGAGCTGTCATGTTGTCCTGCTGCTGCTCACCTGAAATGACCATCCGGTGCTCAGTGCTCATTGAAATGGAATCTAATCGGCTTTTGATTTTGCAACAAATCTGTTTCATTGCTCCTGCCTGATGTTTGCTATTTGTTGCCTGAGTTGCCAGGTCGAGTCGAGTTATTTGATGTCTGTTCTTGTATTTGTTGCCGTTGTTGTTGCTCTTGTAGCACGAACAAACTTACTGTCAAACGGAAAGGTGAGTCAGTCACTCAACTCACAGTTGCCAAGTCGCTCAACAACAGCTTAAGTACGCAATATCCGTTTCCGGTTGTTATTTTAGGTTCTCACGATTCTGCTTCATGTTCCAGCTGTTGTTGTTGTTGTTATTGCCACTGTTTCTGTTCATTCCAATATTGTTGTTGTTATTATTATTGGTATTGTTGTTGTTGTTGTTGTTGTTATTGTTGTTGTTGTTTTGGGTTGATGTTCTATTTAGGTAGCTCTATAATACTCGGAAGCACCAATTTTCTTCATGTTTTACTGAGATTGAGGAGCTTGAAGTCTCCTTCCATTCGGTTGCTGTTTATTTTTGTCTATTGGCCAAATAAATTTCGTACCAAATGGAATGAATGCAGGAATGACAGACCGACCGATAAGTCGAACAACCGACTAACAGACCAACCGAAGAAGAAAGAGAAGAAATGAAGAAATGAAAGAAATGAAAGAAGAAGAAATGGAAGAATATTCTTAGTTCTTTCTTTCTTTCTGTGCAGTGAGTTCCTTGTGCTTCTGTTGCTATGTTAGACATACGAAAGCTGTAACTCCAGAGAGATAGCAACGAGGAGTGCTTCCCTGGATGGTTGCCAAGGGTGCAGGCAGTGAAAAAAGCAGGGCAGGTTTACGGTACCCAGGAACCTAGAGATCTTTCTGGTGGTTCTTCCAATACATATTTTGATATCCCGAAGCTGAATGAATATATTAAGATGGGGAATGAGATATAAAGCTAGGCATATGGTACTGCTAGAAACACAGACTAAATCCAGTAAATATGTAGATGTACCATCAATAATTATCATTCTCAAATAGACGTGTTATAATACGTAATATAATACATAATATAATATAAGTACCCATAAATTCCCAATATAAAGTCCACTCTAGCATTTCCTTTCAAAGGTAATCAGTTAAAAAGATCTGTCATCAGTAGTCACGAGTGTGTAGGGTAGTATTTCAACTTCCAACGAGGAGAAGCCCGAAGTAACTCTCTGATTTCTGTTAAACTATGAGAAATTTTCAATTCTTAGGTCTCTGTACTTAACCCCTTACCAATAGAACCGCTCCTGGGCTGTTTCTAAACAAATACGATTATTCAGTGTCTGCTCGGTCAGTTTTCCAGATCAAAGGATACTCTTATGAACTCTTACGTTGCAATGGCTAGCAAATAGCAAGAAGTGTCTAACACTTGAATGATTTTGCTTGTTATTGCAGGAGATACTCTTGTTGTTGCCCTCTGACTGCACTCTATGAGAACTCCTCCCTCTCCTTCCCTCCTCTACCAACCTCTCTAAATCCTTGTCAAAATTTATGCGAATCATAAAGTCAACTGAAGTAAAGTCCAGAACTGTTCTCCTCTGTTCTCTGTTGTAGACTCGATTTCAAATAATATCTACGAGTATCCACTGAGCTTTAATTATAATACAGAACCAATATACAGAAACAATCCCTAGTATAGCAGAAAGTATGAGTAATATGGCAATGTTAGCCACTCCATAAGAGACTCAGAGAGCGGACAAGAAGAAAGTCTTCTTGCCTGCCTTTGAACTCAGAACGTTTGAATTTCATTTCATCTTGAGTAATCAATAATTGGAAATGCCATTTACAAGTTATGTTGGCCACAATAACAGGTAGAGTAGTTGCACAAACAGAAACCCAATACTAACCCAATAGACATCACCCTATACATTCTCTATCTCCCTCACACAAATGATGTAGCATGTGCTGTAGATGCAGACAAGTAACAAGATCCAAACAAGGTTTTTATTAGAATGACTAATTTATGCACGAGTGATGAAGGAAGGATGTTGGGTCAAGGAGGGAAAGGAGGGTGAGAGAGAGACAGAGATAGAGCGATAGAGATTGAGAAGAAGAGAGAGCGAGAAAGGAAGAGCGGGCAGAAAGAAGCAGTCCCGAAGTTTGCTGTTCATAAGTGTTTTTCAAGATTTGATTTTATAGATACTATATGGTATATGCATCTGTATACTTCATCTTTCTATTCTGTTGTCCTCTTCTTCAGGCTCTGATTCTGCTAGCTATCTGACTCTCTCTCTCTCTCTCTCTCTCTCTCTCTCTCTGTAGAGAGGACTCGAACCACCTACTTTATGGCTTGGATCTTTGCTACTGTTAGTCTGTTAGCAACATGTAAAGGAAATCCAATTGTAAAGTTTTCAGGTAGTCCTCGAACGCACACATAAGACACAATCATACATACACTAACATACTATACATATACACACACATACATATACACACACACACTCATACAATCCGATTCAACAACCCAAATAACAGCACTCTTGACCATTCTTAATTGTAGCTGGTTGTATGTTTGAGAATTTGTTGCCTTGTGTTGCGTTCGGTTCTCTTGAGCTCTCTCAACTCTGCGTTGTGCAATCAACGTGTGGAACATATTGAAAATTCAGAACCTTTCTGTGTACAGAAGCTAATCTACTGCAGCCATTCAACTTCTAATAATGGCTCTAATAATAAAATTGCAAAAGTCAATTGAAGCAACGTTGCTTGTGGTTGTGTGCAATCTCCCTGCGCATTGTTACTGTCGGTTGCCCTCAAGGAATTCACTGTTCGAAGAACAGAAGTGTTAATTTTCGTAAGTGATTTCTTTGTTTAATTTGTTGGCTTCGATATTGTGTGTTCGATGGGTTAAAAGATTAACTGACTTTAAACAAACGTTAAGACTTACGAAGAACGTTCATTGTACTTCAACTGATTTTCACAGACTCGATGAAAAACAACCAGATACGGAAATAGATCTACAATGTTCACTGAATTTCCCAAGAACTTAAATGGATCAAGGTTCTAAATGGATTGTAAGTATATTTCTTTCTCTTCTTAAGAGTCCTGAGACATCTATAGACGCTAAATCAGAGATCAGTAATAATATCGGTAATTCATCCAACAATTGAGAATATCAAAGATATTCGAGAACTGAAGTGGAAAGAAACTGAGAAAAAGAATGAGATTAAGAAAGAGATGAAGAAATGGAATAGATACTAATTATTTTCCTCATTAAGAACAAAAGTTATAAGAATTTAATTGAGGCATTAAATCTACGTTAATGTAACCATGTTCATTCCAATATACAAGCTACAATTAACCTCAAAGAGATTTCCTTTTAAGCCAACCCATCAACCAAACCGACGAACTCATTTGGGCAAAAGTAATTAGATTTGAACAAAACTGAAAACAACGAAACCAAAGAAAACAAAAGAGAATAAAATACACGAAACAAAAGAGAACAAAACAGACGAAATAAAAGGAAATAAAATAAAATTAAACCAAACGAATAACAATTAAAACTGAAACTAAAAAATGTGGTACGCAACACAAACTCGTAAATCTCTAAATTAATCTCTGTGGAGGGAAGAATTATCAGGAGTTCCGTGAAATTACTTTCACCTGATCCACTGAACTCGGAAACAAATCTTCAAGGATGAAATCAAAGAGCAGGCAAGGAAACAGATGAGGTTCGCACTCGAACATCGTTTAATATTCGTTTCGGTTCATTTCATTGAGTCTTAAAATAATGGAAAATAAATTTACAACGCACAACAAATGAAAGTAATTCGATAGGCAGACAAAACGATATGAAATAATTGCCAGTCAGCCGGAAATAAAGACATAGACGAACACTCTACATTCGGCACTCACCTATCGAGCGAGACAGCTGCAATAAAGTGAGTGATACAGCTTCTATCGGGGTTGCAGCTTCAATAAATTCCGCAAAACTTCGGGTTTAGCATCGCCAGCCAGTGTCATCTACAAGAAAAAGTGTCATGCCACAAGCAACATTTTATTGAACTAAAGTAAAGAGGAAAAAGAAAATACCCACAAAAAATACCAACAACAACAACAGCTTCGTACAGAGGAGTGAGGAATGAAGTGTGAAGTTCTGGAATTTATTGCAACACAGAATAAATCGGCTGTCTAATGTTCGTATATAAGATATATAAATATAAATCCGTTGCTGTTGAATTGAGCGATACAGCAAATCATGTCGATGCCGTTACAAATAAAACAAAGCCGTCATGGATTTTCGAACAACGAAGAGGCGCCTTCAAGTATGCAATGAAATTAATGGCCCACGAAGAAATAAAAAACCATCCTTTACACAGGATGTTGTTGGTGCCCATATCGGACTCCGGTATATAATTCGACAGTTTGTTGAAGGAAGCGATTTCGTAGCTGTGCTGGAGGCACTCAAGCGGCAAGAATGTGGATTGTACGCTCTGCGGGTGACTTCGTTCGAATGCCCGCTGCGTTCGTGCGGCCAGCGTTGAGCAGCTAATTCTGTAAATTACAAATCAGAGTGGAGCATTAATCTTACACGCTTCTTACACGATGCCGTAATTAGGTATGAGTTGAACCGAAGAGCGTAGAACATCGTAAAAATCTAAAGAAACATCCAGGTCAGAGGATGCTGATGGATGGTAATCGTGGAGTGGAGTGAATGGAGTTTGGAGTATTTTACCCTGAAAGAGGAGGAAAGAAATCTTGTCTGTTTTTGAAATATATCTCAAAATGTTGGCTTGGGAGAAGTTACCATGTTCTGAATGTGGATCTTATCTGCTTCATATTTAGAACTTGATGAATTTTCTACTATTTCACGCGAAGTTCTTAAATTGTGTCAGGAAAGCAAAAACTATGTGGATCTTGTTTAAGTGTCAAACCAAATGAGCTGAATATGTTTGAATATTCAATACTTTTTCAGAGTTTTTCTCATGGTTTATTTATTTTTTTCTCTACCTCAATTAGTAAGTAAACAAGTTGCCCGACTAAAAATTTATAGCGAACACATTTTTTAATCCTCTGCAAGAGGAACTTATAAGCTACTGCAGAACATTACTTCATTATTTGTTGCCTGTCGTGGACAGAACTCCCTCCCATATTTCCCAGACCCTCATCTCTCCTTCTCCTCATCTTCCTCTTCCTTCCCCCTTACCAACCCCTTACTAATAGAGACCAGCAGCTATGAACAAAAATGAAGAGTCGCTCCCTCTCACGTTGCTTTGAAGGACTTTCGCTTTGTTCGGCCCAAAAGAGGCAACCCAGCAGAAAAACGTCCCATTCGCTCATTCATTCATTCAGTTGTTCGTTCATTTATTCACTCATTCATTCATATACTCATTTATTCATTTACTTATGCATTCATTTACTCATTCATTCATTCATTCATTTGTTCATTCATTTCTTTGAAATCTTCGAAGCAAATGAGATAAAATCCACAAAGATTAGTGTTCCAGTTGGATGATTTGAGATGCCTGTTCATCGAAATAATGTTGTTGTTATTGTTTTTGTATTTTGTATTATATAATACTACTCTATCCATACTTGTTCTCGTATAATCGCGTATACATGGGTAGAAGATGAAGAAGGAGTGTAGGTTGAAGGGAGAAGGAGAAGAAAGAAAAGAAAGAGAAGTACCAGCCCATGAATGCTGAACATCGGATTTATATTTTATCGTGTTGAAGTTGAAAGAAGTACTCGTAGATGAAGATGAAGTGAAATCTACAAACACTTCCACACCGCGTCGTATTATCAGATCCAGATTCAGTACCAGATCCGGGCAACTGGTGAAGCTTTAGCTGTTGAACGGTGGTATTGATGAGGGACAAGAGAAGGGTGCCAGTCCTATAGTCAGTGGTCGGAGAGTGTCAAGGATTAAACACTTTGCTCTTTATTAGATCTGCTCCATAGCGACAAAGACAGGAAGAAATGTTCGCCGGCGGGTGTCGATTGTCTGACAGATTAGTGTGAGTCCTGAAGTAAATGAAGAGGTGAGAAAGTGTGGTGAAAGAGATGGGAGAGTTTGGGTTGGGAAAGCGGCCATGTGGGGGAGAGGGTGCTATATACAAAGCGAACAGTCGTTTCCAGTCGAGGACTACATTCAGTGAAAGAGTCGCTGCAGCTGGTGACAAATGCAGGTGTATTAAAGTAGGTTCAATGGATTTCATTGTTTAGTAGCAGAGCCCAGAGTGGTAAAGGGTAAAAAAATCCGTTTTGAATTAAAGTGGTTTTTGTGTGTATGTGTTTTTTTCTGTTCTTTATGGTAAAGTGTTTGTAGTTCATATTAGAAAATAGATATGAAAGGCAATTCAGTTAATCTACTATACTCTATACAATTTCCTGTCTTCCTGTCTACTGCCTATTCTACTGCCTACTCTACGCTCTAATCTAGTATTATGTATTCTACTGTCGGCTCTACTATCTACTCTTCTGTCCACTCTATTGTTTACAATACTATCTACTCTCTTCTTTACTCTCTAATCTGCTCTCTATTCTAGAATGTCTTTTCTACTATCTATCTACTCTACTATTACTATACTATCTACTCTACTGTCTACTCCATTATCTACTCCATTCTCTAGTCATCTGTCCACTATACTCTACTGTATATTCTACTATCAACTCTACTCTAATATGTACTCTTCTGTATACTCTACTATCTACTGTCTTCTCTAATCTGCTCTTTATTCTACTCTACTCTATATTCTCCTGTCTCCTCTACTGTCTGCTGTATTAAGTAGAATCTATCGATTACTTTGACTCTTAAAAGATCTGCATCAGATATGAATTTGCCTTCAAATTCAGCCGTTGTTGGTGTTTCTCCATTTGGTGTCCATTGTAAGAAGACCAGCGATAAACGAAAGAGGAGCTGCGAAGGAAAACGGATGCCCAGAGGATGTGAACTACATGTGGAGTGCGATCAAAGGAAAGATGAAAAGAAACGTTAATAAATAATGATTCATTGACGAGGACGAGTTGTTGTTGCTGCTGCTACTCTGGTTGGCGGTTTCTTCCGTTGTTCTCCTGGGTTCCGTTGAGAGGATGGTGATTTTTACTTAAATTCTTTATTATCATATGGTTGAGAGGAGGGGGGCGGTGGTGACATGAAGAATATGTGGAAATTTAATCATGTATTCAAATGGATTCAATAATTTCAATTAGTTCAATACTTTAACCGTTGAAATCACTTTTAAAAGGAACGAAAATATGAGGAAAGCAGGGAGAGAGGGAGACAGAGAGAGAGAGAGAGACAGAGAGACAGAGAAAGAGAGAGCGATAGAGAGTGAGAGAGAGAGAGAGAGGGAGAAAGAGTGTGTGTCAATAGCATTTAATATTAAAAAAATCCCGTTGTTTCATACAACCAACGATTGAGAGACAGTCCGTTAGTCACTCATTCTGTCGTTCATTCATTCACTCAGTCAGTTAATTTAAAAGTTTATTCTGTTATTCTTTTGGTTGTTTTCATTGTTGGCTTTTTTATGTTTTTTATCACTTCGTTTTCTGTTATTGTTTATTGGTTCTCCACGGTTGTGGTTGTTGTTGTTGATTTTTTCCCACGTCCTTTTAAAGTAATTTAAAGTGTTCGTCCTTTTATGCTTGTTGTTACTGTTATTATTTCACTACATTTTGTGGTTCACCTGGAATGGTTCTGGTCCACCCTCACTCCCTCCGATCGTCCATCCGTCCACTTCCATTCTCCGTCCTTCCCACCCCCTCCTTCCCCTCCACTACCCACCACGATGGTTGTTTATACCAGCTGCACAGAAGTCGTGTCACTTTGCGGTTGATTCGTTTGTGTTGCTTGTGGTCGTTGAATTGATTACAGCGCCCTCTGAGTGCGTGGGTGTTGATGGTGGTATTCATGTGAGTGCGTGTGTGTGTGTGTGAATGTATTTACTTGTTACCGTAACTTATTTAAATTATAGTGCACGCTTCTGTTGTTCGTTGTTTGTATTGTTTCTTAATTTAATTGTTTAATGACTTATTTTCCTTTTGTTGTTGCTTTTGTTGTAAGTTTAGATTTCATTAAATAGCATTTTCCAAAGAAGAAGGAGACGATTATACCATCTCTTTTCAATATTCCTTTATTATTTCTTTAATTTCTGTTATTCTATTTATTAATCCTTTTATGTTGCCTTTTAAAAAGCAGCGAAAACATTTCAACACAAATTTTATTTACATTCTCACTACAACCAAATTAAAGACTCCACATTCTTAAATGTGTGTGTGTGTGTGTGTGTGTGGCTTTCTGCGTGTTCGTTTGTGTTCCTGTCTGTGTTTAAACTTAATTAATTTACACTTCATCGATGGCAGTAAAGCTTCATGTTTCTTTACACAAACAAATACACCAGACACACACACACAAAAAGCGCTCAGACGCACATGGCCACGCCCACTCAGTCATTTGCCCTCACCAACCGCGGGGGGTGAACGAGGAAGTTTTGAAGCGCTTTAATTATGAGCAGAGCGGCTGCCAAACTGGCCACAAAACGTATCTGTAGAGTGAGCTCAGACTCGGCGAACGTCAGCGCCTGAAAGTAGACACGCGAAAGTTTTTCTCACTCGCTGTTTTTGTTGTGTTGTGCACCGAGTTTTGTAATTCGATTTGGATCGTGGCAAAGAAAAATGCACGTTGCGAATCAGAGTGAAAAGAGATCAAAATGAGTGATGACGAGGAGGGGCTTCGACAGGGGAGGAAGGGAGGGGGTGGGAGGGTGTATATCGTGTGTGTGTATCGTCTGAAATGAATTCAAACCGCTGTCGCGGGAGCGGAGTGTAAAATTTATGTTTTGCAATTATTGCAGCTGATGCGTGGCAAACATTGAGGCCAAAGAGCGAGTGCCAGCGACAGGCCTGGCATGTGTTAGTGTGTGAGTGAGTGTATGTGTGTGAGAGTGTGTATGAGTGTGTGTGTGTGTGCTTGTTTATTAGTAGTCGAAGTTGCCTGCTTTTAGGCGCTCGCAAACTGCATTCAAAATGTGCTCAGCTTCTACTCGTCACTCGCCAGCGCGAGCAGAGAGGAAACGACGAGTGAGTGCTTGTTGCCAATTAAGCTAATCCGTCAGATAATTAGAAGTGTTGGTAGTGTGAACACATACACAAACACATACACGAACACACACACACGAACACACATTCATAAGCCACTTGGTAGAATAAAATTTATCGCTTCTCCTTTCATCTCTGCTCGCGGTATCACGTGACATTTGATGTGTTGCATGTGAACTCGTTGAATGCTGCTGCCGAGCTTTGCTGATGCTTACGTTGAGGACTCGAAAGTGCACCGCGCTCTCATCGCCCCACCTCGTGTGCTCTCTCACTCTCTCCCTCGCTTGTAAACCACACGCCATGTTAGATTTTTGGTGCTCATTTTTAGGCAGCGCTCTGTTCTGCTGATGAGCTGCTGACGGTGCTGATGTTGATGTTGATGTTGATGCTGCTGTTGGTAGCTGCTGCTGTTGTTGTTGTTGTTGTTGCTGCTGTTGTTGTTGGTGTTGCGTGGGATGTTGTTGTTGTTGTTGTTGTTTTCGTTAGCAACGCGAAACATGCATGTCATGCACGGTTCTAACAACGACACTGACATGACGAACAACTACAACAAAAACAGTGTTCTGCTGTAACAATAACAACAGGAATGAAGTAACAACAACAACGACAGCAACAACAACAACAATAACAACAACAACAATAACAACATCACCCACTTACCACAGCTGCTCACCGCATTTTAACGGGTTTTTTTGCCTGGTTTTTCATTTAAGAATTTTCAATGCAACGAAAAACTACAGAAAACAAGAAAACTTGGAAGAAAAACCTTCGTGAAACTTATTATAAATTTCACTTTAGTTGCACTTCGACGCATAAAAAATGAATGAATGAATAACTAAGTAAATAACTAAGAGACTAAGTGACTGACTAACAGACTGACTGACTGACTGACGGACTGACGGACTGACTAACTGACTATCCGACTGACTAACCGACTGACGATCTGAGTGGCTGCAGAAGTGGCGCCCAAGCAGATGCGGCTGTTTTTTAAGATGTGCCAATTTGGGGCCTCATCGTGGATCGTGAGTGCCGCTGGAGTGCTGCTGAGTCTTGCACACTTTCAGAAGCCTCTTGTTTTTGTTCTTGCCTACTTGTGGATGCTGCTTTTTTATAGTTTTGCCTACTTTTAGGTGCCGTAATTTTGTTGCCTACTCGTAGGCGCTCAATTTTTGGCAGCTACTCAACAACAAATAAAAACAAACAACAAATAAAAAGAAACAACAAAGGAAAACAAACAACAAATAAAAAGATATAACAAATAAGAGTAAACAACAAATAAAATCATCCAACAAATAAAAATAAACAACGAATAAAGAATTGCTTCATTATAAAAGCAAATTTTCTTGGCGCACTAATCAAATTATTATGAAAACTTATTTAGGCCAAGATTTGTTTACTATCCGACCACGAACGGTTGCTTTTATACACAGAGACAAGAATAACCAAAATAACCACATAAAATAGAAGAAAATGCAATCAGATTTCTTGATGGTTTTCAGTCCAGAAGCTTCCTTTACTCATTAGTTTTGATAAAGAACTCTTATAAACAACATAATATCAATAGTTTATATAGTTTTTCTTATTAAAATAAGCAAATAATAAGAATACTTCATATCTTCATCGAAATAGATTTATTGATTTCATGATTTACGGGGAAAAAATACGAATTTCGTATTAAAATCACGAATTATTAAGTCTAAGACGATTTCAATAGGATTTCTCTATGAAAAAATCATATTATTTTTATGTTTCCATAAGATTTAATAATAACATGTCTCAATTATAAGAGATTACATATTATAAGAGATTTTTTCATAGATTTCCATAAATAAATATCTATTTCATAGATAAAAACAAATCATAACTAAGTTTAACAAAGTTAAAGCAACTAAAAGCCTTTAGATGACCCCTTTTTTTAACCCTTCTGTCCATAACTAGGTCTGGCCAGACCTTTTGCATTTTCAAGAAGGCTTTTTTAATATTAATCTCAAAGCACGGTTGATGAAACTTTCTGACTTTGTTTCTGTACGTTTTTATTATGATTATGTGCGGAAAAAAAAATTCAGAAAAAAGTTTTTAGCGAGAAAAGGCGTTTTTTCTATAACAACCCCTAGCATCAACGGACTAGGTCTGGCTGGACCTAGCGGGATTTTCCCACATTTCATATGTGGAAACGTTTTTATAATTCATTGGAAACAATATTTTTTGTAATAATTAGGTTCCTCCCACTGATAATTAGTTTATTTTTATTGCACCATAATAAAAACGTATTTTTTACGGATTTTCACCTAGGCATTTAGTACCTGCAATTGCTCCCTAATTGTTTTATGGCGCTCATTAGGGCACCTGAAATTTTTTATAAGTATACAGAATATTTTTTAGGGAGTTTTTTGACACTTTAGGTAGTTAACTTTTCAGTTCAAAAGGCTATAAATATAAATGAATATGAAAAGATCCTTATTTTCATTGCATAAAAGTATTTTGAAAGTGTTAGAAGCAATATATAATTATTTGTTATAATGGCTGAAGATCTTCAAACATTCAACTGGCGGCGAATGAATGAAGAGGAAGGAGTATCTTGGAAGTCATGTGGAGGAAGTACCAGAGACTTCTGACGTGGATTTTTAGTGAGGACGACGATTATATTCCTGAAGAAGACATGTCTGATGGCGATGCGGAATTGTTAGTTGGAGGAATCAGCGAAATTGAGGATAGCGATGACGACGATGTTCTGGAAGAGCTGCACGCTGAAAATGATCGAGTTATTCAAGATATGAATGACGAACTAACAGACTAACGGAGTATTCTCTGGCTCGTGACGGAACCAAAAGGTATAAGCCACCACCAGCAATACGTCGTCTAAGAGCTCATAACATCATTCGAAGAGCCGGTGGCAGCGGAAGACGTGGAATAGCTCGTAATCATCTCAGCATCTTCAAAACGATCATTTCTGAAGATATGGTGGATATAATCTTGCGACATACAAATAGAAAGGCGCAGACGGTAACTGCAAAACTCAACGAAAGCAATCCGCATAAGACGAAATCCTGGAAACCTATCACACGAGATGAACTGAATGCTTATTTTGGTGTTTATCTAGCAACAGGTCTGAATTACGCAAACATGCAGCATGCACGAGAATTGTAGAAAACAAACAGGAATCCTGTATTTAGATCAACAATGTCACTATGTCGATTTTGGTCTATAAATCGATTCATAAGGTTTTATGACTAAAGGACACGCGCAGAGCGCAATAAATCAGATAAAGCAGCACCCATTAGCGACTTATGGACAATGCTGAATCATCATCTAGAAACTGCGTATACAACGGAGGATGTTATAACCGTCGATGAACAACTATTCACATGCAGATGAAAGACAATATTCACATAATATATTCCTTCGAAGCCGGCGAAATATGTATCAAAGTGTGGTGGGTCGGTGATTCGAAGATAGCAAAGAAGACCAGCAGCAGAGATCTATTAATTTGGGCGAAAAAGTGCTGCTGGAACTTACTTCGAAGTACAGAGCTAGTGGGAGGACGGTCGTAGCCGACAACTTCTTCACAAGTTTTGACGGCGTGGAGAAACTGCGGGATTCAGGATTGGGTTACGTTGGATAGATCGAAGGATAAAATTAAAAAGGAACATCCAATTTTCCTGCAATGCTTGCGGATATGCTGTTTGCTTCCAGTGTAGCACCAAGATATTTAAATGTAGTAACTGTTTTAATGAATAATTTCATATATTTATAACAATATTGATGTAAAATAATAAAAAACGTAAGAAAATAAAGAAAAGACTTGCTAATAATTTTAAAACCATCAAAAAATGTAAATTATTTAGCTCCTTTCCGGTTATTTTCATACAAAACGTATGTAGGTCCAGCCAGACCTAGTCCGTGGATAGAAAGGTTTTAAAATGGTTATGGACAGAAGGGTTAACTTCCGTCGCTGTCCTCCATCGAATGTGGATGTCAATCAGCTGCTTCTGTCGTTTTTGCTGCTTCTGACGATTTTTCTGCCATTTCTTTGGCTTTTTCTACTGCGACTCCTTTTGATGGCTTTACAGCTGTTCTTTGCTAAGTCGAACTCGACCTCGACTCGGCCCTGGCCCTCACTGCTGCTGTCATCTTCCTGCTGACTCTCTTAAGGCGTTATTTTCATGTGTCACAGCAGCAGGTCCTTGAAGTCCCGTTGCTGTTTCACCCTCTCCACAGAAAGCGAAAGCAGAACACAGTTCAAGCAGCTTCAACTCAGTTTTGATGGCCACTCGAGTGCATTATCTGAGTTATGAGTGGATGTAATTTACAAAATACTGTAAATGGATGGAAGAATGGCGAAGGGAGGGCATCAAAAAAAGGAATCAATCGATGAGAGACCCTCGTATAAAGAAAAATACAGGAAGAAAACACGGGGAAAGAGTTGAAAAGGAAAAACCGATTGAGCAAGAAACATGATGAGTGCTGAGATCCTTAAACAACATGAAAAAGTGAGCTTCCAGAGGTTTCGATTCTAAAATCGAGGGTTATTTTGTTGATGATGGAAGGGTGATGAATTCGTGAGAGAGCGATGAGAGCGCTAGGTGATCAGAGAGAAGTGAAAAGATAAGGAAGAAAGAGAAGAAAGGGGATAAGAGAAGGAAGGGGGTAAGAGAAGGAGGGGATTACTTCAGAGACAAATTTAAGGGAAAATATTCAGCAAATTCCAAAGACTTCAAGCAAATTATTTAGCAACAAGAAATACGAATTCGTGATGTGTATGTATTTCTTTCAGTGTAGATGTGTGCATGTGTCTAGATGTGTGCATGTGTGTTTGTGCCAAAAGGTCATTTGAATTCCTTGCTATTTTTTTATTATTATTATTATTATTATTCCTATTATTATTATTATTGTTTTCTTGTTGTTGCTTGAGCTGTTGTTGTTGTTTATTTCTCCCATTCATCGTTATAGAAACTAAAGAGCAAAGAAAATAAACTCTCATAATGTCAAAGTTTATTATTGCAGATATTATCAATAGTTTTCCCAGCAAAGAGCATGTTAGACAAGGTATTTATTATGATTATTTTAATAAAGTTATGATCATTTGTAGTTAATTAACAGTAACAATAACAGTTTTATTTCGAACTTCTTCGCCTCGGACTTTTGAATGTTCATCTTTCAAGAAAATGAATGAGATTCCTTCTTTGCAGCCTTTCAGTCTCTTATGCGAGGGTCGTCTGAAAAGTTTGTAGCCACAACATTAAGGAAAAGGATTTCTTTTATGTCTAAAATATGTTCAGATATGTAAAATGTGTCAAAATGTGCCGAAAAAGAGTTTTAGTGAGAATGTTTGTGGATATATTTTCGCTGAACTTTCAATTGAGTAAATAAAACACATGTCGAAACACGATTTGTGTTTGAAAATTAAAACAAAACTACAACATTACACAATCAAAAAACCACACACTCAAGTACCACAAATACACATGCTCTTACTTACACACACACATATACTGCTCACATACTATAAAACAACACTAAATACTCTCCCACCATCTCGCTCTCTCTCTCTCTCTCTCTTTCTCTTCTGACTTCGAAGATGATGTTTTCTTAACACGCAACCAAAAAACACGCGGCTGTTTATTTGACTTGATGTTTTGTTGTATGGATTGTTGTATGGATTGTAGTATGTTTTGTTGTATGGATTGTTGTATGGATTGTTGTATGTTTTGTTGTATGGATTGTTGTATGGATTGTTGTATGTATTGTGTTCATACTACAGCGGATGTCTGAGGCTACTATTTACATATGTAGTGAGTCTTCTGTACTAAAGTGTTTTTCGCAAATATGTTTGTGCATCTGTGGTCAAGTGTGGAGTGTTCTAGCATGTGTTAAAAGCGTTTACAACGCTTAGAAATTTGCAATTTTTAACATTAACATGAGCCGAAGCGAACACAGACACACCGAAAACAGATACACTAACAAAAATAACACACTTAAACACAAGCGTAGACACACACACGCACAAACAAACCTCCATACAACATCTTTAAGGACTCACTTACTATCGCAAATATCTTAATCAAAACATTCACTAAGAAAAGGATTTTTTTTTTGAAAATTTTCTTGAAATCCCGTCAAATCCTTCGCAGGATAAGTTTAAGCATTGCAGGGATTAATAATTGTAGAGGAAATTATGTCCGAAAATCCACGCAAAACTGTATAAGAACAACCAAACACTACTGTTGCATATACACAGGCGTTGAGCTCTGAGAAAAGACCGATTTAAGAATAAGAGAAGAGAAAAGGAAGGAAGAAGAAAAGAAAAACAAAGAAAATTATAAGCAACTACAGAAATTCCCCGAAATTCGGTTCGCCGCCGAACAGATAACAGGGATATAAGGAGAATAAAGAAAGAATGAAAGAGTGATTCTTTAGAAAGTCTCTCTCTCTCTCTCTCTTCTTGTGTAGTCACCAATGAATTCCGTGGTTTAAACTTTAAAGCCAAAAACTTTAAATTATACATGAGCGCCTAAAAGTAGACAACACTTTTAAATACTCGCAGCTTAAACAATAAAACTCGTGCGTATTTTTTACAGCGTTGGCAATTAAGGAAAAATAACAATAATAAAATAAAAGCACTTGTTTAATGTTTCTTTTTTTTTGCATGTCTGCATAAAATTTATTCTCTACTTCAAAAAAGAAAACGAATAAAAAACTTGTTCAACTGGAAACCTTTAAAGCTTGAACACACAAATGCGAACAAGTTAAGTGCTACAAAATGTTGCATAATTCTAGGCTGGCAGGCTGCTTGTGCCAAATGTGTGCAGCTGGGCGTGGCTCACTAAACTACATACACACACACACACACACACAGAGTCTCTCACACAAGTAATGAGGTTAGTTTGCTCGATTGGAGTCCACCACAGAACCGGAGCTGCACTTTAATTTGTGTGAATGTGTTTCGTAGATTATATGTTGTATGTACGCATGTATGTGTGTGTGTGTCTGTGTGATGGTGTGTATGCGTGAATGTGTCTGTATGTAAGGATATGTGGCTAAGAGTAATAGATCTTGCGGCCAAAACGCTGCGCTGCATGCTAAATGTTGCTGAGGTTTACTACAAAAACAACATGTACTATGGGAACAACAACAACTATAAAAACACACATCCATACACATACACATGCACATACATAGACCCATACACATATACACATAGCGTTCACTTACATGCATTTCATTGTCCGTAGTCTACAAAATGATTTGTTGTCAAATTCGTTTTTCTCTCCCTCTCCAGCACCCTCTTCCCCTCTTTACACAGTCTCTTTCTCTCTCTCTTTTTCTCTCTCACACACATACACGCTTTGTTATTCACTCTGGCCTGATATCATCATGTCTGTGTGTGTGCTTGTACAAGTGTATGAAATTTAAACATTTTAAGATGAAATGTTTTACTGTCTTCGTCCTTAAATACCTCACTTTCCCTCACTTTTGATTTTACCTAACTTTACCACACTTCACCTAACTTCACTTCACCTCCACCACACCGAGCTTCATCTCCTCGCCACCCCACCACCATCGTCGCATGCCGAAATGTCAGCATGACGAATGGACTTGTTGTTGTTGTTGTTGCTGCCATTGTTATTGTTTTCTTCTTGGTGTCGTAATTGTTATTGTCGATGGCGATATTATTGTTGTTGTTGTTGTTATTGTTGTTGTTGCAACTGTCACAATCGCAATCCTAGCTGAGGATACTCATTTGTGGATTAAGTAATCGGGTGTGCATCTCATTAATTTCTGGCATCTGGCCAACGGCAGTAATCGAGGCGTGGCTCGCCAATTATTTCCTCAAACGTTGCATTATTTGTCATTAATTTTAATGCATGAGTAGAGCCGCACAACTTGAATGGCAACCGGAGACAACGGCGACGTCGATGACGCTGCTGCTTCAGCCAACCGCCCACAGATGTCACTGTCAAATGCGAAAATACACAAAAAAAAAAAATGTCATGGCACACATAAAAACAAGTGGTTGCTGTTTCCACATAAATTCTTGTAAATTGGCAACACTTACATAATTTGCACAAATTAATTTAAAGGGATTCCCGCAGATTCAAGCAGATGAACTCTCTGTGGTCATCTTTACAGAACACTGCGGCAATAAAAGAAAGTAATAAAAAGAGAAGGATATTAAAGAGAGAAAGAGAGGGAGAGAAGCAACGAGAGGGAGAGAAGGAAAGAGAGAGCCGCACAGTCAAATTAAGAAGACAACAACAACCACATGAGACAATCATAAGTGGTCACCAGCGAGACCTCCAACAGCTGAGAGCGGCTACAACAATCACACAAACAAAAACAACAACATCTCGACTCCGGCACTCTACACTGCAGTGTTATTAAATTATAAATCATGATAATACGCGTAAAACGCTGCTGTACCGCGTTCGAGAGAACAACAACAACAAAGAGAAGAGAGGAGATGAGAAACACAGGAGAGAGAGTGAATTCTTTCAAGTAGTTTTTAAATAGTTTTTTTTTTTAACAACAAAAAAAAATATTTTTTTTTTAATTTTTTAATGCTTTTCGATTTCATTTCGTTCTTACTTGCGATTCAATGAATTCATTGGTAGCCAGAGAACATATTTAATTATGTAAAAATACAAACAAGTACACAAACACACATGCACTCACTTGCACTCTCTCTCAACTGCATCCACACACTCGCTTAACGGTATTTTAATGAGATGGCTCACTTCAAACCGCAAAATATTCACATTTTAATTTCTTGTTCTTATAAAGAGCAATTATAAATCCATCATAAAATTGTTGTTCTTGTTGTTGCTTTTTTTGCTGTAATTTCCGGTCGAACATATTTACATATTTTTACTTATAATCACTTATATTTACATCAATACGTAGAATTATTTAATTTTTCTTTTCTAGTGGTCAATATTTTATATACTGCCAGAAGATGTGCTTAATGTGGATGTATTTTTCCAGATTGTGATTCATGAAATGTTATTTTAATTGGATTTAAATTATTTATGATATGCAAATAGAAAAACAATGCCCACAATTATGCAGAGAAGCACAAACAAACGAGCGAACATAAACAAATGGAACACACACACACCATCAAACATAACAGACACACACAATCAAACAGACACACACACCATCAAACAGACACACACACACATACTTGGACTCATGGACAGATTCATCCGCATCCCAACTAAATTTGAATCGAATTTAAATTGAATGCAGTTTTTCTTTGAATGCTGAAATTAGTTGCTATCGATATGAAATAATTTTTGAAACAAGTCATTAAAATTCAGTTCAACATTTTTCGAAATTTCTCACTATATTTTTGAGGAACTCTTTTAACAAAATTATTGCAAATTCTTTAATAATAAAATATATTATTGTATTTAACGTAACATTCTTAAAATTAAATTATTAAAACTCTGTTCTCTCTCTTTCTCACCCTCCCAGCATTCTCTCAGAATTCTCGTTTACAGTATTCAGATACTTAAAATATTTTATCTTAATACTAATAATATTGATATTTTAGTCTATTTAAAGACCTAAATATTAACTACGAGTACTTAGTTGTTGTATGTTGTCAAAAGACCATCGAAATATGGTGAGAAGAGAAAGAAAAAGAGAGGAAAAACCGAGAGCAAGAGAGAAAGGGACAGTGGAAGAGTGGTGAGGAGAGGAAGAGGTGTATAAGGGAGTGGAACAGAGGGCGATGCTGGTGTTGGGAGGGACATAAAGAGAGAGAGAGACGGAAGAAAATAGATATGAATACATCGTAAATGGAGCTCAAAGTTGATGATGATTCAGATGCTGCTGCTGTCATCAGAGACGGTGTTCTGCTTTTACACACACTTGTACCCTCACCTGTTCTTCTTCTTCTTCTTGTTCTTCTTCCTGTTCTTCTTCTTCGCTTAATTTCTCTACCTGTTTCTTCCTCTTTTTGTTCTTCACTCATCTAATCTTGTTTGTCTTTAGTGACAAGTTATGAAAAACCGAATGAATGAGAATGGATTAAAAGCACAACAATGAAGAGAAGTATATGAAAATATCCACAGAACTATAAGGAACCAAAAGAACAGACAGAAGGACAAACAGACAGATAAACAGACAGACAGACAGACAGACAGACTAAGAGGCAAACTCAGTGTTTTGCTCGCTTTTACAATGCAACACAAAGTAAGCAAAAACTTTCAACTCTCCGAGGAATGTGTGTGTATATATGCATCTATGTGTGTATATTTATATGTGTATGTGTATGTCTATGCATGTGTATGTATGTGTATGCATGTGTATGTGTGTGTGTATAATATTGAGTGGAACTACTTGAGAAGTTCCGCTGATAGAATCCATTTAAATGGAGTTACAAACAACAGCCGCATGCAACATTTTAATCTTGGATCAAAAGTTTTCTCGATGGTTTTTGTTCTTGATTTTTTTCAGGTAGTTATTGTTGTATTTCGTGAATCGTTTTCTGACGAGGGGGAAAGGGGCGTGGCTTCCGTGACTGATTCCGTGTCGTTGCCCCGTTGTTGTTGGTCGAATAATTTATTGTGTAACATGTTTGTTGAGTGAATAAATGAAAAGATTTGAATGAAAACATTTCGTGGAAATTCGTAAATGTTTTGAGAACCTTTCGTTATGAAGAACTTTTACAATAAAGTGTTAATTTATGGAGAATAAAAATTTAAAGAAAATTCAATTAATAAACACCAAAAAAACAAAATGATTTCTAATTTTTACCATCACTCGAAATTAAAGATAAAAATTAATTACAACAAAATTGGGTGCAATTTCGAACATTTAAAAGTGTCACCGGAAAAATTGTTACAAAATGTTTTCTGCTCTTTTTTATATCGAAACAAACAACAACAGAAAAAAGGAAGAAAGAAGGAGAGCCACAACAACAACAACAACGAATGAATTCCGACACCAACATGCGACATGACACATGAAACATGTCGCAAACATTCGCATATAAAAAGCAAGCCGCTGGGAGCAGCAGCTGCTAAGTGACGAGGTTGTTTTTATCGGGTTTACACACATACACACACACACAAATAAATACAAATACACATATGAACACACACACATACACACTATCTTTTTTTTGTGTCACGCGTATTTAACACATCCACTTTTATTGAATATGTTGAAATAACAGTAAATACAACAACAATTGTATCAACTGCAAAAGCACAATTGTTGGCAATTCCTTCCTCTCTTCCCCCCTTCCCTCCTCTCATCCCTTCATCCCTCCATCCTTCCCCTTCACTCCTTCCCCCTTCCTTCCTTCCTTCTCTCGGCAACTGAAGTGTACTCCACTTCGGTGTACTTCAAATATTTACATGATTGAGTTTTCTCATTCGTTTATTTATTGTTGTTGTTCATTTATTCGTTTATTCTTTTGTCACTCTTTTAATTAATATTTATGCTAAAAGTGTATAAAAAGTCAGGGCCAATAAGGGTACTTCTATTAGGGTCTTCTGACGAGTCTCGGTCAATGAAAAGACTTTAATATTTAACAAAAGTTCAATAAACATTTTCCATTAAAATCTCCAACAATGTAAAGAAAATTAATGAAAAACTGGCCAAAATTTAAGATAAAACTGAATAAAAAGAAAATAAAAGGAACAATTCGGGGAAGGAGGGGGTTTAAATTGAATAAAAAATGCATTTGAAAACATCATTCAAAAAACTTCTACACAAAAAATTCTTTTAACTCTTCACAGATATCTTAAAACAAGTACTTTTAACTCTGTGATAAAACGTCTTCCCCGAGAATCGCTGTTGTAATCGGTGACTGAAGGGGACGCAATAAAAATAACGATTGTTTTTGTTGTTCTTGAGTGAGGAGCCGCTTAACCGCTTATTTAACTCGATGACCCATCAATTACATGAACAATAACAACAATAATAACAACAATAGTAATAACAACTCTAGTAACAATAACGATTGTAATAACAGTACAAGGGAAGCAGCTACACACACTCATATATTGGTTACATAGTTGTTGTTGTTGTTGGTTTTTGCCTTAAGTTCTTGCACTTTGCTGATGAAGTTTTTGCTTTGTTACACTTCGAATAGCTACTAATAATGTTACCCTTTTCCCCGAGAGGGGGAGGGAGGGAGGGAACAAACGAAAGAATGAATGAATGAACACATGTTAGTGAAGAATACAACAAAAACACTCTAAAAAACAACAACAATTAAACGCAGAAGTAATACAGACGCACTACTAAAGGAGTTCTGCAGGAGTCATGAAAGTTAACAGAAAAGAAAAGAAAAGAAAATGAAAGAAAAGAAAAGAAAAGAAAAGAAAAGAAAAGAAAACGAAAAAAGAAAAGAAAAGAAAAGAAAAGAAAAGAAAAGAAAAGAAAAGAAAAGAAAAGGAAAGAAAAGAAAAGAAAAGAAAAGAAAAGAAAAGAAAAGAAAAGAAAAGAAAAGAAAAGAAAAGAAAAGAAAAGGTAGTAAAATTCGAACTTTTTGCATTACTCAGTAGCTAGGTTAATGGGAAAAAACTACTGTTTTTCTTAATTTTTCTTTCCTCTCATCTTCTTCTTTTCTTCTTTTTTGTTCTTCTTCTCTTTTTTCCTTTTCTTCTCTTTTCTTCACTACTAAAGGAGTTCTGCAGGAGTCATGAAAGTTAACAGAAAAGAAAAGAAAAGAAAATGAAAGAAAAGAAAAGAAAAGAAAAGAAAAGAAAAGAAAAGAAAAGGAAAAAAGAAAAGAAAAGAAAAGAAAAGAAAAGAAAAGAAAAGAAAAGGAAAGAAAAGAAAAGAAAAGAAAAGAAAAGAAAAGAAAAGAAAAGAAAAGAAAAGAAAAGAAAAGAAAAGGTAGTAAAATTCGAACTTTTTGCATTACTCAGTAGCTAGGTTAATGGGAAAAAACTACTGTTTTTCTTAATTTTTCTTTCCTCTCATCTTCTTCTTTTCTTCTTTTTTGTTCTTCTTCTCTTTTTTCCTTTTCTTCTCTTTTCTTTTTCCTTTTCTTTTTCCTGTTTTTTTCCTGTTCTTCTTCTCTTTTTTCCTTTTCTTCTCTTTTCTTTTTCCTTTTCTTTTCTTTTCTTTTCTTTTCTTTTCTTTTCTTTTCTTTTCAAAAGAAAAGAGAAGAAAAGGAAAAAAGAGAAGAAGAACAAAAAAGAAGAAAAGAAGAAGATGAGAGGAAAGAAAAATTCATGAAAAACAGTAGTTTTTTCCCATTAACCTAGCTACTGAGTAATGCAAAAAGTTCGAATTTTACTACAGCTCAGAAGACGACGATGAAGGAAACTGAAGACGGTGCGGTTTATGAGTGGGAGTGGGGGAGAGAGAGAGAGGGAGAGAGAAAGAGAGGGAAAGAGAGAGGAGAGAGGGTGAGTGCGGGGGAGAAGAAGCACGTGAGTGTGTGTGAATGAGTATATATTCGATTATACTTTGAGAATAAAACTTTTAGTTTTTATTGCAGTTGTTTTTATTGTTTTTATTGTCGTTATTGCTATTATTTTTATTGTTGTTGTTATTGTTTTTAATTTCCATATGGTGTTAATATGTGTTTTAGAACATTTAATTGATTTTAACTTCCATTTATTAAAGGGTTTACGGGGTAACGGGGTAACACTTAAAGATAGCCGGTACCGACGTACCAACCGACCATTGTACCATTATTATATAGTTAATATAGGTTGAATTTTCTTAAATTTCTAAAGTTTTGTTAAGTTTTCTAGCTTTCGTTCAGCTTTTCAAATTTAATTTACTTCTTAAAATTTCGTTAAATACCAGAAATTTTCAATTAAGCACATGAGCTTTCGTAGTAATTACTACACAAGGATAGAAGATTGAAATTTCGATCTGAATCACACACACTCGCAAATTATTTAGCCTTCACGTACCGCCCCTTTCCCCGTCACCTCACCACCCATGATCCCCCTCACTCGTCCCATGACCAGGTCCTTTGTACGCACTTAATGTGTCTTTAAGCAAAGTTAATTGAAAACAAATTCAAAATCGAGCACAATATCGAAATCAAGTCAAAATCAAATCCAATCAAATTTAATCGAAAACATACGTAAGTAAACCTTGCAAATCGATCTTGAGGTAGACTCAGAACCAGGCACACTCGCATAAACACACACACACATAAATATACACATACACATACACACACACACACACATACACACACACATACTCACCCAAACTCAGTACTCATCACATACACACGAGTACAAAGTGAATGCGCTCTGAGTGATTGCGGCACACGTTCACGAAACCGCACGAGCTCCGGATTCCATCATCCAAAACATACACCAAACACGGCATAATTAAGCAAGTGAAGGGTAGCCGGAGAGGGGGAGAAGGAGGAAGACGGGGAGAAGATGTCGTCGAGGGTGGTGGTCGTGGTCGTTAGTATCCTTTAAACGCCTTCACTTCAAAGGGTTCACCTCACTTTTGAGACGGCTCTCGTGCGTGAACTCGTGCGTGAACACGTGTGGGTTATTAATTTAATAAATTTGCCGGTACACAAGCGGTTCAGATTCTCAGGTACACAATGGAAACATTCTAGCAGGTGAATGAATGTTAATGCGTGTGTGTGTGTGTGTGTGTGTGTGTCTTTGTTGTATTTGTGGGAATTGATTACAACACTATTTTATAGTCAAGTGTCAGCCACTCCGTGGTTCGCAACATTCCGGGAAGTTTGCGAGTCTTGCAACAAACGGAAGGAACAACGGTGGACTAAATGGGTCCCTATTGTGTGTGGTTGTGTGTGTGTGTCTGTGTCTGTGTGTGTGTGTGTTTGTGTGTGTGTGTGTGCAAGTGTGCGTGTTTCATTTACATCGTGTCGCATTCGTGGGTCGACTAAACGCAGCGCTCGTGTGATTATTGGCCCAAATTGCTTTATGAGTTGCAGCCCGAGCGGACGAATTGATGGCTGGTCAGCCGCTAATTCACGCTGCATAGAATAGAAAGCAGTCTCGTACCTCCAGTCACTCACCCCCCCCCCCCCTCCTTCCTACCCCCCTCACAACCACTGCAGGTGCAAACAAGCCATAATGACCTCGTCGGATGTGTCACACACGCAGGCACACAAACAAGATTTTCATTCCCACGTCGAAGTCGAAGTCGAAGTTTAGTTGTGCATAAATTTGACCTGCCTGCGATAAGAGTCTTGATTTTTAAATTTTTAAATCAAAATCATATAAAAAATATTTATTTTTCCTTGTCATTCTTCGAACTTAAAACTTTGATGAGTTTTATAAAGTTTTATTATTTTAATTTTTTGTTTTATTGTTGTTGTTTTTCTTCAAAACTGCAACCACTTTTTTTTTCCTCCAGCTCCCATCAAATATCCATGAAAAACTCCATGAAAAACTTCTCTCCAAAATCTTTTACGATGTTCGCATCGAGATACGAGAACGACACAAAATTTATTATGTTTAAAAATAGTAGGAAAAAGGAAAAAACACGCAATGCTGGGGGAAATCGGAGGGGGACAATGGAGGGAAGTAACAACACCAAAAAAAAATAAGAATTTCACAAACTATTCTGGGTTCTTTTTAGGCGTTGGCCTAATTTTTAGTAATTATATTAAATGTCCTTTCGGTCTACAAAAAAAACAAGGTAGAGATTATTCGGTCCAAGAAGACCGAAAAGAGCGAGAACACGAATAAGAAAATACATATCTCTCTCTCACTCTTTCTCTCTCTACATACATAGCTCTCTCTAACGCCGAGAAAAAAACTTTAATGCAAAGTTTTCATTAAGTTTTCGTAACCGAAAACATAAAAATTCAAAAATTTGGAAAATAATACGGAGCACTCTTGAAACTTTTGTCTTTTTAATTTTTTGCTTGTCTTTTTTTTTTTGCAAATGACGAAAATGTTCTTGTAATGAATCTTGTGAATTATTAAGCGAAAAGAAAAGAGTGACGAAACTGTTAAAAACTACAGAAAAATATTGTCAGCTTCACTAAGTCGAAGCCTAGATACTCTACACCATGCAAAGTCGACGTCGACGAGAGTAAGAGTATAAGAACCACGCCCATATTTGCAATATTTAATATTTCAAGAAATCAAAAATACTATCTCTGATGAATTACATATCCATATGTTAATACCTTTCTATACATTCAAATATTCAGCTTATGAATTTTTATAATCTATGTAGACCCTGAAAAACTGAATAAATTATTCAAAAGATAAACACTGAATGTAATATTTTCCGGTTGCTGTAACAAACTATTAAATGACATCAATCGATTCAAACAAAAACTATGACCGAACAAAGCACTCGCCAAAGGTCAATAACTTTAAACAAAGACCCACAACAACCTACAATAAAAACCTTCGCCATGATTATATTAGGGCTTTGTTATGCTTCTTCATGTCATTAAACAGGCAGCAAAGCATTCCGAAAGAGTAGTTTATTAGTTCTCTCTGTTGTTTCGATGTGTTCTACGATACCCCAAGAAAGGGACAAAAAATAGAGCCGTTGCATTCTCTATGAGATGAATTTTTGAGGGTCTATAAACCATAGAATTAAGAACTGAACCAGTTCTTGATTTTGATTCTTCTTATTAGCATTTCCACAAAAACAGAGAAAAGAACAAAGGCGCCACTAAAAAGAAAGAGCCGCTATAACAGTGATAAAAATGTAAATCTTATACCCAATATTAATTTTCAATCTACGAATTGAAATTTTTAATACAGAAGGTTGCTTAAAAGTTGGAAAAAATCTATGATAACCATGATACTTGAGTCATTTAAGAACATATTAAAGTCCATCCACCTCTGAAAAACTTTCTTCGAGCTTCGCGAGCTTGGGACTGTATATAAAGCCGTGAGTTAACAGGTCGACATCAGAACGTACTGACTGTTCCAAGGGAAAACACAAGATGTGTCGTTTCGGGATAGTATTCTTCGTGGTCTTTTCGATATGTTTGGCTAACTTTGTAAGCTGTTCTCCAGCAGCGCCGCGGGAGGTCTCCCAGGAAGGTAACATTAGAAAGTGCGAAGCACTAAAATACTCAATCTTTATAATAACCTTATTTTTACTTTACAGCAAAAAGCCAGCCAACTACTCAGCATCCCGCCCGTGCCTTAAATTTTTTCAGCGCATTCCTGAACAAATCTGGCATGGCAAAGACGGTGAAACCTGTTGTTGTATATCCAAAGGCACCGATGGAAGAGAAGGTGCTGTACGTTCCTTACCCTTATCAAACGCCTATTCCGTATCCGTACCCTTATCCCGGCCCGCGTCCTCCCTATCCGACGTCTCTCCACATTAACACAATGGGTGGCAACCGACCGACGCCTCAATTTATTCTTCCTTATCCGAATCAGCAGCCGATTCAAATCTCGCCGGTTCTCAATGCAGGTACAAGAACTGTTCCCGCGACAGAGGATAAAGCGAGCAATAAAACAGTTGATCAGCGGATAGCTGAACTGCAAGAACGACTGATACAGGAACGAGAACGGGCACAGGATCTTCTGAAACAACTGGAGGAAGAGCTGAAAAAGAATAAGATTCAGCGAGATTCACCATCGCCTCCTGTTGAAGATACAGAAGAGAATCCCGAAGATCCGGACAATTCTGGAGAGTCCGACGATGACTTGGAAGTCACTAAATTGTTAAACGAGGAAGCTGAGGAAGGAACGCCCGCGATTGTCATAGAAAAAGGTTACTTGGTGTTGCTGAAGAAGAACGAGTACAAACGTTTGCCCGCGAATAGTGCGCTAACTATTTTAGATTAATTAATTAAATGCTAATGGAAAATCAAACAGAAATTTGATCTAGTAATAGATATTTTAATAAAGATAATATTTTTTTAATGGGAAGTTCGGCTTCGTTGTTAGTGTTAATAAAGAATTCTTATAAATAATATTGTTAGCCCCGAAAAATATGTGTAAATTCATCAGAATTATGAACTCGGCTATAAATTTGACCTACGGCTGTAGAGTATATAAACTTCGCCCAGGTCGAAGTCAGCACTCTTTCTGCTTTTCATATACGTTTTGATAGAAACCGTTTTCTGGTAGAGAATCGAAGTGTCTGACAAAATCATGTTAATATTGACATAAACTAAATGCGAATTATAACCAAGGCAAGCATAGAAAAAAATCAATAAATTTGTTGTTGCTTGTACCATGAGAATGTACGAATCAGAATCCAATCATTAACAATATACTATGTATATTCTCATTCAAGAATGGGTGTGGTTCGTCCACTTTAACGTAAAGTCAACGTAACTTTAAAGTCCCCACGGATCTGGTGCACCACATTTGGATTACTTTTCGATTATTAAATACGTTTAATATTGCTTAGAATTAAAATTCTCGAATTGTCTCGCTTAGAATTAAAAATTCAAGCGTGTTTCATCGCATCGATTCGACTCAATCAGAAGTCAAGAAGATAAGAATTACGTGCTGGACGTCGGCAGGTAACATTTCTCATTTTTTTTTTTTTTGTGCAATTAGAAATCCATTTTAGTACTAATTGCAAATGAGAGCGAACGACGAACGATGAACGAATGGACGATAGAGTGAATGAGCGAGTGAGCGATGCGGTGAGTGAACGATGATGAATGACGAACGAATGCTTGCATTTGAATCAGTTGAGTGTTTATGGCTTCAAGTGTATTTGTTGTTGTTGTTGGTATTTAAGCAGAACGGCGATAGTCTTCTCCTCATTCTTGTTGTTGTTATTATTCTTTTTGTTGTAGTTTTTGTTCGTTTTGCTGTTGTTGTTGTTGTTGGAGAATACTTCGTGTGGCGATTGTATGGATTCCATTTGAGGAAAACAAATTTTTATTACATAATTTCAGAAAATTCATTTACTAACCCCTGTAAAAACCTGCTTCTATTCCGTTCATCCATAAAATTGTCCACAAAGAAATTACTTACTGTCGATTGCATTCGTGTCTGAATATTTTAGACACATATTTTAAAATCTTTCGCTTTTGTTGATAAACTGCTACAACACTTGTTAGCCATTTATTATCACTTCAGGCTATAAAAATAGTTTTATGTGCTCTGGAACATAATTGCCACAATAAATTAGCTCCAATCCACAAACTGAAATGCTGAAAACTTTTGCAATAAAAACGGCAACCGGAACAAAAACAACGCAAGTAACGAGGAGAGTAACTGCATCAGTAACAAGAACAACGATAAACAACATCCATGGATGTCGATGTGGATATTTTAAAAGCCTAACATTTTTAGTTTTTCGAAAAGCAACCGAACAACTAACCAACCAGTGAAAGAAAACATAAAACACAATCAAATAAAAGGCAAAAAAACTCGATATTCGAAAAGCCACTTTCAACAGAGAGTATTAAAAAAAACGAGGCTCGTTTCTATCGTGAGCCTCGATTCCAATGATTCGAAAAACTCTCCCTCTAACACAGCATTTGTTACTAATAAAATGGTCAACACGAATGGTGAATACTACAATAAATCTTTTATAAAAAACAAAAAAAAAAAAAAATAAAAAAAAACAACAACAATTAAGGAAACAACGTTTAGATCCTGGCCAGAGTTGACAAAAGTGAGATGTTAGTGTATTAGTTATAATGTTGTTGTTAAAATTATTGGTGGTGTTGTTGTAAATGTTGGAGATGGTGTTGTTGTAAATGTTGGTGGTGGTGTTATCGTTGTTGTAGTTCTAGTAGTCAGACTCTTAAAACCTGATGTCTCTGATGTCGGGAAACGAATCGAGGGGCGTAAAGAGGAACAAAAACTCGGTTGCATACTGTACTGGGATTAATAACAGGCAATCTAAACAACAACAACAACAACAACAACAGTAGGAACAACAACAACAAGAGTAGGAACAACAACTGTAACATCTACCACGAGCATGACTACTAGTAAACAACAACAACAACACACACCAAGTCTGCCTAAACACGGTACATCATCTGCTCGTGCTGACGACTACAAGACCACTCGTTGAAAACCATGTGTTGAAAAACATTTGAAAAAAAGATAAAAAACAACAACAAAGAATCAAAAAAAAAACATAGACGAGTATATGTCTGTATAGATTGTAGTTCAGTTCGAATCTATACTGAAATCGGATCGCATAGAATCAAAAATGAAGAAGAAGAAGTGTTCGGAGCTCCACGAAAAGCTTAACGGTGAGGCTTGTTAAAAGCACTAAAAAAATGGATAACACGAAAAATGCACTCAGTTTCAGACAGAGACAGGGAAAAGAATCTTTATTTATTTATCATTTATTTAAATAGATTTTGTTTCCACCGACATTTTTTACAATTCGAGTGCTTTGAGTAATACTTCTGAATTAAATTTCCCGATGTAACTGAATCAAATCGGTTGTCAGGTTCGCCAACATTAATTAAAATGCACCCACACCAACTGCTGCAAATTGGAACCTCAATAAAAGTGGATACTTTATCATAGAGAAAATAAAATGCGCAAAATCCCAACGAATTCCTACGTTGTCCTGGCAGTAAAACGACAGCAACAACAACAACAATAGTAACAATAACAACAGTAACAACAACAACAGCAAAAACAAATTGGTATCTGGTTACCGTCTTCATTAAAAGAAGGAAGGAAGAAAAAGAAAATAATTACGACGCTAGAGACGAATGTTTTTCTTAAAAGTTTTAAATGAGGTCAGCGAACATTCGCAACCGTTTCTGCACATCCATTTAGCGGCAGACGGAATGAAAAGCGGAGAAGAAGGACGCTGTACCACTGCATCGCCGGGGTTGCCGGTGCAGCAGTAGTTCTCTTGGGTTACCGGGGTCGAAAAGCGTTCATCACAGACACCGGCGGGAACACAGCAACACTGATGAATTGTAGTGGAAGAGGAGAAGAAGGGAAGAAGAGGGCGAAGAACAAAGACGCGCTACAGTAGGTGTAACTTGAAAACTGTGAGTCACCGCCACGTGAGGTCGTGTCGTCTAATTAACTTTATCTTGGAAGTCGGCGTATCTCTCTCCCCTCTCTCCACTCTCTCCCCTCTCTATCCACTCTCTCTCTCCAACTCTCAGCATATCGATGGTACTCAGGTTACTCCGGTTACTCTTCGTAAATGAATGTTTTACCAGAAACGAAAGAAGTTCTTAAATTGCTGCAGATTCTTTACCTCTCTCCCTCTTTTGCTACCAGTCTGTCTCTCTCTTTATCCCTCTCTCTCTGCCCCGATTTTCCAGCAACGTACTTGACAATGTTTTTCGTACAAAATAGTTTCTTCTACACACCCGACAATTTTTTATTTATGGCCAGTTTTTGAGTCTTTTTTTTAGTAAACGAAGGTTTTGTAAAAAGGTGCAAATAAATTACGCGAATCGTTTGCAAAATGAAGAGCAGATGGGAAAAAATTATTTATATGAGCGAAGAAGAAGAAAATTGAGCTTACATTCCAACAACAACACGAAAAACAATTCCATGTCTTTTTTGTCATTCTTCTCTTAATTACAATATTTTTATTGTTATACAAAAACAACAACAGCAACAAACAGAGCACAGAAACAAAGTAATGCAAAAACAAGAATAATTAAGAAAGAAAACAGCGAATTATCACGAGGAGGAAAGACATCAACAACAAATACGAGTGTCTTGTACTACATTCCTGAAGAAAATACTGCGTAATGAGAGAAAGAGTGGGGCAGAGGGAGACAGATAGAGTGAGGGGGGCCGGAAGAAACACAGAAACCTCATTAGCGACTATGGTAGAAAACCAACCAGAAAACCACTCACATCAGACTCACTCACATCAGACTCACTAACATCAGAGTCACTCACATGAAACACACATCCTACTCGAGCAACAACCGTTAGAAAGAGAAGCTAATTTTAATAATGAAAGGAAGAAACGTCAAGAAGAATTGACGTTTCAGGAATTTCATCAGATTTTTCTTGAAAATTCCTATGTTTTGATTAACATTTGAGTGCATGGTTCAAATTTGAAAGGTTGTTTTTTAGGTTATTGTTTTATTAATTAGTTTAAATATAATTAAATCATAATTCTTTTTTATTCCAATTTTGAATCCAATATAAATATAATTGCTTGAAGATTTCTTGTATTTTTCTTGAAAAGTTTTATTATTTTTATTTTTCTTTAATAGTCCGCCAGCTTTTTTCTTTGTTTTTCCTTTTTTTGTGTGTTTTTCTTTTTCATTTCTTTGTGCTTCCCTTCGAAGTGCTGACGAAGTGTTCAACTGGCCACCATTTTGTATGACCTCCTTTGAAGCTGCATCTCCGGCTGTCAGACGAACAGCACTCACGTGGAACGTGTTACCGAGAGCAGCAGTTGGACAGAGTGACTGATTGTTTGACGCCAGGATACGCCACTTTGACACTCTGCGTGCCCACCTCTAAATTGACTCACCTTGCTAATGATTGTTGTTGTCACTGTTCTTCGTCTCCTTCTTCTTGTTGCTTACGTTGCCTCATGCAACACATTTGCAGCTCATTACGTTTTCCAAACACGAAAATAGAATTTAATTATGCAGGAGAGAGCGATACAAGTGTTGTTTGTTGTTCGTGTTGTTGGGTCAAACAAATGGAAATTGAAATAGAAAGAGAAACGGAAACGGAAGCGGAAATGAGTGCGGAAGCGAAGAATGTAATATGGAAGACCATCAAACAGACAAGAAACGATACACAGGCAAAAAAAAATTATCGTAGAGAAAAATCAACAAAAGCCGAGATTAAAAATAAGCTACAGTTGACGGCGAGTTGGCGCTGCGGTACACGGAAATAAGAACCGGAAAACTCGAATTCTCTCCGGGGACGACGACGACGGCGATGATGACAACGAAGTCGAATTATTTTCACCTGCTGCGAAATTCTTCCAGTTCCAGGAATGCGAACTTCTTCAAAAGTTGTCACACTCAAAGTTAAAATCTTCCTTATTTAACTCTCTCTAACTCCATGTCCTTTAGCTTATTTGTCTCCTTTTCGCTCTCTCACTCTCACTCTCTCTCACTCTTGCTCACTCTCTCGCGCGTTGCTCTTTCGTTTGTTTATTTTTTATTGCCTACTCGCAGGCTCGCTTGTAATCATTTCGAATTTCAAAATTCGCCTCCCGCACCACTCCCCGCGCCCCACCGGGTGCGACCTAACGGTAGACCGGTCTCTCTGTGAGTTCACAGAGGTCGCTGCTGTGCTCCGGTTGACTTGCGGTCTTGCAGTTTCGGTTGTTTACGCTCGAAATGCAGTTGCAACTCGGATGCATCCCGACTGTGCTTCATGTTGATTCGGTCGTCCGCAGAGCTCATGGTCGTGGCCAGCAACGGAGTAGTGATGCATCCACACGATCGACTGCTGCAGTCAGTCGGTCCAGCCGCCAGGACGACGCAGCAGTTCGCTAGTTCGCAGTAATTATTTGCAGTGCTGCCAGAACATCGTAAAGCAAATCGCACCAAATTAAATACGAAGTTAAAAAAAAATGTTTCTTATTTCTCTCGTCGACTCATTTTTTATTCTGTTTTAAGTTTACTATCTCGTTCTTTCTTCTTTCCACTCTCACTCTCTGCCTTTCAATCTATCTCACCTTTTCTCTGCTATTAAAGGAAACGAAGTGAACGAGATGCATTCAAAGAAAATGCGGAAAATAAGTTATTCTACTAGAGTGCGTACAAATAAGTTGAAGTTGTGAAAAATTAAGGACACGAAGGAGAGGAGAAGAGAAGGATGGTAGGAGAAGATATGGCAGGGCGAGGAAAGATAGCAGAAGAGAGGGGAAAAGAGGGAGCAAAGTGGGCAGATATGATAACAGAATGCGAAGAGAATGTGAACTAAGTGAAGATAAGGGAAGTTCGAAAAATAGGAGTAGAGAGGGGAATACGGAAAGAGAGTGAAGACTAAAGAAGATGTAGGAGAAAACAGGGTTGAGAGAACGAAGGGGGCGAAGAGAGGAGAAAAGAAGTACTGGAACAGATGAGATAACCGTCAGAAAAATCGGTTGTACATCAGAAGTTAGAGAAGAGATCAAAAGAACACCGTGAAATTAGGTAAAAAACACCAGAAGATAAGACCAGGACTAGAAAACTAGAGATAAGAAGACGAAAGGACAGAAAGTGAGAAGTGAAGGAGTGAGAAGACGTTGAGAACATTAAAGCAATAAATATTTATGAAGAAACTGATTAGTCTGGGAAGCAATACAGTCCTCCTCTCCTCGTCTTATACTCACACTCAATACAACTGGCATGAATTACAATAAATGGTTCATAATTGGAGGCGATGCACCTTAAATGAACTCAGTCAAGTGGTTTTAATGAGCGAAGAATACAAAAAATAATAAAAATAAGAACACCAAGAAGACAAACCAAGCAGAAACTTTGTTATTATTCTTTCTTTTTTAATAAAATATTAAAAATTCATTTCGGAATCGTTTACAAATACGAATGGAGGAAAATTAGCTCGCTTGAAAAGCTTCTCAAGATAAACACCAAGAGAGCACTTTCACAAGAAAGTTAAAGGAAGTGAAGAGAAGGAGGAAGAGAGAAAGAGGGTAGAGAGGGGAGAGAGGGAGACACGGAAACAGACAAAGACATTTAACTTAATTCTAGAGTAGACCCGACCAGACCAAGACCAACACCAAGACGGCGTGTTTCATTGAAGAAAAACCCAAAAGAGAAGAAGAATACGAAATGAAAATCGGAAGAAAACAAGAACAGGAAGTTTTTTAGACTTGAATCATGGCATTAAAATGCAAAGTGAACAGCTGCATAATTAAAATCTCCCTGCCGGTGATGGTTTTCAACCAGGTAACCAGGCGAAACTCAAGAAAACCACGAAAGTTTCACTCGGAAATACAGAACTCACTCTACAATCACTTCCACTCGCTCTGTTTCACGCTGGTCCTGCTCTAGTATTTCTGGGAACAGCCACCCATCCATCAGAGTGTCAGTGACAGTGATGGTTACCTAGTGAAGAACGAGTTACTCGGTGGCTTGACGAATGCTAGAGACGAGTAGCTAAAATTAGAGACGAGTAGCTAAAATTCGTAGAGACGAGTAGCTGCTTTCGTGCCCATAATTAGGCGCCTTCGTCACTTTGCCCCACTGTGCACGGAGTTGAAAGCAATTGAAATGGAAATGTGAAAATGTTCGCGTGAAACGTTATTCAACACTACGAGAATCTTCCTGACAGTTCGTTATTCTGTGTCTCTGCCCCCTCCCTGTCATCTAATTTGGATCTCGAAGTATTTAAATGTCCGTGGAATTGGTCCTGCTCGGTTACCAGCAAACCTGGCTGTGGTGGTGGTCCATTGTTACGCCTGATTATTTGAATAGATGGATGGATGGATGCTGGCTTTTAGTATTTTCGTTTTTTGTTGTTGCAGTCATCGTAGAAATTGCAGAAGAAGCTGCAATTAGTTTGTGTGTGTGCAATCAGAGTCATTTGCCAAAACACGCTCTTGATACTTGTTTCCGAATTGAAATTTCTGAACGTATTACTTATTCAATACCGTTTGTGGTTGCGGTGGGACGGAGGAACGGAGCCATTCAATTTCCGAGAGCGAGATATTTCCGGATTTCTAATTTAAACGGATGGCACGATAATGAAGTGGTTTCAGACATGCAAGCATTTAATATGTATGGGAAATCTTCAGTGTGTGATGAAGAGTTTCACCTCCAATCTCATTGGATTGGATTGATCAGGGATGAGACATGATCTGGCTCGAAGGAACAAAGAAAATGTTATCATTTGAGAAAGAAAGGAATTTTATTAAAAAGCAAATAAAATTATACTTCTGAAGGTTAAAGAAAACGCAATAAAAATTGAAGAGAAAAACATATAAAACTTTAAATTGAAATGAATTTAGTTTGAAAGTAGGTTTAGAAAAGTAGTCTTTATTTATTCGCATCTGTTTTTACAAGATACAAGTCTTTGCTTAAAAAAAGTCCCAGTATTTTTTAATTTTAATTATAAATTATAATTTAATGGTAAAAACTAATAATATACTCATAATTACTTTATTTAATATACTAGTAATATTTAATAATAATATCTAATAATAATACTCATATGAGATTTTGCTTTAGTGAGAAATTTACTTTAATTTAATTAATTAATTTATATTTAAACCTTATGAATGAAACCATGTCAAATGTCGAAAGTAGTTTTTTTTTTACTTATAATTTTTTACTTTCTGAATTACAACTCTTTTTAATTGTACAAATTTTAAACTTAGCAACAAATAATAATTTAATTAATACAGATCAGACTATTCATAAATCTGCGATATCAAATTCAAAAATCAACATAAAACTTTAGCATATAACTCGATTATTAATACAAATAGGATCGAAACTCGAAACTACTCCAGGATAACCAACTTGAAGATCAACAAGGAAGTGAGTTTTGTTGAGAACGAAAATAAGGATAAATTGCATGTCCAGGAAATAAGCTTCAGACGATCATCATAGGAAGAACCTCTAATCCAAAGGTTACAGAAGATTCCTCGGATCTTCAACCAGTATACATCAATAAAATACTATATGAACGTTTCAACTAATATTTCAACGTGAGACATCTAAATTATTACAATTAAAAGACCTAAAATTTTGTTTAACTTAACTAAAAATATTTCATGAAGCTCCAAAACGTTTTTCTTACTAAAATCTACAGTTCTGTCTCGATAGACACAACCGTATATCAACTGATTCGACATACTCGAACTATTATATTTCTAAAACTAAATATCATCAAATTAAAATCATTCTTCAGGAGTTATTCTAAAATTGCCTTCACATCTGTCACTAGGAATATTTTACTAAAATAAAGGTGACAACTTTAGAACAAAGCCTTTCTTAAGACGGATAAGGGTCTCTGTCGCTGGTCACCTCTTTAAAAAAGGTCCAGTTTTCCATATCTTCAAAATTCTTCTAGATTTTTCACGCGTCTTTCTCTTAAAAGTGTTGTCCATTTCTCTTAAAAGTATTTCTATTTCTCTTAAAAGTGTTTCTCCCCATTATAGCATCACACTCCTACTTAACGGTCACCTTAATGCCGCCCTTTACCACCGCCTCCGCTGGTGGAAATCTTCTACTATGTCCCATGCTACTTTTTCGTGTTATACTCGACCTGCTGCCCGATTTTCCAACAATGCTGGTGCCTCCCAAGTTGAAGGCACCACCTCCGCCGCTGGTGCCACTGCTGCTACCAGCACCGCTACTACTGCGTTGCGTCTCCTCGATCAGCGGTCTGTAGGTGCGCACACCTGAATTCGAGCGCACCGGCAGTAGCGTGACCAGCTTGTGTGACGTTTCTGTAGTCGTGGCCTCGGCGAACTGAGAAGACTTCAGCATTTCTTCATATTTAAGTGGATCGATAACTTCAACCTCAGCCTCGCCAACCACTGGGATGGCCGCCCCGATGCCCTCAGAAGATGTGTCTTCTACTATGCCAGCCGTTGGCGGGTTGGACGGCTTGGCGGGTTGCCGTTGTAAAGGTAGCTCCACGAAATGTTTTGTGGACCCGAATGGGATGTGTATCGTTGTGGGGACTGCCGTTGTGATTTTCGTGGTGGACGAGATGGTGGATGTGGCTTTATTGGTTGTGGACGTGTGAGGAGAGACAAAAGTTGAGGTGGAGGTGAATGTAGTTGTAGATGGTGATGGAGTCCTCGCGGGTGCTTCATGTTTATGAGTCTGCTTTAGTTTGTTTGGCGAAAACGGGGGCATCTTGTTCGCTACACTCGGCGTTATGCCCAACTTGGAGGCCAGCGTGTCGAAGATCAACGAAATGTCTTGAATGTTGGTGGCGTTATTTATGCGCAACTTGATGTCGTTCAGCGTCAAGTTCTCCGACTTCTCCACGTCCTCCGAGACCCACGCTTGCAGAGTCTTATTGTAGACACGACGCATGTTGCCCGTGTGGCCGAAGTTGTTGTTTGACGATGAACTGTTAACGAACTCCCACTTGGAATGCGACGGGAAGAGATTCGAGTCGTCCAGGATGGTGGGCAACTTGTTATGTGCCGGGCGAATACGATTCCTTTTGGTTGTGGTGGTTGTCGGAGTCTGAGTGGTAATAATTTGAGTGGCGGCCGCTGTGCTTCTGGTGGTTTCTCCTTCCGCTGTCGTTGTCGAAACTTTTTTGGTATGATTTGCGGCTTGGTTCCGTTTCAATATTATGTCCCGCAAGTTCAGGAAATTCGGTTTACTGGTCTGTGTCACTGGTTCCTGGGCATCTCTCGATGTTTGCTCTTCCACTTCCTCCCATTGCTCTTCCACTTTGCTCTCCTTTTGCGACGAGGCCCCGGAATCATCCGGCTCAATACGTGATTCTACGGTCCCTTCTGTGCTCACCGACTGCTTTGATGTGGTTGTTGTCTCCTCCTCCTTCGGCAGATTTAGCAAATCCATGAAGAACTCCCCAATTGTGTCGGCGAACTCGGAGTTTACGTTGAGCGAATCCTTCTCCAGCACAGGATTCGGCTTGGGTTTGACCGTACTTCCAGGATCGGTGTGGAAGTAAGTTTTCCTTGTGGTCGGCGGGGAGGTGATCGTGCTCAGGGGCGAAGTCGCTATCAACTCAAAATGCTCTGGCGTACTACTCATGCTGCTGCTGCTGTTATCGTGTTTCTTCACAATGACTCCGCCGCCCAAGTGCTCGAACTTCTCATCACCGGCTTCAATGCTGAAGGGCAGCTTGTCGTTTGTGTCTAAAGTGGGATTCAGGGGTCTGAAGGCCGGCACCACTACATCATCAATCAGGGGCACAGGCAGTGGGTGTGGTTGCACATGCGCGCCTGCTCCCAGCCGTTCAATACTCTCGGAGCCCGGCATATAGCTGGGATGCCCGAAGTTATGGTGATAGAACATCGCATCGGGTGTGCTGTTGAGCTCCTCCCTGGTGGAGGGCTTGTGGAAGGCGTTACTAAAGAAGGGCGGCGAATACTTATCATAGGGTCCAACGCGGGTAGGTGGCGTCGGGGGCACCGGTGGGCCTTCGGCTATAAACGGCAACTCCATCTCGTCGATGCGATGTTGCGCAACGTCTTGCGATGGCAACATTGCGGCTGCAGGAATCCGTGGCATAACCGGAACCAACGCTGGAGCAGATTGCAACATTTTAGTGGGTAGAGCAGGTGGTGGTCCTGGGAGGAATTCGGGCACCTCCCGATGAATGGGACGCCACGGTTGTGTGTCCAAAATCGGCACCGAAGTGAAGAGATTCGAGTCCAGTTTAGGTACCGTGTGCGTTGATGCGGTTTGTGTCAAGGGTGGATAAGTGAATGGAAAGGATGTTGTTGTTGTTGTTGTTGTTGTGGGTCTGGTTGTAGGACGGGGTGTCGTCGTCGATGTGGTTGAAGTGGTGCTCGCAGTAGTTGGCTTTGTTGTTGGTGTTGTTGTTGGTTTAGGAGTAGTGGTGGTGGTTGTAGTCGTAGTAGCGGTGGTGGTGGTCGGCGCCGGCGTCGGAGTTGTGGTGGTTGTTGTCGTGGTCGTCGATGTCGTTGTAGTTGTGGTCGTAGTGGTGGATGCTTTCGTTTGATGTTGTGGAATGATTGTGGTCAACTTTTCAATAGACGGCTTCTTTGGCTTCACACGCAGCGAGTACGGAGTGATTACTTTCGGCGCCAGACTGCTGTAAGCTTTGGTAGGCGCTACTTTCTTGTGCGCTATATCGGCATCGGTCTTCGTTATTTCGAAGGAGCCCTCGAAGGATCCCTGAATAACGGGCGCATTCTCCACATCCACATCGGGCTCATCATCCGGCGAGTGGGTTCGTGGTGTGGTGCGTGGTTTGATGGTGGTCACTGATGATTTCGAAAGGAGGGTCGGTGCACTGCCACCCTTTTTCATCAGTCGTTTCTCCAGATGAGTTTGACTTGTCGGCACCGATTGCTGTGGCACGAAATAAAGTATTCCATGTCAAGAACTTTGAGCAAAACCAGAATAAGTAAGAGATACTTACCGAGTCTTTGAACAGCGACGCTGACTTGACGACCTGCTCATCAAGAATTCGTTTGACTTCCACCGACTCGGCATCCAAACGCAAAGAACGGTAGAGCGACTTCACCGCTGTAGTCTCCACGAAGAGCGACTCCTTGATGAACTCCTCGACGTTGTGGATGTTTCTGAAAATTAGACGGAAACAGAAGCATAAAAAGTGGCTCTCTCCCGACTCTCTCTTAAAATGACTCACTGAGGCAACTTTCTCACATCCAGGAAGGTCCTGAAGAACACTTTGATTAGTGGGCCTTCCCCGAAACCCCATATATCGGTGCGCAGCGGTTGTAATCCGTTGTCCGTTAAGGCGCGCTCCACAAACCGTTTGTAGAACTCGATTTTCTGCTTGTACGTCGTCGTGTGATTGTACTTTAAACCGGTGGAGAACAGGTCACCCTTGGCGATGCGAAAAGAACCCTCGAAACCCAGAACAGCTGCTTAAAGACACACAAAGTGAACATTACCGTCTTCGGCCCCTGAAAATTACACAAACTTACGGTCTTCCATATTCGCTTTGATGGTACTGAAGTAGAAAGCCAATCCGGCGATTGAGATCACGGCCAGTAGCACGATGAAGGCGGCTGTTGTCAGGATTATCGAGAAGGATTTGGTTTTCTGGTAGTGAGGGTGCTGCGTCTTCGTGGAGAAGGTGGACGGCGCGATGTTACGTCCATCCCGCCAGATGCCCCACGTATTGTAGCCGAACTGACTGCTGACACTGTGGTCGTTCGTGTAGGAGGGCTGCTTGTTCATGTGGTAGTAGGCGCCCAGGGTGGACCGACGGCCCAGTGTGTTCTGGTAATTGTAGTCATTGGCCTAAAAGTGGAATGATTATTGTATTGTAGACTATTTGTTATAAGTAGATGACTAAAGTAACCAACTGAGGGGACTTCTGAGGGAGCTTAAACGTTCACCCTCTTATGAAGAGATATCTTATGGGGGCCTTACTATCAAAAGAAAGGGCATCTTACATATGTACCGACCTCTTTCAGTAAATGGAATGATCATTTTCAAGAAATCTAGTTTGATTCTAGTGAATGTTAAAATCTTTGAGAGTATTTTTAGAAGCTGCCTTGAATATTTTCTTCTTTGTTATCTTATGAAATCAACATAACATCCTCTTCTTCCTAATTAAGAAGAATAAGACAAAAATTGTTCCATGGATACCCTTCATTATGAACATTTAATCTCAGGAAATATGATTAAATTTCCTTCATTACATTTCTTAATAAAAAGAGAAAACGCCTCGCATTCGGTTCCAGCGACAAGCAACAACACTTCAACCTCATTAAATCTTTGGAACTTGTGTTTGCTATTAATACTCATTGATATTGATAGCCTTTCCTTCATTCCCAGAGGCAGCACCACCTCTGAGACTACCGCAGCAGCGATGAACAGTACTTCCCCCCAACGAAGGTCATGAAGGTCAACATCTTAAATATTAATACGTGGCATCAAGGAGAGGATCATTATACGAGAACAACACCTCCGTCCCACAACAAGGCCATGACTACTCATGAGTTTCTCTTCAATCTTGCAATCTTATTATTCAATTACTTACTACTTTTTCTTCCTCTTCTCCTTTTTCCGCTTCTTTCTTTTCTTCTTTTTCTTATTTTTTCCTCTTCTTTTTCGTTTTCTTCTTCCTCTTCGATTCATGGAACTCATGTTACATACCTCAACCGGTCGGCAATATTTTCTGTGGTCTGTATTTTGGCCGCAAGCCTTACTTATGTCAAAGCAACAACTCATGATTGCCAACCTCAACCTCTGTAAGAATCACGTTTCTATAAATGTAGATAATATAATTATCACAATTCGTGGTATTTTTGTGATGTGATACTTTCAAAGATGCACCAAAGGTGCACCACAAATTAAAGCCTGAGGACAACCAGATTGAATCGGAATGATTAAATAAGAAGTGAGTTCGAACCAAGGCTTCAATAACAGGGCGCCTATTTTCACGGACAGGCAAAAAGCACAGATGTAGGGTAAAATATGAACTTCTAGAAAATTGAGATAACGATAAAAAGAATAAAATGACCGCCTTCTAGAAAGACTGGGAAAGGCAGAAGATATGTTATTAAAACTCTCCTCAAATAAATCTTTTCGACAGGCTGGGAAATTTATAGAACCATTCACACCTAGAAAAAAAAAATAGTGAAGAATAAAATAGAGTATACTTCGTTTCCAGAGAGTTACAGTTAGCTTTCTAAAACCCTTCACTTCTCACAGGTCAGATCATAAGCCAGAACTAGTAAATTTTGATTTAAGATGGAACTCCTATAAATTTGCGATTTATTTTAAGTTCCCTCTAAAATCTCGTCGCAAAATGTTTCCAGAAGTTTTTTATAACTGTACAATCTCATCGTAAACTTAAGCTTATTGCAACTTTGTAGTGCCCGAGTCTTAGAACTTTTCTGGAGCTTGTAGAACCTATAAAAACTCTTAAAGACCCTAACAGTGAAAAGAAGTGCTAAACTCCGCAGAAACTTTGGCACTTCTTACAGTTTAATTACACATCACAGCAAGACAACATTTCAGCTGGGAGAGAGAGAGAGAGAGAAAGAGAGAGAGAGAGAGAGATAGAGAGAGAGAGAGAAAGAGAGAGCGTTCTCACCCTGCTGTTGAATGATGGGGGCCCCCTTTATTGCCCATTGGAAAGGCAGCTATTCTAAGTTGTGTTTCTAGTTATTTGTTTAGTGCTTCAGATACGAATGATTAAACGTCTGCTGTTGGCAGAGAAGGAGAAGAAGAAGAAGCAGCATGTGCCGCAATATTTGCCGAGATTGAGTGGGGTGCCTGTGAGTCCTCAAGCTGGTTATTAGTTAGCTACCGATGCTGTTGCTTCGAGAGCGCAATCAAATTCATTGTTTAGAACACAGCAGTCCATATCCACGTTATGGGTTACACAAACATCATCAGTCAATAGCGACTAACAGCAGGCAGCATCGAGGAGTTCAACAACATACACACACATGCAGTGAATGTTGCAGCAACATCATCATCATTAGCAACACACGCAATAAACAGAGCACAAGCATCATTATGAGCATCTTTCGACGCAACATCGTCAACAACCAGATACGACTACAGTCATTATTATCATTCGTTATTATCACGGTCGTTATTATCATTCATTATGTGTCACACTCAGCTGTATTTATCATAGTCATTATTATTATTCATTATTAGTCATGAGTCGTAGTTATCACTGTCATTACTCAGGTACCTCTTTCGCCCTCTTTCTCATCAGTATCTTCATCATCATTACCATTATTATCTTTCCAACCTTATACAACTTACTCATCACCTTCATCTTTCTTCTCATCAAAATTATTATGATCACTATCATTACAATTACTATAAATTACTATAATCATCACAAATGTTGCCATCATTAGCATTGAAATAACTAATCTCAGTCATCACGCTAACGACTAAGGAAGGTAGAGTGTGCATGTCATCCTCATCTTCCCCCATCATCCTCATCTTTCCCAGCATCCTCATCTTCCCCGACATCCTCATAATCATCCTCATCTTCCCCGGTATCCTAATCATCATCCTCATATTTCTCGGGATACTCATCATCAGTAACCACAGTTATCATGATTGCGGTTACAATCCTTTCGTTAATTATCGCCATTACAATCATTATCACTGCTACTACAACTTAATCATCGTCGTCGTGTTCGTCCTAGAACTCATCCGGTCTCCGTCGGCATCACGAAGTTCAACGAACTGCTTTTTAATGTTATGCTGCCTCCTTATTTACTGGTTACTTTTTAACTACAGAACGTTCTTTGATTCAACACTACGTAGTGTGTTCTTTTTCTCTACTTGATTCCTGATGTTTTGCTTGTTGCTTTAATATTTTTTCCTATATAATGATTTATTTTTTACACTGATTCTTAACATGCATTTGAATTCATAACACTGATTAGCTTTCTTTTATGATTTTCAATATTTTTTACACTCTCTTCGGATTACTACAACGTTTTCTAACTGTTTGCCTGCCTGTACATCATTATTTCCGCAGGTTTTACACTCTGTCCGTCCATCAGTTAGTAAGTGAATTTATCTGGCAGTTTGTCTTCTCTGCTTTTTCCCTCATGCTCACTTTCTATCCCTCTTCTTACCATATTCCATCTCAGTCATTCCAAAGAAGCATTCTTGGCATCATGCTGCAGGTAAATTTTTTTTTATATCTCTATTTATAAAGCTAGAACCTGTCTCCCGGTCTTTAGTTCGCATCACTTGCATTTACTGGTCGTGGTCACACTTGTAATCATGATCAGTGCATCACTCACGCTGAAAATGAAACAATCAGCGTGAATGAAGCACGCATCGTAATGACAAGTGTGACATGGGCCATTAAGTCAACTTCTCATCTTATCTTATCTCCTCGCTTCTCAACGCCGCACTCCATCTCTTTCTGATACTTTATTTCTTCCTCTTCTCTCTTCTTCTTTTTCTTCCATGCAGTTCTATTCTATGCAGTTGACTACTAATTTTATTACCACTGCAGTTTGTTGCCGTTTGTCCCCTCTCCCCCCCTCCTTGATTAGTTATTCAATTTGGTGTGTTCTTGTCTTCCTCGTTGTTGTTGTTGTTCGTCATGTTTTTTGTAATTGTTTTTAGTTATAATTGTTTATTTTGACGGTCTCTCGGTTTTGTGTGCATTTCTGATTTCCTTTTTTTAAACTCTCATTTATTTATTTTTAGACAGTTTATCCGAAGTCGCACCTTTTTTATGTGGTATCATTTGAGTTTTACATCAGGTGCCGGCTAGCTTTCTAGTACTTTATAATTCAGAATGAAATCAAGAAGGGTCTATAAAGTCTACAAGAAAAAACTCTACTCTACAAAAGACAAAAGTTCTGAGTTCTGCAGAAAACATTTCTTTTGCAGTGATTACCAACCGTTTCTGTGGTTGACCTCTTCACCTGTTGGTGGCTGCTCGTGCGTGCGTGATTAAAGACGCTCTCAGGCAGAACACGCAACCACGTAACCCACCTGTTCTCTTTATTCTCTTCTACCTCATTCTTCCTCTCACGGAACTCAAACAATACGGTCTCAACTCAAGGAAGATCACATAAAAATTCACCCAAGTCTAAGATAAGAGCAGAAAACAGTAACCAAGGTGTTAAAGAGAAAAATCTCCATTGAGAGAAACTAATACTATACTAAAGTAGATGAGACAAAAGAGAGCGACAGAGATATCGGTAGGGAGCGTTATACATGAGTGGGGGGAAACGAAGAGAGATATGAGAGAGATTCATGAGAAGAGGAGAAGGAAGAGATATAAAGAGTGATACTGGAGTAAAAGAGAAGAAAGGAGACAAGAGTTCGATCAGTTTGTAAGTCATTCACCTCGCTTGAATATTTTAGTTTTCCTCTAAAACCAGGGAATTTATAGGAAGGTTCTTTTACATTCCATTAAGTTATGAAGGTAAACAAGAGCTGCCAGTTAACCTGACTTGGTTGACGTTGTTGCTTTGTATTTAAAGTGTAATTTATTAGAGATTTTTCCAGAGATTCAAAGTGTCTTTATTTTATTTCTCACAGTGTCTCGAAAGTGCGAGAGAGATTTATTCAATTCCAATGAAATTGATTTGATACTTTTTTCCTTCCTTTAAACTCCTTCTCCAGGGAGTCTGAATGTCATGACAGCCAGAAAAACTATTTTCTGTTACTCCTTCTTTTTGGTGTCTGGCTGCTTTTTCCATTTTTCAACTATGGTATATAAAGCTTTCATAGCTATGCGTAAAGCTTCAACGTAGAGGCTCGCTTTCCCACACGATGTCACACACGCTGTCACACACGCTGTCACCCTGACGTTGCAGCTCCCGATGTTGGGTGTCTCCTGCTCTTGCTTTTGGGTGTCTTTGGGTGTAACTCGTTTTTTTTATTGTTTACTTTATTACAATTCTTTTTTTTTTCTTTAATTTTCTTTTTTTTAGTGGATTTGAATACATGTCAATTTACATTTTTTATGATATGATTCAAGTTTTTCTTGTTGACTCAGTTTCCAAATCCACTTTTAAACCATGAACAATGATTTCCTAACACTGTATTGCTGTCTCACTACTTCTGGAATCCGGTGCAGGGTGACGCAAATGTTAACATGTCGAAACTCGTTGACATGAGCCACCTTTTGATAAGTGGTGAAAGCAGGTGACGTTAAAGTGATTTCAAAGTTTTATTGAAAGAGAAAGAAAAAGCATAAAGAAGGGAAGAAATATTTGAAATGTACTTTTAAGACATAATCTTAATCTATTATATAATCTAAACATCTGAATCTGTTCAACGAATACTTGATATTAACTATCTTATGAAAAATGTCCAAGACTAGAGTTCAAGATGTTTACTAAACCATGTTATTAGCTTCCGCGTCATACCGTACACAGCTCTAAATCCCGGTAATAAATACAACTCAATATGATACCCAACACATGCTGTGCCATTGTATTCAGATACATGAGATGAATGAAACGTGTTCCTTTTAATCTCTACCACTCAACCTCAACACCGTCCAATCCCTCGTGAATCCCCGACCATGGCCAACATCGCTGCTATAGAATTCTTCATGGAGCCGCGAGCAGTCTATTTATAGTATCGCATCTTCTCCAGTAGCTTCTTCGGTATCATGTTCAATTCTCAGACTCAACCTCAGACTCAGACTCAAACTCAGACTCAGACTCAACCTCAGAGTCAGACTCAACCTCAGACTCAACCTCAGACTCAGACTTATCATCATCTTCCACAGTGAGCTCTTATCTCAGCCGGTTCTTCCCCAACCAGCTTCTCCTCACCCTGCCCTCCCGCAGCTTGATTTCAGTACTCAGATTCTTCTTTCATCGCTCTCTTCATTTGCAATCTTTCGTGTTTTGTGACTCGTGTTGTTTTGTGATTCTTCTTTTGTTTGTTTCTTTGTCTGTTTGTCTCTTTTTTGTAGGCTTCCTGTTGCGTAGCTAGAAAAGACGTACTGCAGCCCAAAATAATCTTGTGTTTAATATGGAAAAAATAAAATCGTGGCGGCTACATAAGCTCCAAGTCAGTTAGTCATCAAGAATAAAGGTCCAAAAGGTGAGAAGGTGAAATAAAATCCAGCTTTGTTTTTCCATTTTTTTTTTTGTTTCTTTTTCTTCCATTTCTTTGTGCTGCTTTTATTGCAGAATAATAAAGACGATTTTTGTGGAGTACATCAAATGTTTAGACTCTTACAAATACGAGTCTGTTGATAATAAGTCTGTTTTTTGTGGTTTGTTTATGCCTTTAATGGATGTTGAGAAGATAATATTTTTGGGGAAAAGAAACCCTCGAAAAAGAAGTCGTTAGATCAGCGACAACATTTTTTCTTTTTTCAACTTAATTTGATGACTTGCTTTTAGGACTTGCTCAGGATATTTATTATTGACATTGAGGCTTTTCTTCATAAAGACTTTGGTAAATATGAACGATATTTATTTTTTTCTCTGAGAGATAAGATTAAAATCTCAATAAATGTGTGCAGGACATCGCTGAGCCTGTCAGTAGACAAATTGTAGAACGTCTCTTAAAAAGACATACAAATGGTAGATTATGCAATATATTATTCAAGACCAGAGCTGCTTAATCTCTAAAATAGACAGTTTTTATTGAAATGAAACCCTGATTATACTTTTTCAACATTTCTCTTCAAAGTTTGAGGTTCAAGGAAGGACTCCGAAGAAGAAAAAGGACTTAAAAACTTACTTTCAATAAGTTTCATTACTTATAAAACTGTCTTGTAAATTTCACTACATTTAAATTCAAATCACTAAATTTATGGCTGATGTTAAGTACAATTTACGAAGAAGAATTATCGAGTGTCACCAGTAACTCCGGAGTAAGCAACGAAGTCGACTTGGAACTGCAGCTTCAAAGGTGCTCTTATCGTGAGATTAGATGCAAACGGCATCTGACAACATCACTCACACACTCTTTCACACGCACTCACCCACGCACACACACACTCACCTACACACACATGGGGCCAGAGGGATATGCAAACATAGAAAACAAATTCTTGCATCCATCAACCGGAGAAACCTAATCAGCAGTTCCGCCATCCAAGTAAACTTCAATAAATAACAGAAAAACCAGGTAAGCAAGGAAAGCAAAGAAGAAGACAACTCAGGACAGATCCATTATAAAAAAAAATAAAAAAATTCTAAAACTCAGGAACCGGACCTGGATGGCAGGTTCTCTGCCGGCCTGCAGGTCTGGAAATGTTAATGAGTTGCCAGCCTGCAATAATTTCATCCAACATACAATATTTGCTTTTCTAAACATTTCCCCCCTCCCTTTCTTTGAAAGGTTTCCTCTCCACCTTTTTTATGTTATTCTTGCTGATTACATATTCTTTGATTTGTTTTCTTTTACCCCAGAAATGTTTGTTTAACTTTAAAACTTCACTTGTCACAGTGACATGTAATCTTAAGTTGAGAAGGTTTATATTCAGTGTATAGTATACTCTGTATAGTACTGTTCAGTATTTAAACTATTTTTTAAACCCACGGAAATGTTGTGTATTGTGTTTTTAAACAACACTCTCTCTGTGTTTTGTATCTCTCTCTCTCTGTTTTGTGTCTCTCTTTCTCCGTATCTATCCTTGAACCGAACAAATTGTTTCGATGTCATAAACATAATAAATTGTTTTGAGTTTTTCTCCCCTTTCCGCTGAACTTTCATGTAGATTTTTTTTTATGTGTTTAACATTTGCATTTTTATAAATCTTTTAGTAAAGAATTTTTTTAACGCATGATTAAAATTTGAGATTAAAGTGCGTTGGAATGAGAAGAATCGTTTTTTCTGATGTTGGCAGATTTTGAGTTAGAGTGACATGGGCCAACAATATAATGTGCTCTATGAACGTTTCCAAATTAAACTCCAAATACCCCTAATTTCTAGTAGTCTTTTTTCTTACCGTCATTGGTTCTGTCTAATTCCAGACCCCTCCAGAAAGAGTGTCAACTTCGGCTAAAAACTCGGCGATTTACATTCAAGCGTGTGGAGTGGATTTCAATACACAGCTTTAATATAAGTAAATCTGTCATACAGCAGAACATTCCACCGGCTGCTCATTTCCTTCGTCCTTTTTTTTTATGTGTCACCGAGCTCTTTAGCAAGCAATTTTAAAGGCGCGACACAAACGCCACACAAATAGATGGCAACGCTTGAAACACACGGTATGCTTTCCCTTGTGACCCAGCAAGCAAAAATGATATTTGGAAATTTTTATCACATTGAAGAGGCTGGAGCCAAGGAGGAAAAGGAGGAACAAAAATACAAAACTACAAAAAAAATGGTACGATGAAAAAGTACTCTACTCTCATTTAATGCAAAATTGAATTCCCTTGTGTATCCTTCGCCGAATCGTAAGTCGACGCAGTGGAGTACAAAAACTGGAAGAAAATAACAGCCTTATAAACTAAAACGACACGTAAATGTAAACGCAAACGGAAACTCAAAATCAACTAAGCCAAACTCCTATAATGTAAGCTTTCCGAGCCGACATTTGCGTGTACGTCTAAGTTTGCAGAGCGCCATTGTTTGCAGACAGAAATGTGATGCCATATGTGCAATATTTTAGGAAATTTTCTAAGGAATTTTTAAAAATCCAAAGATTTGGTGCATGAATTTGTGAGAATCACAGAGAAAGGTCGCGGTGCTGGTGTCGCAACAATCTGGCATTTATATGCTCATATTTTTTGTGTTATTATTGTGGAAATTATTTGAGAATGAATTACGTTTAGTTTCACACGGAACTGTAATTAAAATTGTATAATAACATTGAAATAATATATTCAGCAGAATATTCACTGACATCACCAGCTATCTAGTGATGGCATAGCGGTGGCATTTCTGCCACCCGGATCCAAACATACTTAATTTATGCCGCCCCCAACCACTCACTCGCTCGGAGAATTAAAAAGGGAATTGGTATAAAAATTTTGTTGAAACGATTATTATATTTATTTTCTTGCAACGCGAATTGCTTAATAGATCCTTCAATGTCAGTTCGATCGCTAACATGGCTAGATTTATTAATCTCAATGTAGAACTTGTGGACCTTAAATAATTCGTAATAATTTTCAATTTAGAAAAGATTCCCAACTGACATTGCTTATAGCAACTGTGAGGAATATTCTTAACATTATTACCACATTAGGCAGCCCTTCCTCAAGTTTGGCCTCAAGAACTTCAATAAATCCCGGAGTCCGGAAGTCATGAAGTATTTAATTGTAGTCTATGGTAGATACATATGCTCGTAGACGCATGCACTCAAGCTTAAATTCTTCTTTCCGAATATCTTCATCGATGTTGTATTCCTCATCGACTCCCAATATTCGTGGAGGCCTTAGAAAAGCATATTTTTCAGCCAAAATCTGGAGCTGCTGGACCTTTTCTCGTATTTCAACAGTTACTCCATCTATTGACGAAAGCATCAAATCATCTTCGTGCAATAAGGCGGCATCTATACTTCCATCTCCAAAAATGTGTATTCTCCTAATTCGTCTTGGAGGTTCGAAAAAAAACCTAGAAGAGGTTCTAGTCCTGAATCGGATTGAACCGAGTGAGGTTTCGTTGGGTCTTGGGCGAAGTCTTCGGAACCTCGCCGTATTAAGAGCAATGGCATGTTTGAATCTATATTCTCAGGCCGTTTTCCAATATCATTTCCGGTAAAGTCTACCCACATGATATGTCAGTTACAGAGATGTCATTCCCGTAGGCAACTAAGAAAAAACAACTTTTGTTTTGAAACTAAATCAAACCAAATGAAGCTATATTTTTTTGTGCCTCAAAATGAAATTGCCGAAAAGGCAAACGATCAGAACAAAAGCTGTTACGAGTGTTCGGCGGTATCAGAACATAGACAAGAGGGCGGCGTGCCCCGAGGCGTAGAAGAAAGTCTTTTCGATTTTTTGTATGGTATCCAATACTATCCAACACTATGCAATATTTTTAAAAAGAGAGATTATGGGGAGTTTCAGCGTTTTACTACATTGTAGATATTCTACGGCAACAACGAGTAACACAACATTAAAAAAACAACACATTTCCAACGTGTTTTATTGGATAACAGAGATAACCATGAATTATAAATTTTATAACAGTATTGTACAGTATTGTACATAATTTAGCTATCGAAATAATAATTAATAATTGAGGTTTGTTTATGGTACAGTCGATAATTTAGTTATACTTTATCTTTATGAGATGATAATTAAATGTATTTTACAAGCCTATAACGATATCGATACGATATGTGATAGTTACTATGTACGAGGCGTATAAAGGGAGTAGTATAAAAGCCCCTAATTTGTAGAATAAACTATCCAGTGTTTGGCGACAACTCTAGAAAAGTAAATCATGAAGAGATTCGCGAGTATTGTGATTACTTTGGTGTTGGTGGGTGCTGTCAGTGCCGTTCCACTTGTGAGCAGCAATTCGACCCAGGGGACGAAAACGTTTGCTCCTTTCCGTTTGGCCAAACCGAACGAGGCACCTTACACTGTGTTCTTGTTCAATACGCAAGAATGTTCAATTGCAAGGTCGCAACGTTGAAGTGATGCCCATCAACATTTGTACGCCGAACCTAACCGGTCCTTGTGCTGAAGACTTAGGCGCCCCGTTGGTACGTTCTACTCCGAATGGAGACATGTTGGTTGGTCTGGCAACTAGGCCCAAAAAGTTGTGCCATTCGACGACCGGACCCTCGCTTTATACGAATTTGCTTGTTTCTGCAGGCTGGATCAGGAGGAAAATGTTGCAGCATATGGTAAATAATGAATAATTTTACTTTGTTAATTTTGATTAAATTATGAACATTTCGATTCGAACAACGAAACGTTGGTCCATTAAAGAACAACGTTGGTCCATTTATGAACAACGCTTCGGTCCAGACGAATGTGACATCGGGTATCCGTTTGGCCAAACAGAACGAGGCACCCTACGCGGTGTATTTGATCGAAGCTACTAGAGGGCTCTTCTGTGCCGGCGCCATCATACATCCCAATTGGGTCTTGACTGCCGCTAAGTGCTTGACTAACACTACATTTAGAGTTGTTGCGGGTGTGCATGATCTCAATGAGCTCAATGATGTCGATGAAGTCGACGAAATCGAAGATTCTGATATCCAGATACGCACGATCCCGAACGACAAACATTATATTGTCCACGAATTTTATGAAAAAGGAGTCCGAAATGTAGACATCGCTATGATTTACATCGCTCAACCTTTCGATCTTCAGAGCTCCCTGCGTGTGAAAAAGGTCAATCTACCTACCGGCGACCATCCACTAGAGGGTGATGGAAAGCTTTTCGGTTGGGGATTTGGTTCCGGAGTTCTGGACCATATGGATCTGTTCGTCATGGAGACCAATATTATTAGCTACGAAGAGTGCCTTCGTTATTATGGTGGTCGCAACGTTGAAGTGATGCCCATCAACATTTGTACGCCGAACCTAACCGGTCCTTGTGCTGAAGACTTAGGCGCCCCGTTGGTACGTTCTACTCCGAATGGAGACATGTTGGTTGGTCTGGCAACTAGGCCCAAAAAGTTGTGCCATTCGACGACCGGACCCTCGCTTTATACGAATTTGCTTGTTTCTGCAGGCTGGATCAGGAGGAAAATGTTGCAGCATATGGTAAATAATGAATAATTTTACTTTGTTAATTTTGATTAAATTATGAACATTTCGATTCGAACAACGAAACGTTGGTCCATTAAAGAACAACGTTGGTCCATTTATGAACAACGCTTCGGTCCAGACGAATGTGACATCGGGTATCCGTTTGGCCAAACAGAACGAGGCACCCTACGCGGTGTATTTGATCGAAGCTACTAGAGGGCTCTTCTGTGCCGGCGTCATCATACATCCCAATTGGGTCTTGACTGCCGCTAAGTGCTTGACTAACACTACATTTAGGGTTGTTGCGGGTGTGCATGATCTCAATGAGCTCAATGATGTCGATGAAGTCGACGAAATCGAAGATTCTGATATCCAGATACGCACGATCCCGAACGACAAACATTATATTGTCCACGAATTTTATGAAAAAGGAGTCCGAAATGTAGACATCGCTATGATTTACATCGCTCAACCTTTCGATCTTCAGAGCTCCCTGCGTGTGAAAAAGGTCAATCTACCTACCGGCGACCATCCACTAGAGGGTGATGGAAAGCTTTTCAGTTGGGGCTTTGGTTCCGGAGCTCTGGACCATATGAATCTGTTCGTCATGGAGACCAATATTATTAGCTACGAAGAGTGCCTTCGTGATTATGGTGGTCGCCACGTTGAAGTGATGCCCATCAACATTTGTACGACGAACCTAACCGGTCCTTGTGCTGAAGACTCAGGCGCCCCGTTGGTACGTTCTACTCCGAATGGAGACATGTTGGTTGGTCTGGCAACTAGGCCCAAAAAGTTGTGCCATTCGACGACCGGACCCTCGCTTTATACGAATTTGCTTGTTTTTGCAGGCTGGATCTCGAGGAATATTTTGCAGCATACGGTAAATAATGAATAATTTTACTTTGTTAATTTTGATTAAATTATGAACATTTCGATTCGAACAACGAAAGGTTGGTCCATTGAAGAACAACGTTGGTCCATTTATGAACAACGCTTCGGTCCAGACGAATGTGACATCGAGTATCCATTTGGCCAAAGAGAACGAGGCACCCTACGCGGTGTATTTGATCGAAGCTACTAGAGGGCTCTTCTGTACCGGCGCCATCATACATCCCAACTTCGTCTTGACTGCCGCTAATTGTTTGAAATATAATGAAATTACTGTTGTTGCGGGTGTACATGATACCAACGACGTCAAAGATAAAAACGACACAATCAAAAATCCTGATATCCAGATACGCTCGATCCCGAACTCTGGACATTATATTGTCCACACCCTATACGATAATTCCGTCGGGAATGTAGACATCGGTATGATTTACATCCGTAAAGCTTTCAATATTCGTAGCTCTCCGCGAGTGAAATTGATCGAGCTACCAACCGAACAGTATCCACTAGAGGGCGTAGGAAAGCTTTACGGTTGGGGCTTTGGCTTCAGAAATGTAGATCATCTGTATGCCATGGATACCACTGTTGTTGGCTTCGACCAGTGCCTTGTTGACATGGATTACGACGATAAACTGATGCCCTACAACATTTGTACGTCCGGCGAATTCGGTCCTTGTGATGAAGACTCAGGCGCACCTTTGGTACGTTCTACTCGAGGCGCAGACGTGTTGGTTGGTCTGGTAACTTGGCCAACCAAGGAATGCCATCCGATGACCGAACCCGCCATGTATTCGAATGTGTTTGTTTTCACCGATTGGATCAGGGAGAATGTTTATAAGTATATGATGAATATTCCATAATTTTATTTTAATTGTAATTCAATTTTGAATAAATTCGAATAAGAATTTAAAAGCTTTTCGTGTTTCTTTTGACATCACTTTCTTCTGTGTTTTGAAAGAATTGCTTCTTAGAAGAATTGCTCTTATTGCTTTAAAGAGGATTGATATGATGTTTAGAAGAGATTAATAGGATGTTTAGAAGTGTTTCTTAGAAAATCTTTTGCCTTTTACAAGAGACGAGTCTTACATGATAAACAATCTTCTGCTGTTCTAAAAAGGAAGTGCGTGAAGTTAAATTCGTAGCGAAGTTAGCACGGACACGAATCATAAAAATTCACCACACAATTTTTTCAAATCCACCACAGTTCGTTACGTACCGAAAGTTTTATTTTATTAACCCTTCCGTCAACAATACTTTTTTCAGCTTTCCGTCAACGGTACGGGTCTGGCCAGACCCTCTCATATTTCTGAGTCAATAATCACGAAAAAAAAAATTAAAAACACGGTTTGAAAATTTATATACAGGCATAAAATCTTTTATTTATTGCCTTAAACTTATAATTTTTTACTAAATTTTATTGCTTATGTAGGAAAGTGATCCTGACAGGTAAACAAATAATTAAGTAATTAGTAAAAAACAACTTCATAACACAAATAACAGGTAAAAAAAGGTTGGGTCTGGCCAGACCCCTTTCGTCGACATTAGGGGTACAGGTAGAAATATCCTTGTAAAAACTATTAAAAGTATTTTTTGGGAAGTTTTTTATTTGAATATTATACAAAACAATACGATTGAGGAATTCATTGAATTTCAGACAGATATCGCAAATAGGTATTGAGAAAAATGCGTTCAAAGTCGAAATGGGTCTGGCCAGACCCTATAGTTGACGGAAGGGTTAAAACGTCTGCAATAATCACTGAAAATATATTTTTTATTAAATTATTATTCACGGAAATAGTAATTAAAAATATTTTCAATGAACTCTGATTATTTTTTTTAAGTTTTTGAAAATGCACTATTTTAGTAGTGAGTAAGTGGCCAGGATGAAGTGGCTAGTGGCTACCTTGGAGGAGGTGTGCATCGATCGGACCTGAACTATTGGATAGGAAATGGAATCAGGTTTTAAGGAATGTAACTGCCATGATGGTGTGGATTCTCCGAATATTTTTCCTGATTTTTCGAAAATTCACTATTTCAGAGGTGAGTAACTGGTCAGGATGAAGTGGCTAGTGGCTACCTTGTAGGAGGTGTGCCACTAGCCACTACCAAACGTCCGCTAATAAACGTAATTCTTTGCAGAATTTATTATGAAAAAGTGGGCAGGCCCACTCGTAGGCAGGCCCTTTTTGCTTGATTAATTAATATTAAAGCTAAATGCTCGGAAATAAAATTTTGTCTTTCTGCTTTCTCATTTTATATGCAAAATACAAATTATAAATAATAACGCACAATTACACTAAACGCTAGCCTCTTTGCTTGCGGTTGTCTGAACATGTTTTTCTCTGGAAATTCGACATCCATTATAGCCCGTCTACGCGACAAAAGCTGCAAAGCATGTGAAAATACTAACAACAAACTTTCTTAGCGCGTGGTGTATTTCATTCGTCATCTGTTATCCTCCGTCTGTCAAACCAACGAAAAACTACGAAAAGCACAAAACAAAACGGATGATAATCAGAAAAAGAGTTTATCGTTTATAAGGGCGTAAACCGCAATCGCAACGCAGACTGTGCTGGGTGAATTGGCAACAACAACAAGAGCACCAACAATGAACTCCAAAAAGTATCAATCAGAAAAACTGCCAAAAAAATATACTTTAAAAGAAGAAATCCGCCCAAGAAATGTGCAGAGGGTGGCAACAATGAAAGACAGCTGATGAAAAATCTGAAAACATTATTATTATATATATATAACATTAACATTATTACCACATTAGGCAGCCCTTCCTCAAGTTTGGCCTCAAGAATGAACTTCAATAAATCCCGGAGTCCGGAAGTCATGAAGTATTGATGTATGGTAGATCTACGAGCATGCACTCAAGCTTAAATTCTTCTTTCCGAATATCTTCATCGATGTTGTATTCCTCATCGACGCCCAATATTCGTGGAGGCCTTAGAAAAGCAAATTTTTCAGCCAAATTCTGGAGCTGCTGGACCTTTTCTCGTATTTCAACAGTTACTCCATCTATTGACGAAAGCATCAAATCATCTTCGTGCAATAAGGCGGCATCTTTACTTCCATCTCCAAAAATTTGTATTCTCCTAATTCGTCTTGGAGGTTCGAAAAAAAACCTAGAAGAGGTTCTAGTCCTGAATCGGATTGAACCGAGCGAGGTTTCGTTGGGTCTTGGGCGAAGTCTTCGGAACCTCGCCGTATTAAGAGCAATGGCATGTTTGAATCTATATTCTCAGGCCGTTTTCCAATATCATTTCCGGTAAAGTCTACCCACATGATATGTCCGTTACAGAGTATTCTGGTTTCGCAATTACAACAATCGCATCAGATGCACGGGAATCTGGCAAATTCGCATTACCAATAACAGGTCTTATTGATTGAACCATGTTTGGTACTGGCACTAGTTTAGTTTCGCCTTTATTTTGTGCAGCATTAACCTCTGAAGAACTTACTTCTGATGATCCTGGCGTAGAAACTGTCGTCTTTGAAGAAACATTTACTAACCTTAACCCTTCCTCCCTGGCTTTTCTCTTATTTCTATAAGATGCGCCACTCTCTCTCTCTCTCTCTCTCTCTCTCTCTCTCTCTCTCTCTCTCTCTCTCTCTCTTACCCTTATTATGTTGAGCTGTGATAAAGATTGTGACACAAACTGATAAAGATTTTTAAAGATATTTTAGATTCTTATTCCACAGCCCTTTTCCATATAAATTATAAACATTTCAGGCTCTGGTTAAAACAAAGCTATTCAAGTTGAAGAGTTTCAAAATACACAAAACCAATATTTTCTAGGAATGGTGCGAAACAAATAACTTCACTTTCCAATAAACTTGAATTAATTTATAAATCTCAAATAAAAAAAAGTGGTTGGCAGCCCTGTGAGTCAAACGTCAAATTTTGCAAGCTCCTTAAAGTTATTGTAAATTTTTATAATTTTCAAGTAAAAATTAAACTAAGGTCTAAATAAAAGTGTATTGCTATTAATAAACATACATAGTGTTCAGTATTCATGAAATATGCCTGCTAAAAGTCGCCGCAGTGTTAAAAACAATCAAATCATTTGTAGCCACTGCAAGATGGTGGTAAATGAGGAAGAAGAAGATTCGATTGAGTGCGACAAGTGCGGAAAAAATTATCATGTACTTTGCACAAAGCTAGACGAACGAACATACACACACTTGCTTAAAAACCCCAAAGAAGAATATATGTGTCATCATTGTCAGAATACGAAGACCATAGAAAGTGAACTGGCGATAATAAAAACAGACTTGAAAAAACTAGATCAGCTATCAGTGCTCCAAGAAACAATGAACTTTATGTCAAAACAATATGATGACATTTTGAAGACAGTGGCCGAAAACAAAAAACAAATAAATGCAATACAAAAGGAGAACAAAAATTTAAAAACAGAAATAAAAACATTGAAAGAGTCGGTGAAACACTTAAATAATCAGCGCGTTAAAAATGACTGTCTTGTTACAGGAATGCAAATAACAGAAAATATGTCGGCTATGGATGCAATAATAAAATTATCTGGTGAAACTGGAGTGGAAATAAACAAAGAAAACATAAACGAAGCATATGCTTTAAAAAAGAAAAATGTTTCTGGAAACAAACAAACTGTTGTTGTAAAGTGTAACTCGCAAGCAACCAAAGCGAAGTTAATCTCAATGAAGAAGAAATTAAGAGAAAACGAAGAAACCAAATCAGTGTATATCAATGACTTTTTAAGCAAAGAGACATTGAGTTTGCTCAACTATGCCCAAACATTAAAAAAAATTGGGTATCGTGCTGTGTATTCGGTGGGTGGGAGAATATTTGCTAAGAGAAGTGAAATGTCTAAGCCGAGATGGATGAGAAATGAAGAAGCTGTAGATGAACTGCTGCTAGAAGCTGCAACACATAAACAACACACTACTAGAGAACCCAATTACGCTACTACCGAAGAAGATTCTGAGTAATTTTGTCTAGAGAGTATTGTTTATTTGTTTATTCAATATGTGTACAAAAAAGGCCTCAGGGCCTTGTATTAAATGCACTAAAGTACAGGAATTGTTATAGCTAATAATACATCTGACAATTTTATTCGTAAGGTATTGTAATAATAAGTACAAAAAAGAAAAAAAAGGTTAAATATTTATTGTAAATTGTTAGTTTCCATATCCAAAAGATCCACCACAGACCCCACATCAACAGTCGTGACCGCACGCATCAAAAAGCGCAATATCAAACAGAAACAAGATAGCCACTAGGACAAGACAGCTGTATTCAATCCTATGTTGGGTTAAGGAATTGACAGACTTCGCTTTTGAAGCAGATTAGAGAGGATGCGCTTTTTACGCGGGCCGGAAGTGTATTCCAGAGTTTGATCCCTCTTATTAGGCCGGAGCGTTCTCTGGCCAGCGTGCAAAATCTGGGAAGGATAAGGTTGACCGAGCGGCTGGAATTGCCACGAACAAGTTTTTCATGAATATAGCCAGGTACCCCATGACTAATAGTTTTAAAAATTAGGAGAAGAAGCCTGTAATCAAAGAGGGATTTGAGATCCATCCCGATAACAGCTTTTATCAAGTGACCCACATGGTCCCTACGGCGCAGCGAGAAAACAAACCTAACAACTGCCCTCATACAAACATTAAGCTTTCCCCAACATACTGAGCTACATCCACCATAAATTTCACAACAGTACAGAAAATGCGGCACTATTAGCGATTTAACTAGTTGCAATCTTGCAGACCGGGGTAAAAAGTGCTGGACGAGGTATAAGCTTCTTAAAGTACAGTAAACCTTTCTACAGACATTAGCAACCTGGTTGTCCCATGAGAGGTCGTCCGTAATGATAATGCCTAGGCTTTTAATAAGTTGATTGTAGGGTATAATAATACCATCATGTTCGATCATGGGAAGTCCTCTAATTTGGGCCCCTCTGTAAACAACCATAACTTGCGTTTTACCAGCATTCAGGGTGAGATTATTTAACTTAGCCCAACTGGAGATTGAGCTAAGGTCCTTAGTGATAAGATCAACACCTCGTTCTGCATTAGACCTGTCACAGGATAGCAGTAACTGGACATCATCAGCAAAGATATGCACCAGTGAGTGCGTGACAACGTTAGGAAGATCGTTTATGTATAAAGTGAACAGTAAAGGGCCCAAAATGGACCCCTGGGGCACGCCACTACCCACTTCCAGGGACTCGGAAAGCTTCCCAGAGACGAAAACACGCTGATGTCTATGCGTTAAATACGAGTATATAAGATTGCAAGCCGTGCTAGAAAAGTGAAACTGCTCTTTTAGTTTTGTACACATAATTACCCAATCCACACGATTAAAGGCCTTACTAAAATCTAGAGCAATGAGGAAGGAAAGCGCGTGGCTGTCCAAACTCTGACTGATTTCATCAGTAATGTCGAAAAGTGTAGTCGTAGTGCTGAACTTCTCCCTGAACCCTGACTGATTTCGATAAATTAGTGTTCTATTATCAGCGTTCAAAAAGCTTAAGATCTGATTTTTCATTAGAATCTCACAAATTTTAGATAAAAATGGCAAAATGCTAATTGGTCTATGATCCGATAAGACCGTCGGCCTAGAATTTTTTGGAATTGGAATTACTTTGGCGATTTTCCACCCCAGTGGAAAACTACAGGATGTAAGTATGGAATTTACCATTGATAGAATGTTTGTACCGAATACTGGAAAAATCAGCTTGATGAATTTGGGATGAATATCATCGAGTCCCACCGCGTTAGATTGTATAGCCATGAGGGCAGAATAAACTTCATCCATGGAAGCATTTCTAAATGAGAACGCTTGATTACTCTCTGGTAGCAAGGTATCCACGCGAACGCAATTTGCTGCAGAATCATGTAACGAACCGAAGTAGGAATTAAGACTTTCAGGGTTGAATGTGACAGGTCCAGACTTTTTTGAGGTGACCCCAAATCTGCGCGCGCGTCTCCAGAAGTCACCACCATTTTTTATCTCATTAAAGAATTTACTACCATATTCATATTTAGCCTTCTTTATAAGGTGGGTGACTCTATTCCTAATTTTGGTATATTTCTTCCAATTTGTAAGGGAGGGATCAATCTTGAAGACTCTGAACGCAAGGTCACGCATTGACTTTGTTCTGACTATCATAGAAGTAATCCATGGACAAGGGCGATCTTTGGGTACGTAGGAGGTAGTTGGTACGAATGAATTGAATAGGCAAGTCACTGCGGCATTGAGCTCATGTAATTTCATGTCAACGTCTACTTGGTTATGAAATCGACCTAAGTCGTAGTCAGTACAAGCGAGATGTAAACTCCTGATGTTAATATTATTGTAGTCAAAGTACTTAAAGGATGTTTTCTTCTGCTTTATGTTATAGGCCATTGAACAGAAGATGAATGCATGCTTTGAAATGTTAGGAATCCAGAACTGGTCATGAATTATTACTTTATCCCGGTTACCTACTACCAGGTAGTCAAGTAGTGTCTGCGACCCTCTTGCTATGTCGAAATGGGTTGGCATGTGCGGGTTATAGACCAAATCCAGATTAAATTCATTAAAGAAAAGGTTACAGGTACGATTTACTCCGGAATCTAACAGATTGGTGTTGAAGTCACCCATAATGATACTATCGTTGAATTCACTAGAAACCCGAGATAGGACATTGGATAACTCTAGCAGGTCACCCCTAGGCCGGTAGATGATTCCAAGTATGGTGATAGTGTCACCCTGACTTATTTTAACAAAAAGGTATTCAATATCGGATGCCGTGGGGGAACACTCTAGAATGGTCCATTTAAGATTATTCGCTATATATAGCGCAACTCCACCACCACGGGCGTCAACCCTATCATGTCTAATCAGATCGTAACCAGGAACCGCAACCATGTTGTCGCTTATTTCTGGTTTGAGCCAGGTTTCTGACACCCCCACTACATGCAGAAAACAACCTAGAAGTATATGTTTGACTTCCTCAAACTTATCTGGCCTATTAGGGGTAATAATACTCTGCGCATTGAAATGACCGACATTCAACAGTTCTTTTCTATTACATAGAGCCTCTCTCAAGACTGTATTGTCGCTAGCAGCTTGTCCTCTAATGCTATCTAACATGATAGTTTCTACGCTCACAACACGCGACGGCCACGGCAGTGTCCCTATTTGACCCTTCAGAATATGTGGTGGTGGTGTAGAAATGTCTGCAATGTGGAAACTTTAATTGAATTTTTATCTTAAATATATTTATAACCTTGAAATATAATATCATTATTAATAATGAGACCAGCTCGCATGTTTAATATAAGGGCATGGATCAACCATATACTGTACTAAAATGAGTATTTTCGTTGTATTGTAGTGTTCAAGTACTACGGCATTATTCACAAACTGAACTGTATGAAAATTAAATCAAGTTATAATGGCCTTTAAGATTATATGAATAAGAGTAGCTATGAATGAATAAGAGTACTGTACTAAAATGAGTATTTTCGTTGTATTGTAGTGTTCAAGTACTTCGGTATTATTCACAAACTGAACTGTATGAAAATTAAATCAAGTTATAATGGCCTTTAAGATTATATGAATAAGTGCAGCTCCAAAAACAAATACATTTAACAGACGCGTTTCTTTCCTTTTTCCTTCACTTAATGAACTGAAGATCCAGTTCATTAAAAGAACGACGAGGGAAATTTCGGTATGTTCGAAATCACGCCCAACTTCATTATATAATCTTTCATACGTAGAGTAATCTGATACGCGTTTCTCTTTCTTTCCCTCCAGTGAACTATACAGGTCCTCATACAAAATTATCTTTCAATTTCATTTATGCCGTTTTTTCGAAATTAGTGAAGTCGGCTACTTTCAAAACAGCGGGAAAAAAATTTCAAGTTTGCCAAAAATCACATATAAAATTTCCCTATAACCCACATAGAGACCTGGATAAAACCTGAATAAGTGTCAGTTGTATGGCGAAAATCTATACAGTTCTCTAGAACAAAAAGAAAGAAAAACGCAGCTAATATTAAATATTATATGTAAGTGAATGCAAGTGACGTCAGGTACAAAATTACTGGAACATTAAGTCAGCCTGCGTTTCTACTTTTTTCCGGTTTTCGTATTTACCGTCTTTTTTTATGATAAAGACAGTTCCCCTCCTCACAAATGCGCCGTCTATCGCTCCCTCACTTAGTAATTGCTTGGCTCTTTTCAGCAATCGCTGTGAGTGGGGTGTCAAATTGTCACCCACATATACCCGCGAATCTATGTCGGCTGAAGGTAGAACCTCACTTAGCAGCACTTTTTTCTTCCTGACGTACGCTTTAATTACTTTGTCGCGAACCGCTGCATCGGAGAATGTTACAAGAATGCGGTCTCTTCGTTTGGCCAATCGAAAGCATTGGCTCACATCACCACTGCTGCAGGTAACTCCAAGATGGCTAGCCAAATCGATGATGAACTTCACCAGTTCTATATCCGGGACGAATGCTGGCACTCCGGCAACCGTAATATCGAATCGCCTGAAACGTTTTTCCAGCCTTTCAATCTCGACTGTGAAGTCTTGATGACTATTTGATGTTATCTCAGAGTTTACCTTAGCTAAGCAGGAAGATATGTTACTTTGACACTGAGCAACCACCGTTTCTACTTTGTTACATCTGCGCTTGAATTCATCACGCATTAATTTGGTTTCATTGCTCAGCTCCACGGATAGCCAGTCTTTGATTTCATTTTTAAGGTTAATGCTCAGGTTATCTACTTTTTTGTAGACTACGTCCAGGTTAGCAGTAACCGCATCAAGGTTAGTCGAAATTTTGTCCATCGCTTTCTCTAATCGCTTCAGCGAAGATATGGGCCCATTTGGAGAAGTAACACAACCAACGCAGTGCCAGTTTGATGCATCACCGAGAGACGTAAGAATCTTGAGTGTGGCTGCATCAATTTTAGCGCACTTTAAATGGTACCATTTGAGACAGCTATCACACATAATTACATGGTTTCCCAGGGCTTTGTCGCAGCAACGAGGATAGTTTGATGGAGCGCCTTTGGAGTCCGCCATTTTGAAGTGTAGTAAAATTTTTCACAACCAAAGTAAGGTAACAGATAGCCAGTATAACTATCTGCACAGTCCCGAGGGCACGAGGAAGATTAAACCCTACTATTACCAAGATTACTAATCCGTACTTGTGCAACAATTTATAGATATACAACAACGAAATTACTCAGAAATTAAACTGAAAGTATGTAAAACAAGCGAGCGGGAAAAAAATGTGATCTTACTCGTAAGGCATGGCGTTGCCAGCTATATTGTGTATAATTATTTATTTTCTTTTCTTTATTTAAATGAATAATAACAACTATTTTTCGAATTTAAAACAATTTTCAAAGAGTTTTTATATTGAAAAAAAAAATCACATTTTAATATAATTTCTTACAACGTCCGGAGTATTTCATCAATTGGAAAATTTAATGAACTCAAAACTTTAATAAGCAAACTTCCAAAACTACCAAATGTTATTTCTGTTCAGGAAACTTGGTTTAGAGAAAATCTTTTAAAAATCTATGATATTTCTGGATATAAGCCAATACATTGCTGTAGAAAAGATGGCTATGGTGGCGTATCTCTATATATACGTGATAACTTGGAATATAAAGTAGAAAAATGTGATAGTCAATGTTTTATAGAATCAATAGTTTTAAATGTTAATAGTGTAAAAATAAATAATAAACCATTAAAGATTATAGCATTTTATAGATCTCAAAAATGTGACACTCGCACTTATTTGAGATTTATAGAAGAGGCACTTGTTTCGTTTGGTCGTAATCCGTGCATTGTTTTTGGTGATGCAAATGTTGATGTTCGTAATGATTATATATCTTTTAATCTTGTGGAACTACTTTCTCTTTTTGACGTTGCAAACTGTCACCGCTTGGTAACGCGACCTGAAAGTAAAACTTCTATAGACCACGTCTATAGTAACATACCTAATTTATTGTACATTGATGCTGTAGAGGCTAAACTTTCGGACCATAATTTAGTACACTGCAGATTGGAATTAGTTCACAATGACCAACTTCAGCGAAATGTTGTGCGTTCGCATTGTGACTATGACAGTATGGTCAAGGGTATTGAGGATGATGTTTTAGTAAATATTGAGACTGGTGATTCCTCGGCGGATACTGAGAAATTAATATCAATAATAGATAAAGCGATAACAATGTCAACCCATAATTATTTGCAAACTTTAAATTTAAGGGATGAAATAACACCCTGGATTAATAGAAATCTTTCTAAGCTTAAAAAATATAAAGAAAATCTTCTTACATTAAGAAAAAGGAAACCCAAAACGGTTGGCATTGAGGAAAAATTAAAAAGGATAAGCAAAGTAATTAAGGAAGCTTATAACACGTCCATGAATTACTATTATACGGATAATTTGGAAAACATTAAACACCAGCCATCTAAAAGCTGGGCGTTTCTTAACAAAACTTTAGGTAGAAATCAGAAAAAAGAAATAAATATCAAAGATAATGATGGAAATCCAATAGTAGACGATAAACAAAAAGCAGAAGCGTTTAATAATTACTTTTTACAATCCATTATAGATTTAAAAGCTGAAATTCAACATTTTTCTGATGATAACTTTAATGTGTTTTCATCTGTTACAAGACATGAAGATAGTTTTCAATTGTCAAACACAACTCCATCTGAGATAGAACACATAATTACACATTTGTCCTTGCGTAAGAACCCAGGCTTCGATAACGTGTCGGCAACTATTTTACGTAAATGTATGCATTGTCTAACACAAAATCTTGTAAATATTTTCAATTCCATAATAAACACTGGTGTATATCCTAGTGTGTTAAAAATGCATAAGGTAACACCCATTCCTAAGGAAAACAATGCATCTTCCGTTGTCAAATTTCGACCTATAGCTGTGCTATCAATAATAAATAATATATTCGAAAGAATTATATACAATCAGATTTCGACATATTTTGATGAAAAGGGGTTGCTAAGTGACAATCAATATGGTTTTAGAAAAGGCTATGGAACAGAAGAAGCTGCAATAAATGTTGTAAATTGCATATGTAAATGCTTAGATGACGGAAATGTAGGAGCAGTTGGAGTGTTCTACGATTTAACAAAGGCTTTCGACTTGATAGATCATAATATTCTATTGGAAAAACTTTGGTTATATGGAATTCGCGGGAAAGAATATTCCATTATAGAAAGCTATATGTATATCTCTTCGTCGACAATTCGTAGAAATAAATGGTCAGAGAAGTTCTATTGGACATGTTGATTGTTTACGCCAAAGCAAACCGCTCGCCAGGCTGCCTCTCCTGATCGTCCGAAGCCGTGTGCTCTCGGAGCGCGGACTTCGGCCGCTCAGGAGAGGCAAGCTTAAAGCTTGACTGCGAGCTCTTCGGCTCCAGCCTTGGTGGTCGGAGTCGACGACTTCACTGTTTTCTGACTTTTTGGCCGTGAACCACGCAGTGCGCAGGCAAAAACTTAACATCGTAAAACTTATATTTAGCAAGCAAACACTATTGTAATTTGTATTTTAATAAGTGATAAAATAAAACCTAAAACCAACCGAACTCACAAAGTGACTTTCCCAACTAAACATTGGTCCAAGACGAGCCGGATCGAGCTCCAACCTCTACTCATCGACATCGTCGCCCTTTTTTGAAAAGGTAAGTTGTGTAATTTCAAGTAATTTGTAAGGTTTATATGAATTAAAGTGCAAATTTTAAATATTTTTGAATAAACTGTACCCCCATCAAACGGGCGAACAAATATATATATACGCAGCACGTATATATACACTTATGTACTTCCGTGTACACTTGAAATTAACGGGAAAATTAATTTCAGTGTAACGGTGCTCCAAAAGTTGGATTTAAGTATATAAGTGCCCTTGAACCCGGTTATATACTTGTATTGACCGGCACGTGTTGCAATTATTTATTCTTCGACGAATACATAATTGCAGCTCGCTCTCGCTTTGTTTTGAGCTCTTCTATTAGAAACCAAAAAACCACCACCTTTTGCTGGCTGGTTTGGTTTTCGTGCTCTCAACGGACACGCTCGCAGCTTACGCTCTTCTGCGCGGTTCACTTAGAAACCAAAAAACCACCACCTTTTGCTGGCTGGTTTGGTTTACGTGCTCTCACATAGACACGCTCTCAGCTTGCAGCCAAGCAAGCAACACGTTTTTTGTTTTTTTTGTTCTAACACTGATCGCTCTCTACGTCGCTCTCTTCGTTTAACGTGTCAAGGAAGTCGACAGCAATTTTTGCACGGTGGGCGAAAAATATAATTCCTTGGTATAAAATTGTAATAAAAAATTCTTGTGAGGAATAAAAATATTAAGGTGTTTTATTTCTTGAGTAGCCTATTAGTCTAAGCTATTTTAGCCCCCTGTATTCTTTTGCACCAACAAAAAGCTATTTCATATCGCGTATTCCCTTGTTAAATTAGTAGTAACCCTATAGCATATACAATGGAGCGGCTTAGCTCTTTTATACGTCTCGCGGACGATTTGGTTGAATTTGGCGCGCACATTTTGACCAATTCACTGGAATCGCAAACGTTGTCTACCCTGGATTTGCACATGACGGAGCTCCACTCGCAGTGGTCCCTAATCAAGTCCGCGTATAGTGGCCTGGTCGAACACATGCTGAAGGATGACCAGTTGGAACCACATATAAAAAGCGTGAAAGAAAAGTATTTCAAAGCGTACGACAACTACATTCGATGCGTTGGATTGATCCAGGATTTAGTCAACTCGATGACAAAGTCCTCCGCGTCGCGGCCCTCTATGGATACGGCAGAGCTGCCGCCTACCCAGTTTAACATCAGCTTGCCTCCATGCGATACAGACGTTTTCAAAGGCGACTATCTGTCATGGCCCTCCTTCCGCGACATGTTCACCGCCCTGTATATTCAGAATACGCGTATTGCCCCCGTGGAAAAACTCTTCCACCTGAACCAAAAGACCAAAGGCGAAGCCAAAGAAATTGTGCAAAAGTCTCCTTTGACGAATGAAGGATTTGCGCAAGCATGGAAAAATCTATCGGATAGATATGAAAACAAGCGCGTCCTCGTTAACACGCTTCTTAAAAATTTCTTTGGTCTCGCAACGATTACTCGGGAAACCGGTCACGAAATTAAAAATCTACAGCGGGAAATTAACAATATTCTCGCCGCGTTGGCGCTCCAAGGCGTCGACACTTCACACTGGGACGCGATTATAGTTTTTCTGTGCTCTACGCGGCTTCCGGAAGCCACCCTGTCGCTTTGGGAACAATCAATCTCAAATAAATTTGAAATTCCAAAATGGTCCGACCTCGACGCGTTCCTGACACATCGGTTTCAAACGCTGGAAACGGTGCAAGATATAAAAGGCGCGTCCGCAAGCAAGACTCGCGCGTCACCCGCTCAACAGCAGGTGGCCCCCTCGACAAAACGCGTCAACACATTCCAGTTGAATGTTGCGTCGACAATATGTCAGCTGTGCTCAGAGCAACACACAATTCGAGTCTGTCCGCAATTTTTGGAAATGACTTCCGGTAAACGTCTAGAGGTAGTTAAAAAGTTGCGTCTTTGTCTGAATTGTCTCGCGCAAGCGCATCAGATACAACGATGCCCCAGCAAATACAACTGCGCGACATGTCAGGCGCGACATCATACGCTGCTGCATCGCGATCAAGCGCAGAACCGACCCTTAACGAATTCAGCGTCGCGTCCGTCCACTAAGCAACCAAAGTCTGCGACAAGTAGAAACGCTGCATTGCAACCCAATCAGCCCCGTAACAACCCACTTAACGCGCGAGCACCCCCCTTTACAGGGCCCTCCACGTCGGCCAACGCCACTCAAATTAATCAACAACAAATACAGTCCACTGATCGAAATCAGTCAGAAAATCATCAAGTTTGTTTCGCTGCCGCACCGAAGCCAGTTCTGTTAGGAACCGCTACGGTCACTATATTCCACGACGGTACTTGCTATGCCGCTCGTGCCCTCATCGATCCAGGATCCGAAGTATCCTTCATCTCTGACCACGTTCAGAAGATGCTCAAAATTCCCATGCGGCCAGTGAAAGCAACGGTTTCTGGCCTCAACGAAACCATTTCTGCAAAGGTTTCAAAATCTTGTGAGTTTATGCTCAAGTCGCCACGCGACCCCTCGTTCCAAATTCATGCCACAGCGCTAGTGCTGTCGCAAATCACGGGCAGACTGCCCGCCCACTCATTCGATAGTGCGCTGCTCAGCAGCCTCCCCAGTAACATCGAGCTCGCAGACGTCAACTTTGTCAAAAGTCAGCAAGTTGACGTTCTCATTGGAGCCGATCTCTTCCCGGCGATCATACTTGACGGTATTCGCCGCAATGTGCTAGGTTCACTGCTAGCACAACAGACTGTGTTCGGCTGGATAATCACCGGACCAGTCCCCCTGCTACAATCAGATAGCCCCGACATAAGGGTGGCCTTCTTCAATGAAGTCACCATCGAACAACAGTTCGAACGTTTTTGGGTGGTGGAGGAACTTCCCAAAACTCGTCACTTATCCCCCTCCGAAAAGTTTTGCGAAGAGAATTTCGTAAAAACAACTCGTAGGAGCCCTGACGGCCGCTACATCGTTACGTTGCCATTCAAAAGCGAAGCCGTAAGCCAAAACTCGTTAGGATATTCACGGCACATCGCCCAGCAACAATACCTTCGCTCAGAAGCAAGGTTACTCAAAAATATTGACCTCAAAAGGCAATACGACGATGTAGTTCAAGAATATCTTGATTTAGGTCATATGACGGCCGTAGCGCCCCCACAACCCGATGCTGCGCACTATTATTTGCCACATCATGCGGTTCTAAAACCGGATAGCACGTCTACCAAGGTCAGAGTCGTGTTCAACGCATCCTGCCCCACCACAAGTGGGCTCAGTCTCAACGATGTGTTACACGCAGGCCCTGTTCTGCAAGCCGACTTAACATTCTTAATGCTAAGATGGCGCTTTTTCCGGTATGTTTTTAGCGGTGACATTCAGAAAATGTACCGCCAGATCCTCGTCGACCCGAAACATACCCCCTACCAACGAATTCTTTTCCGAGATTTGAATAGCTCCCAAGTTAGGGACTATGAGTTACAAACGGTAACATTTGGCGTGAACTGCGCCCCCTTTTTAGCGATCCGCACGCTTCTTCAGCTAGCAGACGACACACAACAACAGTTTCCGCTTGCGGCCCACATCCTGCGACATTCGATGTACGTTGATGACGTTTTGGCTGGTTCTCACAACCTTGCCATGGCCACTAAAATGCGCGACGAGCTGTCAGAGGCTTTGAATACGGCAGGCTTCTCTCTCCGGAAATGGACAGCCAATGACAAACACATTTTGGACAACTTGCCTGGATCCCATTTGCTCAACGCGGAGTTCCTGAAGTTCGAGGACAACAGCACCGCAAAGATGCTCGGGATTCGTTGGAATGCCGCCAACGATGACTTTTATTTCGACACACAGGCGATCGACATACAGCCAACGCACACCAAAAGACAAGTGCTGTCTCTCATCGCGAAGTTGTTCGATCCAGCCGGTTGGTTGGCACCCATCATCGTTGCCGCGAAAATGCTGATACAACAAGTCTGGCTAGACAAGATTGACTGGGATGACCAACTTCCCGCACTGACGCAGCAAACATGGTTGAGTTTCCTTCAGAATTATCACCATATTGCCACGATTCGAATTCCCAGGTGGATTCGGTTCACCCCCGACTGCACAGTGGATCTTCACGCCTTTTCGGACGCTTCCGAAAAAGCGTACGCCGGAGTCATCTACGCCCGTGTTCAAATCGGCGACACCGTTCATGTATCGCTACTGTACTCCAAAACAAGAGTAGCGCCCATTAAGACGATATCGCTGCCTCGACTCGAACTCTGCGGAGCTACACTCGTCGCAGACATGCTCGACGCCCTAGTACCCAATCTGCACTATCGTCCCGAGAATGTCTTCTGTTGGACAGACTCGACGATTGTACTTGCGTGGCTAAAGAAGCCTCCTTGCGTCTGGGCCACCTTCGTGGCGAATCGCGTTGCCAAAATCATTGAAAGAGCGCCACACACTCAATGGTTTCACGTGGATTCGCACGACAATCCAGCAGATTTAGCTAGCCGCGGTGCCACGCCCCAAGAATTAGCTGAGAACACCCTTTGGTGGAATGGTCCACCTTGGCTCCTCCACGACAAGGATCGTTGGCCCGAACTACGAACAGCTGCGGAGTTTGCTACCGCACTTGAAGAAAAGCCTGTAAAGGCTCTTCACACTTACTTCCGACCAGACGAAGACCCACTTGACAGGTTTTCCTCTCTCCCGAGAGCCCTACGCGTATACTCATACGTACAACGGTTTATAGATAACACGCGCCGTAATCGGAACCCGCTCTATGCCACTTCGCGACTCTCAGCGACCGAGATTCGAGACACCAAACGCCGTCTCACAATCATCTGTCAAAAGACACATTTTCCCGACGAATATTACGCGCTCGAAACCAAGCGACCATTGAGCTCGAAAAGTTGTTTACTTTCGCTCAATCCCTTTCTTCATGAAGACAAAACGATGCGCCTTGGCGGGCGGCTGTCTTCATGCCCGAATTTGCCATTCGATGAACGCCACCCAATAATCATGCCGTACGACTGTCAGTTGTCTCGGCTACTTGTTCTTTTTATTCACCAGATCTCGCTTCACGGTGGTAACCAGCTGATGCTTCGATTGCTTCGGACCCAACACTGGATTCCGCGGGTAAAAAACCTAATCAAGACAACGATCCACCACTGTAAGCCGTGCATCTTGCATCGGAAGCAACAAAGAACGCAGATTATGGCGGCATTGCCAGAGGAACGCACGACTTTCTCCCGCCCCTTTGCTAACACCGGAGTCGATTTTGCGGGCCCTTTCGACATCAAGAATTACACCGGCCGGGCGTGCTTAATCACGAAAGGCTACACGTGCATCTTTGTCTGTTTTGCGACCAAAGCAATTCATTTAGAGGCTGTTAGTGATCTGACCACGGCCGCTTTCATTGCGGCCTTCTCACGCTTTGCAGCGCGCCGAGGCTGCTCCGCAAAGGTGTATTCGGATAACGGCACAAACTTCGTCGGCGCCTCAAAAGAACTCAAACAAGAATTCAAGCAATTCATTGTTCGAACCCGCGATCTCATCGAGACCCATCATTCGCACCAGAATGTTGAATGGCACTTCATCCCCCCCGGTGCTCCTCATATGGGAGGACTCTGGGAGGCCGGTGTTAAAAGCCTGAAAACGCACCTGCGCAAAGTCGCCCCAACGTCCAAGTTTACATTCGAAGAGTTCTCAACTCTCTTGAGCAAAATTGAAGCGTGCCTCAATTCTCGCCCGCTTCATCCTCAATCTGAGGATCCCAACGTTATGGAGGCAATAACTCCTGGCCACTTCCTAGTAGGCGGCCCTCTGCTCGCTTCGGCCGAGCCCGAAACCCTCGACAATCCGCTCTCCATTCTCAACCGATGGAGACGTGTCCAGGCCCTTGCCCAACATTTCTGTCACCGGTGGAAGACGGAATATTTGCACGAGCTTGCGCGTCGCACCAAGTGGAAGACTCCGCAACTCAACCTACAGCCCAACGACCTGGTCGTCGTCCGTGAAGACAACCTTCCTTCCACGTCCTGGCGGCTGGGCCGCATCATCAAGGTGTACAAGGGTCAGGATGCACGAGTCCGTGTGGCCGATGTCCGAACGGCTAACGGCCAGCTCACTCGTTCCATTTCCAAATTAGTATCCTTAACTTGTATGTCTCGAGTGGTTATTAATGCGTTTTTTCTCCACAGATCTAAGCTGACGCGCATCTGCCGCCAAGGCGCCCGTTATCGACAAGGCCGCATGCTGGCTCCGCCAGCCGCTGTACTATCGGCGCCCCCAAATACCGGTCCCGGATCCGAGATGCCGCATTGCGATGAGCAGCACCACGAGGAAGATGTGCTCGATCTGAGCGCCTCTTACACGTCAGACGAAGACGGCGCGGCTCAACCGAGCTCACCAGAGCCTCGTCCAGAGGAGGCTCCCGGACGATCGTCTCCACCGGCGATCGCCGGCCCAACGCGGTGTCCACACCCGCAGCCTGCACGGCATTTGATGGCACGAAGCTTGCCCCGAATCCTGGCAGGACGCCACGGCTGCATAGACTGCCGGTCGTGCCCCCACGCCACCCAACGCTGCACCAGCACGCGCCGCTGCACGGACTGTGGCGAGGCCCATCACAGCACCCTGCACCATTAGGAGCCTGATCCACCCCAGGGCTGAGGGTCGGGGAGCTTTGCAGTCCTGCAAGGCGGGCGGGATGTTTACGCCAAAGCAAACCGCTCGCCAGGCTGCCTCTCCTGATCGTCCGAAGCCGTGTGCTCTCGGAGCGCGGACTTCGGCCGCTCAGGAGAGGCAAGCTTAAAGCTTGACTGCGAGCTCTTCGGCTCCAGCCTTGGTGGTCGGAGTCGACGACTTCACTGTTTTCTGACTTTTTGGCCGTGAACCACGCAGTGCGCAGGCAAAAACTTAACATCGTAAAACTTATATTTAGCAAGCAAACACTATTGTAATTTGTATTTTAATAAGTGATAAAATAAAACCTAAAACCAACCGAACTCACAAAGTGACTTTCCCAACTAAACATTGATTATGGAGTGCCACAAGGAAGCGTCCTTGGCCCACTTCTTTTTAAAATATTTATAAACGATATATCTAACCTGGAGTTAAGTGGGAAAATTTTTATATATGCCGATGACATATGTGTTATATATCCTTTTCAGCATGAAACCGTGGCAAAGGCATACATTGAGCATGATGCTGCTGTCATTTGCGAATTTGCAAGGGTTAATAAATTGTTTATCAACGCTCAGAAAACTAAAATCATACGCTTTAAGCCCTATAGCTATGGTACTAATTTTTCAGTGTTCGTTGATGGCAAAGAAATTATAGAAGTGGAGTCACTTAAATATTTGGGTCTTCATCTTCAAAGTAATTTGTCATGGGATACACACATAAGAACGTTACGCACGAAATTATCTCAAGCAGTTGGACTATTGTACAAGTTTAAAAACAAATTCAACAAAGTAACAAAATATTTAATATATCAAGCCCTCATTCAAAGCAATTTAAATTACTTGATTGTGCTCTATGGTTTTAAGAAAACCAATGAATTTAAAGCTCTTCAAAGAACTCAAAACAAAGCGCTAAAAATTGTGGGAAACCTTCCAATCCGTACGTCTACAGTATCATTATACACAGATATTTATCCAGATGTTTTACCAATTTATGGACAGTACCAGTTGCAACTTTTAATGTATGTCTTTAAGTGTATGCATAATATTGGCTATCACACTATTAAATTTTCATTTAATCAAAATTTGTTTAACACACGCCAGAGCAATAATTTGAAGGTTCCAATATGTAGACTTAATGCAACGAAGCAAAGAATAGATTACATGGGTAGTTCTGCCTATAACGATCTACCGCAATCAATAAAAATAATAAGTCGCATATCTGAATTTAAAAATTCATTGAAGAAAGTTCTACATGAAAACATTGAAGAATTAATCTGATAATATAACTCTTTTAATTTTGTTCAAACTCTTTGAATGTTTCAATTGTATTAAAAAATGTTTAATAAAAATTGTAATTTAAAGTAATAATAAATGTTAATCACTTTGTCAACATGCCTCTATAAAGTCAAGATGACGCTGAGGCACAAACAATTAGTTTGCTCTAACCTAAATTACAAATCATATAAGTCGTATATTCTAATAATGTAAATATAATATATATAAATCTAGTTTGCAGTTATGAAATGAATTAATAAATAAATAAATATGTAAAAAAAAAAAAAAAAAAAAAAAAAAAAATTGTACTATATATTATCGCTTGAAAATTTAATAAAGTATCGCTAATAAAATAAAATTAATGAGTTGTTCAAAGACAATAAATAAAAATAACCAAAAGGCCACACTCAAGGCCACGCTTTTGTTGCCATACTCGTTCAAGAATCTGTCAAGAAGCGATCGCGAAGTTCAAGAAGCGATCTCCAAAATGGTTAGGTGAGTGGTAGATGGTAGGCAACGCTAGAGATCGGGAAATCCATTAGAGGGAGCCGTAGGCAACTAAGAAAAAACAACTTTTGTTTTGAAACTAAATCAAACCAAATGAAGCTATATTTTTTTGTGCCTCAAAATGAAAACGCAAAGCTGAATGTTTGCGGAAAAGGCAAACGATCAGAACAAAAGCTGTTACGCGTAAGTGTTCGGCGGTATCAGAACATAGACAAGAGGTCGGCGTGCCGAGGCGTAGAAGAAAGTCTTTTCGTTTTTTTGTATGGTATCCAATACTATCCAACACTATGCAATATTTTTAAAAAGAGAGATTATGATTATCATGATGGGGAGTTTCAGCGTTTTACTGCATTGTAGATATTCTACGGCAACAACGAGTAACACAACATTAAAAAAAAAACACATTTCCAACGTGTTTTATTGGATAACAGAGATAACCATGAATTATAAATTTTATAACAGTATTGTACAGTATTGTACATAATTTAGCTATCGAAATAATAATTAATAATTGAGGTTTGTTTATGGTACAGTCGATAATTTAGTTATACTTTATCTTTATGAGATGATAATTAAATGTATTTTACAAGCCTATAACGATATCGATACGATATGTGATAGTTACTATGTACGAGGCGTATAAAGGGAGTAGTATAAAAGCCCCTAATTTGTAGAATAAACTATCCAGTGTTTGGCGACAACTCTAGAAAAGTAAATCATGAAGAGATTCGCGAGTATTGTGATTACTTTGGTGTTGGTGGGTGCTGTCAGTGCCGTTCCACTTGTGAGCAGCAATTCGACCCAGGGGACGAAAACGTTTGCTCCTTTCCGTTTGGCCAAACCGAACGAGGCACCTTACACTGTGTTCTTGTTCAATACTACTAGAGGGCTCTTCTGTGCCGGCGTCATCATACATCCCAATTGGGTCTTGACTGCCGCTAAGTGCTTGACTAACACTACATTTAGAGTTGTTGCGGGTGTGCATGATCTCAATGAGCTCAATGATGTCGATGAAGTCGACGAAATCGAAGATTCTGATATCCAGATACGCACGATCCCGAACGACAAACATTATATTGTACACGAATTTTATGGAAAAGGAGTCCGAAATGTAGACATCGCTATGATTTACATCGCTCAACCTTTCGATCTTCAGAGTTCCCTGCGTGTGAAAAAGGTCAATCTACCTACCGGTGACCATCCACTAGAGGGTGATGGAAAGCTTTTCGGTTGGGGCTTTGGTTCCGGAGTTCTGGACCATATGGATCTGTTCGTCATGGAGACCAATATTATTAGCTACGAAGAGTGCCTTCGTGATTATGGTGGTCGCAACGTTAAAGTGATGCCCATCAACATTTGTACGCCGAACCTAACCGGTCCTTGTGCTGAAGACTTAGGCGCCCCGTTGGTACGTTCTACTCCGAATGGAGACATGTTGGTTGGTCTGGCAACTAGGCCCAAAAAGTTGTGCCATTCGACGACCGGACCCTCGCTTTATACGAATTTGCTTGTTTTTGCAGGCTGGATCTCGAGGAATATTTTGCAGCATATGGTAAATAAAGAATAATTTTACTTTGTTAATTTTGATTAAATTATGAACATTTCGATTCGAACAACGAAAGGTTGGTCCATTGAAGAACAACGTTGGTCCATTTATGAACAACGCTTCGGTCCAGACAAATGTGACATCGAGTATCCATTTGGCCAAACAGAACGAGGCACCCTACGCGGTGTATTTGATCGAAGCTACTAGAGGACTCTTCTGTTCCGGTGTCATCATACATCCACACTTCGTCTTGACTGCCGCTAATTGTTTGAAATACAATGCAATTACTGTTGTTGCGGGTGTGCATGATCTCAACGACGTCAAAGATAAAAACGACACAATCAAAAATCCTGATATCCAGATACGCTCGATCCCGGACTCTAGACATTATATTGTCCACACCCTATACGATAATTCCGTCGGGGATGTAGACATCGGTATGATTTACATCCGTAAAGCTTTCAATTTTCGTAGCTCTCCGCGAGTGAAATTGATCGAGCTACCAACCGAACAGTATCCACTAGAGGGCGTAGGAAAGCTTTACGGTTGGGGCTTTGGCTCCAGAAATGTAGATCATCTGTATGCCATGGATACCGCTGTTGTTGGCTTCGACCAGTGCCGTGTTGACATGGACTACGACGATAAACTGATGCCCTACAACATTTGTACGTCCGGCGAATACGGTCCTTGTGCTGAAGACTCAGGCGCACCTTTGGTACGTTCTACACCAGGCGGAGAGGTGTTGGTTGGTCTGGTAACTTGGCCAAGCAAGGAATGCCATCCGATGACCGAACCCGCCATGTATTCGAATGTGTTTGTTTTCACCGATTGGATCAGGGAGAATATTTATAACTATATGATGAATATTCCATAATTTTATTTTAATTGTAATTAAATTTTGAATAAATTCGAATAAGAATTTAAAAGGTTCTCGTGTTTCTTTTGACATCACTTTCTTCTGTGTTTCGAAAGAATTGCTTCTTAGAAGAATTGCTCTTATTGCTTTAAAAAGCATTGATATGATGTTTAGAAGAGATTAATAGGATGTTTAGAAGTGTTAGTCTTAGAAAATCTTTTGCTTTTTACAAGAGACGAGTCTTACATGATAAATAATCTTCTGCTGTTCTAAAATGGAAGTGCGTGAAGTTAAATTCGTAGCGAAGTTAGCTCGGACACGAACCATAAAAATTCACCACACAATTTTTTCAAATCCTCCACAGTTCGTTACGTACCGAAAGCTTTATTTTATTAAAATGTCTGCAATAATCACTAAAAATAATATATTTCTTTATTATATTATTATTCACGGAAATAGTAATTAAAAATATTTTCAATGAACTCTGATTATTTTTTTTAAGTTTTTGAAAATGCACTATTTTAGTAGTGAGTAAGTGGCCAGGATGAAGTGGCTAGTGACTACCTTGGAGGAGGTGTGCATCGATCAAACAAATCTGATCAAAAATTTACATAAAAAATTTACATTTTGTAAAATACATTTGACATCAACCGATTCAGACAAAAAAATATGACCAATCAAGGCATTCGCCAAAGGTCAATAACATTAAACAAAGACCTACAACAACTACAATAAAAACCTTTCCTATGAATATATTAGGGCTTTCTTATGCTTCTTCACGTCATTAGTATCGGCAACAAAAGATTCCGAGAGAGTAGTTTATTAGTTCTCTCTGTTGTTTCGATGTGTTTTACGATACCCCAAGAAAGGGACAAAAAATAGAACCGTTGCAGTCGCTATGAGATGAATTTTAGAGGGTATTTAAACCTTAGAATTAAGAACTGAACCAGTTTTGGAGTTTGATTCTTCTTATTAGCATTTCTACAAAAACCGAGAAAAGAACAGAGGAGCCATGAAGAAAGAGCCACGAGAACAGTGATAAAAATGTATATCTTTTACAAACTTTCAATCGAATTAAAATCTTCAAAACAGAAGGTTGCTTAAAATTTTAACTTGAGAACATATTACAGTGACTGTAATACAGTCCATCCACCTCTGAAAAAATATTCATGAGCTTGGGCACTATATATAAATCCGTGAGTTAAGAAGTCGACGCCAGAACGTACTGACTGCTCTGAAGGAAAACACACGATGTGTCGTTTCGGGATAGTATTCTTCGTGGTCTTCTCGACATGTTTGGCCAACTTCGTAAGCTGTTCTCCAGCAGCGACGCAGGAGGTCTCCCAGGAAGGTAACCTTAGAAAATCCGAAGCAGTAAAATACTCAATCTTTATAATAACCTTATTTTTACCTTACAGCAAAAATCAAGCCAGCTATTCAGCATACTGCCCGTGTCCTCAATTTTTTTAAAAAATATCATCGGGCTCCTAATCCTCCTCAGACGTATATTCCGTATCCCTATCCATATCCGTATCCGTATCCGTACCCTTATCCAGAGCCCTATCCTCCCTATCCCACTTCTCTCCACATAAACACTATGAATGGCGGCGGACCAACACCTCAATTTATTCAATTCATTCCCAATCGTCAAACTATTCAAGTCGGTCCGGTTATTCAGCAAGATTATTTAGCAACAACAGGTGGTAAAACTGTCACCAACAAAAATAAAAAAGTTGATAGACGGATTACTGAACTAAATAAACGACTGGTAGAGCAACTAGAACGGGTACGGGAACTGCTGGAGGAACTGATAAAGGAGCTGAACAAGTATGGGGGGATTCAGCGAGATTCACCATCGACATCTGGCGAAGACATGGAAGGGAATCCCGAAGTGCTCAAAAATTCAGGAGATGACTTGAATGTCTCTAAATTATTAAATGAGGAACCGGAGGAAGAGACGCCGGCGATTGTTATAGAAAAAGTTTACTTATTGTTGCTGGAGGAGAACGAGTTCAAAGGTTCGTCCACAAATAGTGCTTTAACTATTGAGAAGTAGCTAATAAAATGCTGAACAAATAAATATTTAATTGAAAATTGATATAAAATAAAAAATATTTGATATTCGCCTACTTTTTTGGGAATCTAGGAGTACAGACCTAAGAGTACAGAAGAGATGAAGTTGTGAAGAGGTGGTAAAGAGTAGTAGGAGGGGGTGGTAGAATCTACACAAACTCGTGTTACTGCTGCGTGGGAAAATTTTTCCTAAGAAAATTTATGCGCTTAGCAAAAAAACACACAACAACGCATAATAAAAATGATGATTAGACAAGAAAACAAAGTGGTTGGCAAGGCGAAGAGAAGAGTGAAAATGATAGGGGGAAGATTGGGGGAGCTTGAGTGGAGTTGACTGACTGCTTTAAAAGGAATCAGCCGCCGTTTCTGGTTTTCTTGTTGTTCTTTTCACTGAATCATCACATCACTACAACAGAGCAACCAACGCATTTGATTGAACAATAATGGACACAAAATTGCTTGCTTATTTTCATTCTATGCACTCAGTTTTTAAGGCCTCCCTTCCTTCCTTTCATCATTCCTTCTTTTACTCAGACATCAATGAAGAATAATTTAAAAGCCGGATTAACTAAGAAGACGGAAGCAACACTGCGACGGGCAACAGGACGAAATTACAACAAAAGAAGTAATGAAGTAATAGAACCATTCCACAACAAGAACAACATTAAAAACAATCATATACGAATACAATACAAGAGCAACTACAACAACAGTGACAAAAGGAAGCAACAGCATTCAGAAAGGCAACACAAGAGGTCGCTGAGTAACAACAACAACAATACCAACAACAAGTGCATTGAATTGTTGCTGCACAATAGCAACAACAACCAAAGCCTGTGACTTTGACAGAGCATTCGACAGACAGCCTCTAAGAATCTAACGTCAGACGACAAGTCAACATTTCTTGGTAACAATAACGACGCCAGTCTGTTGTTGTTGTTGTCATACGTTGATTGCGGTACCATTGTTACTTGGGATTTGTGACGTTGCTGTTGCTTGATATGTTGTAGGAATTTACGTTTAGTCAGTCACTCATTCAGTCATTCAGGTACTTAAGGGAGGGGTGAGAAGAAGTAAGAAAGACGGGCTCCGATTTTTCTTTAAAACCAACTCAATATTTTATAATAGTACTCAGTTTTCAGAACTCTTTATACGGTGTTACTTGTATAGTTGAGTGTTTACATAACAGTATCTATGGTTGGCGGACCACGCCCACATCTAGGATTATTACTAATTAGATTTTCAATAAATTGGCCGATGTAACGATGTACCCAAAGAAAGAGACAAAAAATAGAGCCGCTGCAGTCGATATGGGATGAATTTTTGGGGGTCTATAAACCTTAGAAATTTATTCTTTGGTATTTTATTCTTTTGGACTTTGATTCTTTTTATTAGCATTTCCACAAAAACAGAGGAAAAAACAACGGAGCCATAAAGAAAGAGACACCGTAACGGCGATAAAAATGTAAATCTTAATTTACAACCTACGAATTGAAATCTTTAATACAGAAGGTTGCTTAAAAGTTGGATGCCATCATGAAAAGAATCTAACGATCTCTATTATCACCATGAAATTTCAGTCATTTAAGAACATATTAAAGTCCATCCACCTCTGAAGAACTTTCTTCGAGCTTCGAGAGCTTGGGGATCATATATAAAGCCGTGAGTTAACAGGTCGACATCAGAACGTACTGACTGCTCTGAAGGAAAACACAAGATGTGCCGTTTCGGGATAGTATTCTGCGTGGTATTTTCGACATGTTTGGCCAACTTTGTAAGCTGTTCTCCAGCAGCGACGCGGGAGGTCTCCCAGGAAGGTAACGTTAGAAAGTCCGAAGTACTAAAATACTTAATCTTTATAATAATCCTATTTTTATCTTACAGTACAAATCAGTCCATCTACTCAGCATCCCGCCCGTGGCTTTAATTTTTGGAACGCTCTTCTGAGCAACTCTGGCGTGAAAAAGACGGTGAAGCCTGTGATTGTATATCAAAAGCCAGCGACGCAAGAAAACGTGGTGTACGTTCCTTATCCTTATCCGACTCAAGTTATTCAACTCACTCCTGCAATGGTTCCTGCAAAAGACGATAAAGCTGAGGAGAATGAAGATGAGGAGAAGAAAAAGAAAGAAGCTGAGGAGAAGAAAAAGAAAGAAGCTGAGAAGAAGAAAAAGAAAGAAGCTGAGGAGAAGAAAAAGAAAGAAGCTGAGGAGAAGAAAAAGAAAGAAGCTGAAGAACGGATACGTAAACTGAGAGATCAACTGAGAGAATCACAAGATCGGCAACGGGAACTGCTGGAGCAACTGATTAAGGAATATGGGCCCTGAGGAAGGGACGCCCGCGGTTGTTACAGAAACAATTTATTTGGTGTTATTCAAACGTTTGTCCACGAAGAGTTCTTTAACTATTTTAGAATAGTTATTGAAATGCTGAACAAATAAAATGTTGATAATAAATAAAGAATAAAATAAAGAAAATAAAAAAACAAAGCCTATTTTATATATGTATGTACATTATATATGTACATTCTGATAAAGGAGTAAATAGGGAATAATCGAAGTATGTGATAATATTATGTGATTATTGGAATAAAGTGTATGTGAATTATAAACTGGACAAAGATATAAGAAACAAGAGAAAATAGAACTAGAGAATATGTTAACTTCAGAAACAAAAATGAGATCATCGAAGTCCGGAAAATCGGCTAATGACTCAACTCGTGTTGTTGCTTCTGTTGTTGTTCAAAGCCAAAAGTATGCGTGATCCGTCCACTGAATTCAACTAAAATTTTATGCTGGGTGTAGGGTATGTGAGCTTCGATCAGGCAGAAGTTAATACGATTTCTGGAGGAAGGCCACGCATATTATTAGTGAAATCTTAATATGTACCTTATTTAAATGTTTTTTGTCTGTTTTTAATGAATTCCCTTATAAAATACAACCGATTTACATATATTTACAATATGTTCCTTAAAAAGCGTACCTTAAGAATTTACACAGGAACAGGGCGTGGCTATAAATGGATTTGGTCTATTTTAAAATATTAATTACAATAAAAACAGATTATTTTTATCACCTAATCTAACCAACAAATATATTGCAATACCTTTCTATACCTTTAAATATAGCTGATATTTCTATATACCTATTAAATATCAGCTTATAGATTTTTATAATCTATGTAGACCCTGAAATAACTGCATAAATTATTCAAAAGACAAACACCCTGAATGTAATATTTTCTGGCTGCTGTAACAAACTGTTAGATGACATCAATCGATTCAAACACAAAAATCAGTCCAATCAAGGCATTCGCCAAAGGTCAATAACATTAAACAAAGACCCATAACATCTACAATAAAAACCTGCGCCATGATTATATTAGGGCTTTGTTATGCTTCTTCATGTCATTAGGACCGGCAGCAAAGCATTCCGAGAGAGTAGTTTATTACTTCTCTCTGTTGTTTCGATGTGTTCTACGATACCCAAAGAAAGGGACAAAAAATAGAGGCATTGCATTCTCTATGAGATGATTTTTTGAGGGTCTATAAACCTTAGAATTAAGAACTGAACCAGTTCTTCAATTTGATTCTTCTTATTAGCATTTCCACAAAAACCGAGAAAAGAACAGAGGAGGAACATGAAGAAAGAGCCACGATAACAGTGATAAAAATGTAAATCTTATACCCAATATTAATTTACAACCTACGAATTGAAATCTTTAATACAGAAGGTTGCTTAAAAGTTGGAAAAAATCTATGATCACCATGAAACTTGTGTCATTTAAGAACATATTAAAGTCCATCCACCTCTGAAGAACTTTCTTCGAGCTTCGCGAGCTTGGGACTGTATATAAAGCCGTGAGTTAACAGGTCGACATCAGAACGTACTGACTGTTTCAAGGGAAAACACAAGATGTGTCGTTTCGGGATAGTATTCTTCGTGGTCTTTTCGGCATGTTTGGCTAACTTTGTAAGCTGTTCTCCAGCAGCGCCGCGGGCACAGGAAGGTAACCTTAGAAAGTCCGAAGTACTAAAATACTCAATCTTTATAATAATCTTATTTTTACCTTACAGCAAAAAGCAAGACAACTACTCAATATTTCGCCCGTGCCTTTAATTTTTTCAAAGAACAGGCTCCTAGTCCTACTTATCAGACGTACAATCCATATCCCTATTCGTATCCATATCCATATCCATATCCGTATCCTTATCCTGAACCCGATCCTCCCTATCCCACCTCTGTCCACATTAACGCAGAGAATAACCCACCAGCGCCTCAAATTATTCAGCTACCTTCCGTTCCGCAAACGATTCAAACCGCTCCGGTTATTCAGTCAACGCAGAATCCACCTATTCCACCTCCACCTAAGAACATAATGACAGCTGTTAATATAACGCCGAGTGTTCAAAATAAAGATGATGATGAAATACTGCAACTCAGATATGAAGTGAGAGATCTAGTGGAGCAGATACGGAGACTGGAGGAGGAAGTGAAAAAGCTGGGAATGCCACGACATTTCGGTGCTGTTGATGAACTGAATGATTCATCAACGACATTTGCTGAGGACACAGAAGACAATCCTCAAGAAAAGGAAGGTTCTGGAGAGTCCGACGATGACTTGGAGGCCACTAAATTGTTAAACGAGGAACCGGAGGAAGGGACACCCGCAATTGTCATAGAAAAAGGTTATCTGGTGTTGCTGCAGAAGAACGGATTCAAACGTTTGCCCGCGAATAGTGCGCTAACTATTTTAGATTAGTTAATCAAATGCTGAGCAAATAAAACTTTGATTATAAATTAAAATAAAATTAAAGAATATTTTAAAACTTTCATCCAAGAACTTTTTCGGAGTCTTCAATCCAAGTTTTATAAGTTCACTACTTTAGTGTATGGTATAAAATGACAGAGCAAAGTACAACAACAATACCAACAACAAGTGCATTGAATTGTTGCTGCACAATAGCAACAACAACCAAAGCCTGTGACTTTGACAGAACAAACGACAGACAGCCTCTAAGAGTCTAACGTCAGACGACAAGTCAACATTTCTTGGTAACAATAATGACAACTGTCTGTTGTTGTTGTTGTTGTTGTCATACGTTGATTGCGGTAACATTGTTACTTGGGATTTCGACGTTGCTGTTGCTTGATATATTGTAGGAATTTACGTTTAGTCAGTCACTCAGTCAGTCATTCAGGTACTTAAAAGATCGGCTAGGAGAAGGAAGAAAGACGGGGTAAAGAAGGATGTCTGGAGCACAATCGGTTGGAGTTCTCTTCAAAGGAGCAGCTTAGCTCTTTCTTTAATGAGCAAAATTCTTCACTGTCGAGTGGAACGAGTTGAATGAGTGAATTCAAAGAATTTAAATAGTATTGAAAAACGAAAAGAAAAGAAATTACAAAATATCCCCAGCTGAAGGGCAAAAATATTGTGGCGTTTAAATGAAGCCTTCTTTCATTTCTTTGATTTTCTCTGCTCTCCTTCAACTCAACTGCTCTCCTTCAACTTCTCTCTTTCAACTGCTCACTCACTGATGAACGCATTAACGTTTGCAATCGTGATGGCAACGCTGTCCGTCTGGCAACACTTGCCACTTGTTCGAAGATTCAATTATAAAGCAATGAAGTGGTAATAAAAAAAAATAAAACGTAAAAAACTCTGTTTTTACGCTGCTGTTTAAGCAGTTTTTTTCATCCGTTCAACTTCCTTCCGTCTTCTCTTCGCTCGATAAAAAGTGAGTGGAAAAAGAATCCAAAAAGAAAATGTTGCCATCTTTTTTAATAGTATTTAATGAAAATGTCGACAGCGACAACGACGACGCAGTTTAATGTTAAACGATTTATTTATTTAATTGTTATTATTATGCGCAGTAAAAGTTACTTGTTTTTGTTGTTTCAGCAGCAAACATTGTTCTTTGTCTCTCCAACGTACAGCAGACAACGAAGAAGGGAAGAAGCAGCAGTGGAAGAAGAAGAAGAGAAATCAGAAGCAATAATAAAAATTGCACTTTATAATTACATTAAAAATTATGAAGTGTTAAGCACAAGCTTAAGTGGGAAAGTTGAAAGCTTTCACTGCAAACATTTCTGGACAACAGCAGATTTCCAGATGCGCAAAATTAATGACCCCCGAAATAAAAAACAAACAAAAATATAGTAAAATAATAATAATGACAACTAAGCACGGTAAAACGCAAAAAGAAAAAGAAAATCATTAAAGGAATGAAAGCTTAAAAAGATAACGATTTACAGTTCAGATTTTATAGTGGATTTAATAGATAATGGACAATGGATAATAATAAAACACTTTCTATATACATAACTCATATATCTTTCTATATAAGTTCATTTCACTAAACATATCACTAAACCTATCACTAAACGTATCACTAAACATATCATTAAACGCATCGCTATACTGTCCCCCATCGTTTACCCTCCAAAGAGTGAATATCGCATCATAAAGTGTTAATAACTATAGTCTATATACGATAAATAAAACAATAAAACAGAATATTGAAGACCCATTAAAACCCCATTTGTTGAAAATAGGAAATGTTCTAAAAATGCAAAAATATATCGAGAAAAAGATGTCCACTTCTGCTACTCACCATCACTCGACAGCCACCGCCGCCTGAACGATAGAGGTCGCTGGCCCCCGATAAACTCTGAAAGTATTTCTTTGTACCGTAAACGGTATCCATTTTAGATATTGTATTATTGCTCTTTCTGGTATTTTTGTTGTCCTTTGCTCCTCTACTGTTGGTTTTTTGATAATCCTTTTAATGGTTGTTAATGTTTCTATTGTTATGGTTGTTGTTGTTGTTGTGCTTCTGGTGGACACTATTGTTAGTTTCGCCTTTTTGTTTTGTTTTATTTTTCTTTTCTTTCTTTTATTGTTTTGAAAAATTCTTTTTATTTCTTTTTATTGTCGATATTGTTCACAATCGCTTTTGGCGATTTTCCTCTAAGTTTTTAAAGGGTACTTTATGTGGTTTTTTTACCGTTATTCTGTTGTTTGTTTTTTTTTTTTTTTGTTGTTGTTTCTGAATCCAGCGTTGATCCTTTATTTGGAAAAAAACACATCGAAACATGAACACTTTTTAATTAACTAATGAAATTGTAGAAAAAATGTTAACGTTGTTGTAGACATCGACGTTGAAGTTGACGTTGATGATGAGGATGATGCTGGTTTTGATGATGATGCTGATGCTGATGCTGATGCTGATGATGATGCTGATGCTGATGTTGAAAGCTGGCGATGCTGACCTCGCTGTTTTTTTATGCTGCCTACACACAATTTTATCACCGCAGCAGTTCTGTAAAAAATGTTTAAAAAAATACAATATTTTTATAGAAACTTTTGGTATATTGGATACTTTTAAAAGGATTATAGTAGGTTATGTCGTGATATTGTTGTTATTATTTCTTTTGCTGTTGTAGTTGTTTTCTTTTTATTATCATTATTATAGTTATTATTATTATTATTATTATAGTTATTATCACAGTTTATGGAGTGCTTTTTTTCCTTAAGAGCCTTTTACACTAGGTTACTATGTCGAATAGTCCTCGAGAGACCATATGAAAGTTCTGGCCATTTTGAAAAAGATGTGGAAAATTTTTGGTAGATTTTATAAAATAAAATTTAGTTAATAAGTATACGTTTTTATCTGATCAGTTTTCTCCCGCTCACCGAAATAATTTCATTGCATATTTTAGTAGGTTTTTTGGGGGGTCTTTTTTGGGAACTTTTGAATTTTTTAAAATATTATACTATATTTTTAAGAGTCTTCTTTTCGTGAGTCTAAAAGAATTTATGAGAAAAAAAGGTTGAATTACCATAGCAACAACAATAATGAAAACAACAACAACAATAATAACAAAAACAACAACAACAAATTACAATAACAATAACAATGACAATGCAAGTGTACATAAAAAGCTCTCAACGTTGAAACCATTTGTTAAAATATGAGTATATATCGGAGTAACTCTTAATGTGTTGGTGTGAATGTATGTCTGTGTGTGTGTGTGAGTGTGTGTGAGTGTGTGTATGTGTGTGTGTCTGTGTGTCTGTGTGTATGTTGTGTCTGAGTTTGTGTGTGTTTGTTTGTGTGTATGTCTGCTTGTGTGTGTTTGTGTGAGTTTTTGTCTGTGTCCGTGTGTTTATGTTTGTAACAAGAGCTCCAGAATAACGACCGCGAAGCACTTCCGGTTGACACACCGGAAATGCGCCGCGTAACCGTCCACCATTCAAAGCCCAAGAATAGAACAGAACAAAACAGAATGGAATGGAATGAAATGGAATGAAATTCAAATGAAACGAATGACTGAATGAGTAACCGAATGAATGCAAACGAATTGAAATTCAATTCTATGCAAATTTATACGATTCCATGTTTTGTTCCTATTTTTTGGGGGTTTTTTGTGCTGCTTCCTTTTTGTTGATGTTCGCTTTTTGTTGTTGATGCTGGCGATGTTGTTGTTGATGCTGGCGATGTTGTTGTTGATGCTGGCGATGTTGTTGTTGATGTTGGCGATGTTGTTGCTGATGTTCTTCTTGTGATTTTTTGTTGGGCTCTTTTAATGTTTAAAAACATAACCGAATATTTTCATTAACTTTTAACGATACAACAGAGATATTTTATGTTGTTTTCTTTATCGATATATTTTATGGTATCGATAAATTTTGAGCTGGTCTGTCTTTAAATTCATTGAGGGTTTTTCTGTGGTTTTTGTGCTTTTTTTCTTCTAATTAAAGTATGTTCAGTGAACTCTTTTCTCAATTAATTGTCAAAACTTAACGAGCTCATCGCGAAATCTTAACGAACTTTGAGATCGATGCAGTTCACTCAAATCGTCAATTCATGAAGTCGTCAGTTCGTCAAGACGTCAATTCGTCAAGTCGCCAGTTCGTCAAGTTCGTCAGTTCATTTGTCTTAACTAACAAGCTTTCTACAATTTTTTTTCAACAGAGCCATAAAAAGTTTTACGGCGCTGTTGGTTAAGACTAAAGACATGAGAACCACGCCCCTCCTCCGCCCTCCCCCTCTCGACACGTTCCTGGCGTGCTCCACAACGCAATTAATTTTGACCCGAAGAAAAGAAAAAGTAAAGAAACGAAAAAAGTAAAAATTTAAAGGGAAAAAAAAAAGACAAAATCTGAAATATTCAACAATTGATTAAACAATTCAAGCAAATCATAGAAGAAGAAGAACAAGATAAAGATGAAGATTGGGAGAAAAAGAAGAGGAAGAAAAAAGAACAGCTTTTTGTTTCATTGTTTGCCACGATGATTGCTGAAAACTTTTACTTGTTGTTGGCAGTTTTGCTTAATTTGTAGCAGCGACGTTTGGCAGCACTTGAAGCTGCTGCTGCTGCCGAGGATCTGCTGTGTTTCAACGCTGTACTGCTGACGGCGTTGCTCCTGACTTCGCTTCTCCTGTCTTCACTGCTGCTGTCTTCGCTGCTGCTGTCTTCGCTGCTACCGTCTTCGCTGCTGCTGTCTTCGCTTCTCCAGTCTTCGCTGCTACCGTTTTCGCTGCTGCTGTTTTTGCTGCTGCTGCCTTCACTGCTTGTTGTCTTCGCTGCTGCTGTCTTCGCTGCTGCTATCATCGCTGCTCTCGCTGCTGCTGATTGGAAGTGAAAATTCTTTGCATAACTTTAAGCTATTCACTTTTATGTGTGATGTGAGATGTTTGTTGTTGTTGTTGTTCTTGTTGTTGTTGCTATTATTATTATTGTTACTACTGTTGTTGTTGCTGTAATGTTTTTCGTACATTCCCGATGTCGATCTTTTTGTTGTTGTTGTTGTCTTTTCTTCCTCCATTCGTGATCTTTTGTGTTGTGTTTTTCGGAACCAGTTTTTTACTGAATGACGTTGAACAACTTTTTTGTCGTCGTTGTTGTTGTTGGCTTGTGATTTTTCACAATTTTCTTCCATCAGAAAAGTGAGAATTTTCCTAACCACTCAACAAAACAAGACCGGTTCAGTTCGGTCCGATCCGGTTTCGTCCTCTGTCCTCGTTTTGCTCGTCGCTTCAGCGGTTAAACTGACTCAAAGCATTTGAAAAATTTAACTGCGGTGCAGTGAAAATAAAAAGAAGACTACAAAGAAGAGGAAGACAAGTTAGAAGAGGAAGAGATGGGAGAAGAGAAAGCAGAAGAAGCTGATTTCATGAAACAATCATCGCCATCATCGTCGTGGTTGTTGTTGTCGTCGTGCAGAGTTGAGTCATGTGAAAAGTTGAGTGCTTTTATGGATATTCTTCACACCTCCCTCCACACTTTCTACCTCCCCTCCCCCTGCCCCACCGAAAGATATTATATACTATATACTCATATTTACACATAGTATAGGTATGTATGTAGAATAATTTAATTTCAGATTCAAAGATTTCGTTTCATTTTTGAAAATGTCGTTGAGTTCTGAGATTTCGTTAACATTATGAAGGTTCGTTAAGTTTCTGAACACTTACAAATATCCTAAGATTTCGTTAAGTTCGTTCATACTCCGAGTTTTCGTTGAGTTTTTAAAAATGTGGTTAAGTTCTGAGATTTCGTCAAAATGGTGAAGGTTCGTTAAATGTCTGAAATTGTATAGTATAAACATTCTGATATTTCGTTAAAATATTAGTTAAGTTTTTGTAACTTCGTTGAATTTTTAGAAATTCGTTAAGATTCTGAGATTTCGTTAAATTCTGAAAATTGCATTAAAATTTTCTTTATTCAATTCAGAGAAATAGAGAGAGTGCGAGAGAGAGTGAGAAAGAGAGAGAGAAACACTTTGCTCAAGAAAAACTTTTTACACTCTCTCTCATTCGTTACTCATTTCAATCGATCAATAGAGTTGCATCAATATTTGATTAAAAATGATGATTTGGCTTCATGTTTGCCACAAGTTCAATCAGTTGTTGTTGTTGTTTCTCTGCTTCTTATTTCTCGAAATGCCAACCAAAGGAACGACTAACAACAATTGTGTGTGTGTGTGCGTACGTGTGTGCGTGTGTGTGTTGAACATACACACAAACAGGATGAATGATGTACGTATTCTGTATACGATTATAATAGTGCACAACAACAACAACAACAACATTTACAACAACAACTCAGTCATTGTTGAGGTGCTGCCAACGAGAACGAGACTGCAAAACAACAAAACCAAGAACAACAACAACAACAAAGAAACTGCAACAATGGCAGATCGTTTGACGTGACACACGACATGACATCGATATTATTTATTGTTAAAGTGCGTGTGTGTGAACGACAGAGAGACAGACAAGCAGATAGACAGACAGACAAGCAGAGAGACAAACAGACAGACAGACAGAGGTACAAGCAGACAGACAGACAGAGAGACAGACGGATAGACAGCAATACAGCTGAACAGACAACATGTCATGCAGACAGACACACGACATCAGATCGGATCACATCACATGAGTTGCAATGATTTAAGAGATGACTTTGAATGGGTGACGCATTTTTTCACTTTTCCTCAACTTCTACAGTAAAATGGTACTATTTTCGAGTTGTTGTTGTTGCCTCCTTTGAAACAACAACAAAAAGCGACGAGACGGTTGGGTAAAAAATCTCGTCCCTGAAGGAAGCTGAAGCTTCACGTCGATGCAGCTATTTTTCATTATTGATCAGCTGAATGGAGCTGAGTGAGGAGAGAGATCGAGAGAGAGAGGGAGGAGAGAAGGGGGAGGGGAGGAAGAGAGTGTGGAGAGACTCTCCTGTGAGAGGCTTTTTTCTGTGATTTTATCCTGGAGATGCAGGTCCTTGTTTAATGTGAGAGCTGCAGAATGTCTCGCTAGCAGACAATCATTCGCAGATGTATGTGTGTGTGTGTGTGTGTGTGTACGTTCGTGTATGTGTGAGTGTGTAAATAGCATGCATTTATTAAGAAAAAAAGCTTCAGTTTTCTGGTCAAGATTGACACAGAAGTCAACACAGGATATCAATTTAAACGCTGACAGTTTATTTATTGAGAGCTGGGAAAAACAAAGAGGAAATCGCATAAAAAAAAGTGAAGAAGATAGGGAAGAAGAAGAAAACAAAGAAGAAGACAGCGAAGAAGAAACGGAAATAAAGCCATATTTATAGGAAATGGTTTCAGTATAAGATTTAAGAATCGTTTAAATATTAAAAATAAAAAATAGGCAACAAAATAGGCTCCGTCCTTCTGTCTCTCTGTCCTTCCCTCTCTATCACTCCCTCTCTCTATCCTTCTCTCTCATTCTTTCTCACCGAAAGCTTCGCTAATCGAATCACACTGAAACACACAATAAAATTCCATAGCAAATTACTGAGATATATAACAACAAAAACAACAACACTAACAGCAACAACAACAACAACAACACTAAAACAACAGCACCAACTTTCACATCTCTCTCTCTCTCCCAGAATTGCTTGAGATTCTCTCAAAGAGAGAGAAGGGTGACATTCGGTGAAATCTGCAAACTTTAAAAGAAATCTCACCGGTGTTGTTGTCATTATTGTTGTTGTTGTTGTTGTTGCTACAATAATTAACAGTTTTAGAAACTGTACATAAAATATAAAAGTTGAAAGAAAATTTAATAAAAATCTTTAAATATCTGTAATTAAAAGAAACGCAGAAAAAAAATGCAAACAAAAAAACAACAACAAATCTGAAAAAGCATGTCCCTCCCCTCTCCTCTCCAAACCCCCCCTCGCCGCTCTTCCTCAGCTCCTTCAGGATTCCTTCTGGGGATGTCTGACTCACTGTATACAGTGTAAAGAGAGAGACGAACAACACGATAAACAATATTTGATGTTGTTGTTGTGTTGCTCTCAGTGTTGTTATTGTTTTAATGACTGTTCTTTTAATGAATGTTGTTGTTTTATTCGAGGAAGTCGCTGATGGCTTAAAAGCGGTTGATTACTTTTATTGTTGTTGTGTTTAATATTGTTCATGTTGTTTAATGTTAGTTAATGTGGTTCAATATTCTTGTTGTTGTTGTTATTTTATTTGACGATGGCGTGTTTTAGTGCTGTTGTTGTTGTTTTTGTTTTTGTTGGCATCAATCACACTCGAGTGAACAAAAATGCTTCTTTCAAGTGTGTCCATTTTTTTCCATTCCACCTCCTCTTCTTACACCATCTTCTCTTCTTCGCCCTACTCTTCTTCTGTCTTCACCTCCTCCTCTTCAACTTCATCCACACTCCTTTTCCTTCTATGATTAATAATGTGGTATTTGATTTCATTTAATTTCTTTTCATTGCTTCCCGAACTCAGTTTAAACCAAAAGAATTTCTATTTAAATGAGGTCAACATCAGCGCTCTTCTGGCAGGCTGTCTCTCTCTCTGCCCCTCCCTCTCTATCACTCTCTTTTCCTCTCATCCACTCTTCTCTCATTACCATAACAATTCAATTTGTAGAAATTTAATTATTTGCCATTTAATTGTTCTTTAATTTGAACTTAAATAAAGCAAAGAAGAAGAAAGTAAAGAAAAAAAGTCAACCACACTCACAAAGAGCGAAAGAGAAGAGTACGCACTTAAAAATGTGAGCGAGGGAGTGAGCACGAGAAAGAGACAGCCGCTGAGTGGCTGTCATACTCATTGTGTACCTTGCATCAACTTTTACTTTTATGACATTTCGTTGAAATGATTTCATCTTCAACATCAACGCGATCTTCAAAAGATTGACCATCCGTTTGACGTCATTACAGCCGAAGATACTGAAGCAGTGTCAGTGCTCTTCTTCTTCTTCTTCTTCAACTTCGTGTTCTTCTTCGTCTCTTTCGCTTCTCTACTGTTGATGATGGTTTCTTAAATCCGACCCGATCCGTTTCTAGCCGAAAGCAAGAAAGTTTAAAATCTAAAAAATGTGGGGTGATGTTCATGGTTTAAATGGGGCGGGAGGATGGGAGGAGGAAGATGATGAGGAGGATGATGAGGAGGATGATGAGGAAGATGACGTGAAAGATAAAAAGAAGGAGGAAGAAAGGAGGAGGCAACTGAAGTTTAGACAATTTGTAGAATTTTCTCGTGTGAAAATAAATAAGTTTACGATGTTCGCTTTTGATTAAATTTACATTTACACGTTGTTTTTTTATTGTTTTTGTTGCTGATGTTGTTTTTTGTATTTTTTATTTTACTTCATTTGCTTCTAATTAATTCGAATACGTAATGATTTCCATGTTTTCCATGATATATCAGTGAAGTGAAATCTGCTGAATACTCGAATTTCAGCTGAGACTTTTAACAGAGTTCTGTAAAGAGTCGCTTAACAGTTAATTTTACTGTAATCGTGTCTGTTGTTGAATTCTTTTATTGCAGGTGACAATAATCAACGAACCAACGATTGATTGATAATCGTTTCAATTCCATATCATTTGCTGTTGACGATGAAGTTTAAAGTTCTTGACGATGATGTTTAAGGTTCTTGACAATGATATTTAAGGTTGTTGACGATGATTTTTAAGCTTCTTGACGACGATGTTTGTGGTTCTTGACGATGATGTTTAAGGTTCTTGACAATGATATTTAAGGTTGTTGACGATGATTTTTAAGGTTCTTGACGATGATGTTTAAGCTTCTTGACGATGATGTTTAAGGTTCTTGACGATGATTTTTAAGGTTCTTGACGATGATTTTTAAGCTTCTTGACGATGATGTTTGTGGTTCTTGACAATGATATTTAAGGTTGTTGACGATGATGTTTAAGGTTCTTGACAATGATGTTTAAGGTTGTTGACAATGATATTTAAGGTTGTTGACGATGATGTTTCTGGTTGTTGACGATGATTTTTATGGTTTCTAATGATGTTGTGTTTGTTCTTATTATTATTTTCAATGTGCTTGTTGCTTTCATTGCTATTTGTTGTTGTTGTTGTTCCATAATAAACAGTTTAGCAACAAAACTAGGAATTAGAAATTGTTTCATGCTTGAATGCAAATAAATTGTGACCCAGTTGCAAATGTTGTTGTTGTTGCTCACTCAACACATGTTCAACGGATGCGTTGGGGAAGAGGGGGGTATCAGTGGGTAATCACACAGTAGAAAATCCTCAACTTGTGCTTAATTTTGACGTTGAACTGAGAGACGTCATCCGTCAAAAGTTGATTTCCTTTAAACTCATCGGATGAAAATGAAGACGAAATAAATTACCATAAATCCAAAATAATTGCCATGTGAAGAGTGGAAATAACATCATTTGAATGGTAATTTAAAGATCGTTGTTATTATAATAATCATAGAAAATCGTTTTACGGAAATCGAAGGATAGAAAAATTTCACCCAATCGTTTTCTCCATTTTTTGCCGTTGAATCTGTTGAATTTATTGATCTTTCCAACTAATTCTCAGCTCAGCGCCATTTTAATAATTCAATTTATTTGATTTGCAATTTTTTTTTCTATGCTTCTTTTTTCTTTTTTTTTCTTTTTCTTTTATTTTCTTTTTTCTTTTACTGTTGATCACAGTTTGTAGTTTATTTATATTTTGTTTGAGTTTATAAATTAAAAAATCAGTATTCTTCCCACGTAAAACTTGGAAGCACAAATACCCCCCCTCCTCCCTTCCTCCTCCTCCTCCTCCGAACTCAACTCAAAAGAAATTTGACCTTATTAACTATGTTCGTTTTCCTTCTTAATGCGACCCCGCATCAACACGCCGTCTCTCTCTCTCTCTCTCTCTCTCTCTGTCTCTCTCTCCTTCTCTCCCTGGCACATCTTTAATGCAAAATGCATTCATTCGAATTCAGTAACAGACTCGCTGTTACTCTGCTGCACTCTGGCGGTCGATTCGAACAAACAGACTGAAAAAATGTTGCCCTCTTTTTTGTTAAACAAACTTTGTTGCTATAAAAGAGAAGCAGGAGGGGAGAAGAGTAGGACAACGTGGAGCAGCAGCAGAAGGAGGATGATGAAGACGAAGAAGCAGCGGATTAGCAATGAACAAACAACCGAATAGCAGTGAAAAAGCAGCGAAGTAGCAGCGACGTTGCGGCGAGAAGCTGACATTCAACACGAAGCTGACGTAAGTCAAACTAACTGTCAACCGCGATACTCTGCGGCCCAGAATCCATCCGCGAGGTGGCCAGAAAGCGCAACGAGTGAAGAAATTAAATGAAAAAAGTAAAAAATAACCGCTGCTTCTGACACAAGCGTGACCACGGTAAAAAGCACAACAGAAACAACAACAAGAGAAACAACAACAAAAACACAACAGAAACAATAACAAAAAAATATCAGAAGGAAACAACAACAGCGTCAATAAAAGAATCACCTAAAAAAAGATGAGACCAGGAAAAAACCAGACAACAAAAAATATTAAGAAAAGAAACATACATTCACGAAATAGAAAACATAAGTAAACACTCGGTAAGAGGTAAAGTAAGCAGGGATACGCAAAGGAAGCGATTACTATGCAAAGATTAAAAGTATTCATAAATAAAGACATGAAATGACAGTGAATAAAACGTAAACTTGTCATTTTTAAACCTTATTTAAAGTTAATCGAATATGAAAGCCTTAAAACTAAGCGGATTTTTTACCCTCTCCCGTCCCTGTCTTCACTCCCCTCACCCATCATCGCCGTGGAGTCAAACCCCCGATGGACTCAAATATAAACAACAACAAAATATGTTGCTACCATAATTAGTACAACGCAAGTGAAAAACAATAAAAAAACAAAAAACAAAACCAAAATAAAAGGGAACACATGAATAATTGGCAACGCGTGTACGTAGTTTAGTTCAGTTCAGACGTTGATTCCGTGCGTTGTCAGACTTTTAATCAAGAAACTAAGTTAAAGCGTTGAGTTTGTATGCAGATTTAAATCATGCAGAAAAACTAGCAAACCAAATAAAAATGAGCGCCTTAACGAGCGAAGGAGTGAAAGAGAACAAGAGGCGGAGATGGAAAAAGAAGAGAGAGGGGGAGAGAGAGAAAGAGTAAGAAAGAGAGAAACGGAGTGCTTTAGAGAGGTGGTAATGGGAGAGCCAATACATAGAAGTACTCTAAATTACAACAAAAACATCACTGCTGCTGCTGTTGACACTCGCATGCCGACACGTCAAATAGTTGTCACTGTTTTCTCTTTTGTTGTTGTTGTGCTACACACTAGTGCTGTGCGAGTTGCCAACTTAACATGTAAGCAACGCATTAAGGCCACGATCTGAGTTGAGTGATTGCAGCACGAAACACGTTTCTTAGTTTTTGATCCATTTGTTGAACCATTTGTTGAACCGTTTTTTTTTCCGTAGGTATATTTTGACAGCTGTCAGTGCCGAATCCTTGAGTTGTGACAGCTGCTTGCGTTCTGGATGGGAAAATTTGTTTGTTCCGCTTCCTTTGAATTCCTTTTAGAGGAGGAAGTGTGTTTTAAGGAAGAATTTTGATGCAAAGAGAGGGAAAGAAACAAAAAAGCAGGGTGCGAGAAAGAGAGGGGAATTGAGGGGAAGAGAAAAGACAGATACAAATGAAAGAACAACGATTCCTCTAAATTACATTTTATTTTCTTATAATTTTGCTATAATTTTCCTATAATTTTGTTATAATTTTCCTATAAACTCGTTATAACATTTTCAATAACTATTTAGCAACATTCCAGCAAATTTGTAGGAAAATTATAGCGAGATTATAGATTATATTATAGATGCTATAATAAAATTGTCATAAATTTAGTGTAAAATTATAGGAAATCAATAAAATACCATGCTGAAATCGATCTTCATTAAAAATCGTAAATAATTTAATGAATTTCCTGATTTTATAACACATTATAGTACACGATGAGCTACTAATTATTATGGTTGGCAACAATGAATCCTAACAAGCTCTCTGCGTGTGTGTTCTGTACTGAAATTAATTTCTATGGTTTAAGTAGCTCATTTAAAAGATTCTGTTGTTTTTCCATAAAAACAGAAATCCTCAATTTTTATAGCACACTCAATAACAACGCATTTCCGCTGAGTTCTGAATTTTCAACTTTTATGGAGAAAATAAACTAAACAGCAACAACAATAACAAAAATAAAAACAACAAAAATAACAACAACATACAAATTGTATTGTTAGCAATACAAACAACAACAACAACGACCTATAAAATTCACCACATAAACTTCACCATTTAAAAAAAAAAGTTAATAACGCACCATTTTATGGCGTAACGGTTTAGTTAAGAATAAGTGCAAAACTAATAATAATAACAACAACAACAACAAATCATTAGCGAAGCGTAACGGCGTAGTTTAACAACAAATTAGAATAATTGTGAGGTTGGTATTAAAAGCAACAACAACAACAACAACTGCTACAACAAAAACAACGAAGAACAGTTAAGGAAAAACTTCGCTTCAGAACCGACCCAAAACCACTTCTCCGGACGTCTCCAGGTGACAGTCGTGTGTCATCAGGCGATTGTCAAGTGACAAGAACGAAAAAAGAAAAAAAAGAAAAAAAGAAGTATACAAAAAACATGCATAAAAGAACAGTTAGAAAAAGAAGTCCATTTAAATTTTTCCAGAACCCAGTGAATTAAGTAGCGACAATATTATTAACCGTTAGACGTCGCTTTGAGCTTAGAGAAGCAGAAGAAGAAGAAGAGACGATGACATACGCAGAACTGTCATCAGCATGAGGAAAATTATGATCAACAACAACAGCAACAACAACAGCAACAACAATCATAATAATAAAGTTTTGCAATAAAAGTAATGATGATGATGATGAATTCTAGAATAATTAGCAAACCACAGCAAGGCATTAGAAATGACAGCGTTGCCAACATCATAATTTAATTTTTCTGCTATTTCACTGCCTTTTAAAGTGTTCTCAATTCTTTTTTTATACATTTTTTCTACTTTCTGAAGAAGATCCAAGTAATCCCTGGAAAACCCTTCTTTAGCTTGTCTAAACTAAGAGTGGGAGGAGCACGCCCACTCATATTCAGTACATTAACGGCTAATGACACTCTACATTCAGGAATGCAACTCATTGGATGGACAACTTTAACATACCCCACATTTTAAGTGTAGGGTATAAAAAGGGGACAAAATCGCCATTCAAAAAACTTGCACTAAACTCACGATTCAAGCCTTTTAAAAGGTGTTGCCAATTCAAGTGACTCATTCAAATTTTTCATTTTTTTATTTCATTTTTTCCTCCTTCTTTTTTTTTGTCCTCTTTCGCAATTTATTTCAGTGACTGTCAAAAATTTACGATGAAGGAAATTCGTTGATAACTTTTTTTGACCACAAAAAATACAATTTTTTTATCACCCGCTAAGAGTGAAATAAATTAGCAAAAAAAAAATTCAAAAAAACCATAAAATATTTATTAAATGTTCAGGTGATAATTTAAAAAACTTTTTAATTTTTTTCATCTTTTAATTAATATGCTTTTAAATGAAATTCTTTGAAGCCGGAACAATTTTTTCTCCTTTTTTTATCCACCGTTTTTTTGTGGGTTTTATTTATTTATTTCTTTTTTTTGCTGCTGTCACAGTGACAATGTCACTAAAAAAATAGGACATGAAAACAGTTTCAATAACCTTACAACAACAACAAAAATTCGTGTCATTTTTTCTTCCTCTTCTTCGTCTTGTACTGCTTGCTGTTGCCTGTCATTCTTCGTTTCTTTACGTGAGTAAAATTTTAATTTTATTTATTATGAGTTTAAAAGAAAAAAGGTTCGGCTTAAAAAAACTGTTTTGTTATTTTGAAGTTTAATTAATTTGAAATTCCACAATTTTTTTAATATTAAGTTAAATAAAAATAATGATAAAACTTAAAAGAATTTTATGAAGTTCCGAAAATTTATTGAGAGCTTCAAAGAAATCATTTAAACCAATTAAAAGCTAGAAACACTTCATTGCAATTCAGAGTTGCCAACTTTCTCATCCAGAATTAAACAGCCATCACGTCTTCCGACAAAATTGACAACCATCTCAACAGCAAAACCATTTAAATCCACTTTCAATGAACTCGATTTCGCTTTATTATCAACATCATCAACATCATTTTTTATAATGTTTCAAATAAGTTTTTTTTCTATCAGTTGACAAGTCAATTCAACATAAAACAACAACAACCAGTTAATTTCACCATCAACCACAAAGCATCAGTGCAGCTTCAACAACAATATTGATAGATAAACATAATAATAATAATAATAATAAATGGCATGGACTCATTTAAATGTCAAAATGTTTGATGCTCAGCTGAGTGGGAAAAATTGAGCTAATAAACTACAACTTGTGAAGTAGAAGTGAGTGAGAGAGAGCGAGAAGGATGAACTCAAGTGGAAAATGCGAACAAACGAAAGGAAACGAAAGGAAACGAACGTCATTCGTTAAGCCAACAACAACACGATAAACACGATTGTCAGTGGCAAGTAAACAAACGTCAAATAAATGTCACTACTGCAGATCAATGAATGTCATAATGGATGAAAGAAAGAGAGAGAGTGAGTTGAAGAGGTAGAGTGAGAGAAAGAGAGTTGAAGAGGTAGAGTGAGAGAGAGAGAGAGAGTTGAAGACGGGGAGAGGGAGATAGTGGCTAAAGGAAGTGAGAACGAGTGTGTTTGTCTATTATTTCAGTTCACGAATGCATTTTAAAACACTGCAAAATGCCAAGAAATGACATGACAACCGCATGAAAGAGACAGCAGATCCAGTTCGTCGTTAAAGAGGGAGTGAGAAAGGTTATAAAATATAATAATATACATTTTGCCAGCTTGTGCGTTCAGAGTGCAACAGAGCAGAGATTTTTATTTGATGCTTTTTGTTAAATTAGCAATGCTGCTGCCTCTGCCCCTTCTACCTCGTCCCCTGCCTCTGCTCCTGCCACTGTTCCTGTCTCTTCCCCTGCCTCTGCCCCTGCCTCTGTCCCAGCCTCTAACGATGCCGCTCCTGATGTTTATACTGCCGCTAACAAAGCTTCCATTTCTTCCTCTACAAACGCCGGTGAATACAGTGAAGAAGACGATGATCATAATCATGATGATGATGACAATTATCATGATGTTAATGATGAAGATAGTGATGGCGATACTGATGATGTTCATGGTGTTGATGCTAGTAACGTTGGCCTGATATTATTGCCATTTGTTACAACTGATTTTTTTTGTTTTTTTCCATTTCTCTTTGCTTTTATTCTTAGGTACAATTGTTGTTGTTGTAGTTGTAGTTGGTATTATTATTATCGTATTATTACTGTATATTTTTTCCTCTTTCCTAATGATGTCTCAGATGTTACTCGTCTTTTCTTTGTAGTTGACGATACTGCTTCTGCTATAGTTTTTGCTTCTACTTCTTCTCATTTTTCTTCTTATTATTATTATTTTTCTTCCTCTTCTTCTTATTTTTCTTGGTCTTCTTCTTCCTCTTTTTCTTCCTTTTCTTCTCTAACTCTTTCGTGTTTGTTGTGTTTTTGCTATGGTACAAAAGAATAAAGAGCAAATTTGTTGAAGCAATCAACGCGTGACCCCGACGCATCGAAGCTGCAGACTATCGCAATTCACCCCACTCCCTCCTCTTCCGCTATCAGGCTCTCTCTTCCCCTCTCCACCTCTTTCAGTACCAGCAACGTTTATTTAATATCTCCAAGCATCTGTAAACACTTCGTATGGATCGTGGTAATGATGATGTTTATGATGAGGATGCTGATGTTTATGATGAGGATGAGGATGAGAATGTTTATGATGAGGATGAGGATGCAAATGACGATGAGAATAATTATGAGGATGAGAATGGCGAGGTGGAGAATGAGAATGATGACGACGATGAGGATAAGAATGATGATAAGAATGATGATAAGAATGAGGATAAGGAAGCGAGTGAGGATGCAGATGAGGATCAGAACATTCTTCTGTCTTCTTGATTTCAAATGTGACTTGATATCATCTGTCAAGTGATTACGAATCAAGTGATAAAGATTTCTCTCACGTTAGTTGTTGTTTATTTTTTTTTTTGTTTTTTTTTTTTTTTGGCTATTGAAGCCACTCCTTGTTTTTTTATGGGTCTTCTTTTGAGGCCGTGATTTTTATTGCAACCTGTTTTTAACACAACTTTTGTATGTTTAAAGTTTTGTTTTCTCTTTCTTTTTCACACGTTTCTAAAAATACGTTTATCTATTGTAAATACATGTAATAAATACGTCTATATAAACAACTTTTCTCTCACTTTTGAGTCAGTCGTCAATCACAATTAATTATGATGGCCAGCAGCTCATCGTCAACCTTTTTGACTTTTTAGTTATTTATTAAAAAATGTCTCTGAACTTTTAATGACTTCGCTACTTTTACTTAATGACTCTTTTATTTAATAAAAATTTAAATAGAGAAAATTACCGAAAAACAACAAAAATGCTGACTTTTTACTTTTCTTGGTTTCTATTGTATTTTTATTGTATTTTTTTTGTATTTTTATTGTTATTTTTATTGTTATTTTCACTGCGATAACATCGTCGCATCGTCACCAGAAAAAAGAGGGTCTAAAATAATTACAAGAAAGGGAAAAAGAAAGGAAAAGTTCTAAAATAAGTCCACAATCTCAACCATTCAACCAACCGAATATATTAAAAATGACGAAATCTGCCTAAAAAAAAATTAAAAATAAAAACAAAAGAAATCACCGCCTCTCAAATGACAAGCTTTCGCTGGACTCTTAAAGAGTAGTCATTAAAATTAATAACAACAGCAACAACAACGAGATGCCTTGACGAGGGGTGGAGGGGAGGAGGACATGGGAAAAAAGTACCCGAAGCGAATCACAGTAAAGTGCAGGAGGTCAACCAAAAAAAAACAAAAAAAAGAAAACCAAGTGAAACGATGAAGAAATGAAGAAAATTTCTACAAAATAATTTCATGTTTCGCGGGATCTCAATTAAAGGAAAAACGCTTGAAAAGTTTTCAAAAAACCCGGAAAAAAATTAAATAAATAAAAAAAAAATTCAGGAAAGAAAATGAAGAAGAAAATAAGAAAAATAAAATCAAGGAGAAGAAAATCAAGAAGAAGAAAATCAAGAAGAAGAAATCAAGTTGAAGAAAAGATCTAAAAATAAAATACAAGAGTACAAAATTTAAGTGCTACAATAGAAACAACAACATTAAGGAACTCGTTGTTGTTGTTGTGGTTGTACACTAAAAAGTCTCAAAAGGTGAAAATGACGACAACGAGAAGAAACAACAACAACAAAAACAAGAAAAACAACAACAACACCAACAACAACAACAGAAAAGAAGTTCATAGAGCGCTATAAAAACCAACCAACAACAACAACGAACAACCCAACGAAAAGAGAAACATTAATTTTAGTAGTTCACAGAAGAGGTGGTCAGTTGACCGGGGAGGGGAGGGTAGGTGTTGGGAGGGGGGGAATGGGGGCAATTCGCAAAAAAGTGCCACTTGCGTTTAGAATTTACAAACGTTGCCATTAATTATTGTGACAAGGAAAACGTAAAGTTTTACAACAACAACAGCAACATGAGTAACAACAACAACAATAGCAACAACAACAGCAACAATAGTAACAACAACAACAACAATCATTGCAACAACAACATTAGCAACAATAACAATAGTAAGAACAACAACAACATTAGCAAAAATAACAGTAATAATAACAACTCTAACAATCAGAGCAACAACAACAACAACAACGACGACGGCCAGAAAAGAAACTCACTTGAAGTGCTTAAAAGCGTCTAAATAAAAATATCAAAAAAACCATAAAAAAGAGAAGTAAAAAAGTAATGAAATAAAAAAAAAAAACAATAAAAAAAGTTGAAAAATTAGAATGGTGAAAAAAATTTTACAGAAAACAACAATAAAAGTGGAGAAAATGTGACTGGAAAAAGAATCCCATTGATTTGAATTCTTTGCTTGAAGCTTGTAATTAAACTAAATGAACGGCGACAATTGTCAGTCGTGAAACAACAACAACAATAGCAATACCAACAACAATAATAACAACAACAATAATAACAACATTAGTAATAACAACAACAACAATAAACAACACTTCATTTGACTGCATTTCATGGCATTAATAATTTGCTTGTCTATTCGTTTCTGTTTTCTGAACGTTTTGTTAAAGTGACAAAAAAAATAAGAAGAAGAAAAAAGAAGAAGGAGTGGAAAAAAAAGAAGAAGAGTAGAAGAGAAGAAACATAAACAAGAAAGAAAAGCGAAAAGAATTAAGAGTATAAAAAATAAACTTTCAGAAAGGAAACGAAAAACAAACGCTGTTGGCAAGTGAAAAAACGGTCATTACAACGGAGTGTCATAAAACGATGTCATTAATGATGTCATTAAAATGGTTATTAAAGCTGTCATTTAAACCGTGTCACTTCCACGTTGTCACATTTAAACACTGTCAACGGAAATGCCACTAAAAGTGTCACTAGTAATCTAAGAGAAGGGAAAAAGATACTTTTTCCGAAAATGTTCCGAATAAACTACATCAAAAATAAAAGATAAACCAGATATAATAACAAAAAAAAAGAAAATAATGAAGAAATGATAGAAAAAAAAAATTAAAATCAATAAAAAAATAATTAAAAAACAAAAAAAAAATAATAAAAATAATAAAGAATCAATAAAAAACCATTAAAAAACAATAAACAAATAATAAAAGCAATAAAATTCTATAAAAAATTAAAGAAAACAAAAGACTAAAAAAAACAAAAAACAATAAAAAAACAATAATTAATGAAATAACAAAAATAATGAAATCAAAATAATCAACGAATAAAAAAGGAGGAAAAACTAATAAAAACCCCGAATAATAAAACAACTTTAATTGAATTAAAATGGTTGTAATTTAATCTTTCAGTGATTCTCTTTTCTCTTTCAGTGATTTTCAATGATTTCAAACTACTTTTTCTTTTTTTTTTTTGCTATCTGATTCTTTTGTTTATCTGATTTATTCGACTTTCTTCTTCGTACTCAATATTCATTGAGTTTATCTGGATTTTTGGCACTCTTAAAAAAGAAGAAAAACACTTTCTCCATCTGAATCATCATCATCAGTCGTCACATCGTGATCATTATCATAATCCTCATTATCATTGTTATAATCCTTCTCTCCTTCACTATCATTTTCATGATCATCATCTTCTTTTTTATGATTGTCATGATCACCATCATCTCCTTCTCACTCTTTATCATTCTCATGATAATCATTTTCTTTTTCATCATGGTTGTAAAGATCATCATCATCCTCATCATCTTCTTTTTATCATCGTTTTCATGATCATCATAGTCCTCATCATATTCTTTTTTATCAGTTCCTTGACCATCTTCATCATTCTCATGATTGTCACCTTCTTCTTCATCATGGTTATGATCATCATCACCATCTTCTTAATTATCGGCATGATCATCATCATCTTCTTCTTTAACATTCTTTGTCTCATTATCAACCTATAATGAAATTATTGTCACGATCATCACAATAAATAATGAGTAGAATTTCATCATCATCTTCTTCATCTTAATCATCATCATCATTGTGTTTATCATTATTATTCTCACAATCATCATCAATGCAAACAACTTACTTTAAAAGCAGTTTCAAAGGACTTTTAAAGGTTATCCTTTTTAACTGTAATCTTTATTTTAAAAGAAGTTAACTTTATTATTTTTTAACTGAGTCATTGAACTCTTAATAACACCCAAAAAAAAAAAGAAAAAAAAGAATGCGAAGAAACAGTTTTTGTTTTTAATTCGAAAAGACTTCATCGACACTTCGTCAAAGTTTTTTAGTCTTCTAGGAAAGAGTTTTAAGTACAGTGAATCGTCAAAACTCGGAGATGATGTGAAAATCATTCTAAAAACTTAAGCATGCTCTTTATTAACGGACCCCCCCCCCTCCCCCCCCTTCCTCTGCACCCATCCACTTTCCTCATCAGGCACCCAACCCAACAACCATCTTAACGAATCCGACTCCAGAAGCAACTCGGTGAAGTTATGTTCTACATTTCAACATTTTAAGGGTCTATAAAATGTTATATAAAGTTAGTTAATGTTGTTGTTGTAAATTGTTAATTGTTGTTGTTGCTATTTGTTAGTTGTTGTTGTCGTTTGTTGTTTATATTGTTGTTGTTGTTGTTGTTGAGTAATACATCCATGGATCTGATATGAACTCGCTTCTTCACAACGCGAAAAGATGATAAATTATTCTTTCGAAAACTTCTTCGAAATGAACAACAACAAGAACAACAACAACAACAACAATAAGAATAAACAACAACAACAAATATAACAACAACAACAAAGGTAGTAAGAATGCGGTTGTGTTGCCACATTTTTTGCTTGGTGCCGGTTTTTTTTTTTGTGGTTTTGGTGTTTTTTTCTGAGTGCCAAGTTTAAAGTGTCTAAAAAAAATAGAAACTCAACAACAACACTTTAGAAATTAAGTTGAGTGGAGTTGAGTAACCTCTCGAAACACACTAAGCGTCTCTCTAAGAAACAACAACAAAGAAAATCATGTTTAATATGGAAATTATAATGAACAGAAAACAATTAATTTTTCTCCATTGATTTTGATTCTTTTAAATGTCCATGCAAATTCTTTTGTTGTTTGTTGAATTCTTTTTCAATTCTTTTCTTTATTTCATAAGCATCTCTCAGAATAAAGAGCAAAAAAAAAAGGAATTAATAATCATGTCAGGCGAAAGTGTTGAGCATTCCAGAAAACCCAAAAAAAAATACAATTTCTCTTTCTATAAAATTGATGACAGCAACAACAACAACAACGACAACAACACAGGGACTTTGTGAGAAATTTGAAGAGCTTCCAATTTATGAGGTTCTTTGAATGAGTTTCGAGTTCTTTGAATGAGCTTCGAGTAGATTTTGGAAAGTATTCGGTTGTTGTTTTCTGTTTTTATTATTATAATATTTCCATTATTAATTTTAAGTTTAAATTTTCGTTTTTTCTTGTTTTGTTTTCAATTAAAAAATCGAATCAAATCTCTTCGGTTACTCACCACAGCGAAAAAGCAGGTCAGATGAAGGATCAAAAAAGATCGGATCAAAAGAGATCACATCAGATTAACAGACGATTCCAAAGACGACTTTTAGATTTCTTTGCATTCCATGAAGAATCAGGAACTGAAAAAAAATCACACAACAACACGAAATACACTCCGAAACCGTTAATAATTCGCACGAATCAGCAGCGAAGATTCCGATCTTAAGTCAAAAGGTGCAACAGTTTGTTTGTTCTTCTCTCTGTCTCTCTCTCCGTCTAATTTGATTATATAACCATCTCGTCTAACGGCACTTAAGGCGCAGAGGGCGCTCGAGAGGCACAAAGAACCGTATTGAGAACGTTTCTTTAAGAATAACGGGAAAAATGCAAGCGTTGCATCAAAAACGCGGCGAGGTTTAAAGAACAACGACAAAATCACACACAGAACGATAATGATGCTGATGGATTAAGGTGATGATCATCATTCAGGTGATGATGACGATGATGATGTCAATATTGACGATGGTGATGTTAATGTTGATGTTGTTGGTAATGCTGATGATACGAGTAACTAACGAAATAACGTTACTCAGCAACTACAATCATTACCCAGACTCTGAGGCAGCAAAAGTAACGTTACGTTATGTTATACGTTATGAACGTAAGTCGAAGCAATGATTTACGTTGTTCACACAATCTCACGCACGCGTTCAACGTCGTCGTTGTTGTTGGGCTTCAATTCTTGCAGGTTGTTAAATCGTTTTGCTTTCTGTGTTCTTCGTTTCTTAACGATTTTAATTCAATTTCTTAGACTCCGGTACTTATTCTTGTTCTTCTTCTTGTTCTTCTTCTCCTTCTTCTTCTTCTTTTCTGGTTCCTCTTAAATAATTTTTTTATATTTCAAGTTCATTTCTATTCTATTCACGGTTCCTTGGGTTCCGTGTTCAGGTGAAATGAGTACCACTTTTTTTGTTCTCTGTTCTCTTTTTTCTTTACTTTAAAACACACCAAAAAAAAAACAAAATTTCAACGTCACGTTTACGTTGAACGTAAGCCTCCGTTGTTTACGCGTTCGTAGACTGAAATCAACTGAAGACGATCGTGAAAATCGCATGAAGATCAAGTTGAAGGTTTGAGCCAACCCAGCATATAAACCATAAACCACCAAAGAACAAGAAGAAAAACAAGAAGAAGAGAAACAAAAAAAAGAAAAACAAGAAGAAGAAAACGAAGAATAAGAAAACGAAGAACAAGACAACGAAGAACAAGCAGAAGAAAATACCAACAACAATACTCAAAACATCAACTTCAACAGCAAGCTTCAAGCAAGAAAGAGCATTAATAAGAAAAGACTGGTAAAAGTGTTGTTGTTGTTGTTGTTGTTGCGGTTGTGGTTACCATTCTTCAGCGTGGTATTAAAATTCATAGATTGTGGAGAGAGGAGAAGAGAGAGAAACAAAAAACTGGAGACCTACAGAAAACCAGACATCGCACTCAATCTTCGTTGTGAGCCAAGCGACATGAGCCAAGAGAGTTCATGGCCAAAAGTAAATCAAAGAAAAAAACCACAAAAAAACGAGTTACGAGTTAGAAACTGAAGAAGAGGAGGAAGAAGAGCCAGAGGGGTGAAAAAGGAAAAGAAAGAAGTCGGAGAAAGGAGAAAAGAAAGGAGGTGGGGGGATGATTTCAGGTTGAAGAGAGAGAAAAACACACCAAAAATTAGTTAGCTAGCTTTGCTCACTTCCTCATCTCTCATCACTCATTATAAGATCATAGAAAAAGAGAAACGAACGAAAATTAAGAGAGAGAGTGATGGGAGAGAGAGAGTGATGAGAGAGAAGAGAAGCAGACAGCAGTATTTTTGTAAGTATTGAATTACGAAGTACACCTATACCTCGCTTTGCGTCGTTTCGTTTTGCGTTGTTTTCGAAGTTGCGTCGCTGCTTAATTCGTACCAATTTTCACTGTGCGTCGTTAGGTTTTCGATGTTGCGTTGTTTTGGGCTCGAGTCTTTAATTTTTTTCTTGTTTTCTAACAGATGGCTACACTTTTGTTTCTAATTGCGCCATGCCATCAAATTCGGGGATTCCTCTTCTAACTGAAAATCAACGCAATTTTAATACAGTTTTATTTTTACTTTGTTTTGCTAATTTTAGAGTTCAGTTTCAATTATGTAGTGTACATATTGTGCTTTTTGTAACGTTTCAATTAGTGTTTGTGCTTTTTAAAAAAGAGAATAATTAATTTCTATAAATTTTTACGGGTTATTTCTGATTACAAAAAAGATAAATATTTTTCCAATTTATTTATTGACAGAGTTATATTATTTTTGTTTTTTTAATGTTTACTTTGATCGATTTTCTTTTTAAAAAGTAGTATTTTCGTAACCCTGGAACCTATCTTCGATCTTTACATGGTTTGCTATAGAAAATCTTAATTCACTTTGCGTCGTTTCGATTTGCGTCGTGTGTTTTTGGAACGTAACCCCGACGCAAAGTGAGGTATAGGTGTATGCAAAATTCAATCTTTTTGCAAAAGAAGACCGGATTTCAAGAAATGACAAAAGAAATTTTAAGAATTTATCGAAAGTCATTCGAATTTAACGAAATTCGAAGACTGAGGAAAATTTAAAATTTAACGAAACTTCAAAACTCTCAAAATCCAACAATCAACAAAAAATTAAACAATTTAACGAAATTCTAAAAACTTTTTAAAGCGATTCTTTAGATCTTTCACAGTTCCATGAATTTAATGAAGTTTCACGAATTTGACGAAATTTCAAAAATCCAATTGTTCTAAAAAATTAATCTAAATTTTTAACTTCAGAAAAAATGCTCAATTTAAAAAGTCAAGTAGGTGAAAAACAACAACAAAAATAAAATATGTGGCACTACAGCGATGGTAATACTGACAAGAGGAGCAGATCGATAGATCTCAAAACTGTCTTTGACATCAACAAAAATTAGGTCTAAACAGCGATTGTTTATATTCTGTACATGGTTAAGTTGGAGTAGACGTTTGAAGGATTACTTCACTTGAAAATCAGGTTGAGTTCACCGCAATGAGGACACCACCGCCTCTAGTTAGGTTGGTGTGATAAAGGCTTCTATCCTTGCGATAAACTGAGTATTGCTTAGAGAAAATTTCGAAATTTAATTTCGCTGGGTTTGAGCCACGTTTCCGTTAGTACAACAATGTTATAATCTAGGTCAAAGGTTTTCAAAAGAAGAAAAATCAGTTTCGTGTTTAATCCTCTAACATTTTGGTATAGGATATTAAAGACGCAAAGACGATTTTCAATGGCTCCACTACCACAAGCTTATTAATGCTATCAACAGGTTGCTTAGTCTTAGGCTTGGACTTATACCACTTTCAAATATAACAGCTCATATATTGATATTAATATTGTCACAAGTATAAAAAGACAAGCAAATGAATTCAAGCTTTCTAAGGAACTCAATGCATTTCTAGCGATATATGTATGTATGTATTCCTTCATGATCTTAAAAAATAAAAGCCTCAAAATAAATTAAATAAATAAATAAATAAATTACAAAAATCGAATTGATACCGTTTGCCAATATAAAGTAAAAGAATAAATTTAAAATAGCTGAAATTTGGTTTCTACATACTTCGGTTTCTATCGCATGTGCTTTGTTACTCTAAAACACCTGAAGTCCTTTGAACCACTTCCGAGTTGGAGTGAACGTAGATGAGTAATTTAATGAATTCCGTTTGAAAACTCAAAAGTATCTCGAATAATTAAAACTCAAGCTAATTTTGGATCTTTTACTTGTTAATGTATCAATAAATTTAGCCAAACAAAACAAAAACATCTCTATTAATTCCACTATTTCATTAATTAATAAGACTATTTAGTATATTTTTTTAGAACAGAATATTTTCTTCAAATTAGTCAGTTCTTTTATTTAAAACATTTTAATTGCAAAATACTTGTAACAGATCTCGATGTGGTTTTACATAAATACGCATACAGCAGTTTATACTCAATATTTTTTAATTTTATAAACAGCAGCTACTTGAAACGAAAGCAGCTGAACCTAAAATTAAAATTCCTTTTTTCTAATCCAATTTCGTGGAGGACTAGCATCAAATGGTACTCCAACCAAATCTCTGCCATAGAAACTAATAAAAGTATCTGAGGGTTTGTGAAGTATCTGCAGCTCTAAGTTGTCGAAGCTGCCTTCACTGTTGATAAGCTCCCTACTTATCCTATAAAATTCGGAGTTCTCCATTTTAAAAATAAATACTTCAGATCCAATTGAAGCGCATCTAGTATCACTAGTAATGTTCGGCGAACAGGAAATCTGTAAGAATTTATAACTCATTTATAAAACGCCAATTGAAATACATTAGATAAAATACCGTTGTCCATGTGTCTGTGCGTGGATCATAGCGTTCAACGTCTGATGCGCCACTTCCTCCGATCGCAAACAAATAACCTTTGTGAACTGCGAGCTGCACGGAAGAGTTAATTTAAATTGTTTGCATACTTTTATACACAAATTTATTTATTTACACAATGTGAATAGCGCCCCGACTTCATGGGTGCCGTGGATGTCCAAGTATTCTCAACCGGATCGTAGCATTCCACCGATGATACAGCATATGCGCCGCACGCTCCACCAGATACATACAAGCAATCATTAATAACAGCCACAGCTAAGCGTCGGCGAGGATTTTTCATTACAGGAATAAAATCCCAAGTTCGATTTACGGGGTCATACCTGAAATTTGCTTTCCATACATTTTTTCTTTTAACCACATAATTGTATTTTATATCTTTACCTTTCTACTGAATTTAAATATTGACGCCCATTATGGCCCCCGATCGCGTAAATTGACCCGTTCAGTACTGCTACAGCGTGATGGCTTCGACTCGTTCTCAATGGAGTCATTTCACTTGAAACCATAGTATGTACATTTAATTTCGTCACTGTATTTATCGGCGAGTTATTTGATAATCCACCCACCAAGATCAGGTCTTCACCCATCAGAATGACAGCAAAGTCAGAACGGTGTTTTATTGGAGTATCCCATATGGTCCACACATTCGTGCGCAGATTGCATCCTACGATTGCTAGATTTTCGTTCGGTTCAGTCGACTTCTGTACGAATATGAAAGAGAATGTTTTCGTAAGATTTAAGTTTGAATTAGCATTTGAAGTGGGAATAATTACTTGTGCACAGATGGCCCACAATTGATTCACAACACTTTTTGATGAAGAGTTCCTGGGCTGATTCACAACTCTTTTTAATGAAGGATTCGTAGGCTGAGTGAAGTTACTTGTGAGCAGTAAACGAGACTTTAACTCCTTCAGGACCAAAATTTGGTTTTCCATTGTATTGCAAAGTGGCTCCACCTTCTTCATCAGAAAGGTAGTTGACAACAGAGGTAATCGTACCTGAGCCAGAAGTTCTGTAAAGTGCTTCCTACGATTCTCTGGCTCGAATTCGATCCACTTCATTATAACCTGAAACACAAATTCTTCAGATGGTGCATCGAGATCGTCACTAGCTATGAGTTCACTCAGCTGTTTAGCATTTAATAGAAGAAACTCGGGATGCTCGGAAACCTAAAGAAGTAACAATTAAGACATATAATAGTGTAGTTACTAAGCCAATTCCAGTGAAGGCAGATTGTATTGGAAAGACTTGTTCAGAGTTAAACATTTATGGCTACTTTCTTTAGGCCCACTTTTTTCCACTTACTTCTTCAAAATGTGTACAGATGACCTTCTTGACGTTGTGCAGAAGTGCTTCGAGGTTCAGTTTCTCTGCGAAGAAAGCGACGTCCAAATAATTTGATGGCTGTTGATGACGCAGAAAGAACTCACAACAGCCTTCGGTTATTTCTTTCAACTGCAAATAATTGGCAGTAATCACCATGTTCTTAATTGTATCCACTCGCAACTCCAGGCTTCCGGTGTAACAGAAGCTGACCAGCTCCTCCAACGCGTCGCCGTCCACGTTATTTAGAGGTACTTCCCACACCTTGGACTCATCTTTCGGTTCGCTGAGCAAATCAGAAAAGAAATCACTGGATGCCATCAGAATCAAACGATGCGCAGAAATGCTGAATAGAGAAAAGATTTATGGTTAAGAAGGAAAGAAGAGTCGGAAGAGAAGACGGTCTTCTTACCGTTTACCGGACTCGCCAACTGTTAGCACCACGTCACAGAGATCTTGACGGACTTGCAAACGCTTGAGTAATCCTGCGGCGTGGGTTTCACAGCGAAAGCACTCCGGTTGATCAGTTTTGATCGCAAGAGTTGCCGAGGAAGATTTTTCAAAGTTCGCCATTCCAAAAATCTTCTAAACACACTAAATTAAAATTTAAAATTTTTAAAATATTACAAATTAAACAAGAGTGTATTTAAAAGAATAGTGAACAAAAACTTGTATAAATAGCCGAATTGGAAGCAAGAATAAATAATGTTTATTAATAATATTATTAACAAATGATGTGTTAAAGATGTCAGCTTATCTCACGATCACTCTTGCAAATAATAGAAAAATCCGCAGTAGTCTTTATTTAAAGGTTTCCTAAAGCACAAAAACTATTCAACTGGATACACTTCAATGTTCATAACTGTAAGGATAACCTTTCTAAGGAAAGACAATAAAGTTGGAGTATTTATAGCCGACATTTAAATCTGGATTTATTGCCAACCTGGACTATGTAACTCTATTACGGTATACCCATGTATTTGGCCAATAAAACCATTTCAGGTATCATCTAAGACTAATTTTACCATTTTGACAGTATTAAATATTAATGTCCTTGAATGGTTGTTGGTAGCCTTGAAAGTTGCTCAGGTACAAAATATGCCCTCGAGCTGTCATTAGTTTTCTTCGATATCCTTTGACACGGTGCTTTTTTGGTTTTCTTTTGCTTTATTAATTTAATGGAAATTTAAGTGCATTTAATAAACTCATTAACATAACATTGGACACAATTTTTGTATATTGTTGCTGTTTTATTCACTAAATTTTAGTCATTCAATCTTTTCTCCTTAATTTCTCAAGCAACAAATAATTGTCTGTACCCTAAAATAATGAAATGTAAAATATTTTTAAAACTAAACTTAAATCAAATAAACTTATGCCAAATTTTTTAATTTAGCTTAAATTAGTCCATGTGTTAAACATTTTGAACATTTTGATCAGCTGGCAATCGTTTATCTTCCATTTCCTTATATCAAACGTGTATCAATCAATCAATAAATAAAATAATAAATTTAATTTGTTATTTATTTCTTAAAACTTAATTATTTATCACCTTATTATTTACTCGGTTTACTAAACTGTGTTAAATCCGATTTAAATAAATTATTTATTTATTTATTGTTATAATTTAAAAAATATTACATCTATATGGAATTTATTTTATTATATATTTTTTGCTATACTTTTCTAAATAATTCAATTCAATACTTTTCTAAAATTATGTATGCTTTTATATCGATGTTTCTTCAACTAAACAAGATATACTTTTATTATTATATTATTATATTCAGTTTGCTATATAATTTATTTTGAGGAGTTGAAATCAAGTTATTATGGAATTCAAGGATGAGGGGAAGGAGGAGAACGAGGACGAGGAGGAGTGTGGAGTGACATGTAATGAAGTCACCTGACATCATGAAGTGTCGCTGGTACACTGAAGCATCGGACATTTTTATCGTCCCAACAACAAACCGTGTCACAACAACAACAAACGTGTACCATAGACGATAAGCAGAGAAACGATGTGCTGGGAAGCGATGTCTTGCGTTTGCGATGCGATGTCATGCGTTTCCGATGCTTTATAAACAGCACCGGAAGCGGCACTTCTTACGTTTAAAATGCTAGTGTTACGTCTTTCTTGATAATGCTTGTTGTTGTTGTTTTTGTTATTCAGCTCCATTCTTGTTGTTGATATGGTGGGTATTGTTGTTGTTGTTGTTGTTGGTTTTCTATATGCTTCTAGGGGTCGGATTGATAGATTGTATTTTTTTGTGCTAGTTAAAAACTCATTTAAAGCTTCTTGATTGAGTGAACATTTAGATGACTTTAAAGTGAAAGAATGACGATCATCACTACATGATTAGTCATAAGTTTCTATGGCGAACTCTTTAACCAAACGAAGCACATAAAAATAATGTTTACAATATTTAATGGGTTCCCAAAGAATGCATTCTACGGCCTCGTTATTTGTGAAAACCTTCTTTTTTTTACCACAAACTAATATAATTACCATAATTATAATCGCTAGCTGAAGAAAACGGGAAGATAAGAGGAAAGAAACGAAGAGAAGAAAAAAGAAACGAAGTGAAGAAGAAAGAAACGACGAGAAGAAAAAGAAACCGAAGAAAAGGTGAAAAAAATTAAGAATTTTCTAATTCTTGGTGCCTCATAAAGTCAATTTTACATTGTTTCTTATGTTGTTGTTGTTGTTGTTGTTGTTATTTAGCAGTCTGTTAATCAATCACTTTCCCCCTTCCGTCTCTCTCACTCTCACACTCCTTCTCGCAGTGTTTAGCTTGTGTATAGCTTCTTTGCTTTCTTTGTGTTCTCTCTCTCCCTCTCTTTCGTGTCTCTCTCCTCGCTTTTACTCAATTAATAGCGCATTAAATTCTTTTAACATACTTTTATTCATTTTCAGCTTTCAGCTGCAGTCGCTTTTGCAAAAATCTGGCGTTTTTTTGTTGTTGTTGCCTGATTTCATTATAATTAAGAGTTGTTGCTACAACATAATCATTAATTATTTAATTTAATTTCATTTTATACAACTTTTCATCGATCTTTAATAAAAAGAAATTATGGAATAAAATAAAAGAAAACAAAAAACTAAAAATTAAGCAGATGTTTTTAAAATCACTCTAAAGAAAAACGATACTTCAAAATAAATACTTCAACATTTTTTAAAATTTTCCATTATTTACTAATTGAGTGCCACAATTTATGGCATCAACGTGAGTTCGGGTTCATTGTCGGTGTTGCTGTTGTTGTTGTTCTTGTTATTTTCTGTTGTTGTTTTTTCCACTTCTGTTGTTGTTGTTGCTGTTATTTGTTAAGCAATAAATTATTCACTCTCATCACATGCCGCAAACACACATCCTGAAAACTCTGGCGAACTCTGTGACTCTCGTGTTTGTCGCCAGCAGCGTCATAATTTTTCGCAGGTTTCACTGTCGTCGCAGTCGCAGTCGCCGTCTCTGCCTCAGTCGTCATCATCGTCGTCACCGCTGCTGCTGCTGCTTCGTCATGCATTTCGTGGCATATTTTCAGGCATCATTTTTATATCGTTTTACTCAATGACAATTTTTATTAATGCATTTCTTTTCGCATACGTTTTCATTCAGTTGATTCATTAAGTCAGTTGATGTTGTGTTGTAACAACAACAACAACAACAACAACTGCAATTTATTTTATTCACCGGCCATGTGACAATATTCATGCTTCATTCGGCGACATGCTGAAAATGTTTCCGACACGTAAGCAACGTAACGGAAACAACGTAACAACAACATTCAAGTGTGAAAGAGAGTACGTAAGAAGCTGAACTGTTTGTCTGTCGGTCCATTCATCTGTCTGTCTGTCTATCTGTCTCTCTCTTGTTTGATGATGTCTCTACTCGTCTCGTTCTTCTCTCTACTCAATCATTTCAGGTTCGTGACTCTGATGGCTCTTTTAGCAGGTCAAATACATGTATTAAAATCGTTAACAACAACAACAACAATGAGAACAACAACAGCAACAATGATAACAACAGCAACCAAAAACAACTCAAACAATAAATGAAAATGAAATAAAAACCAAGAGAAAATCTTTTCTTTTTTCACTTTAAACAGGGGCAAAAAGTAGAAAAGATTTTTTTCCCTGCTTTTGTTGCATTACGTTCGCTTACGTCGTCTGCAGCTGCATCACGTTATCGCTGCCGTATGCGGTTTGATTGCTTTTAAGCTCGGACATCCGTCGCAAGGATAAAAGACGAAAAAAAACACACGATTGTCAAAATATGAAGTGCTTATTGCGGCAACAACACGTGACCCAGGCAACACTGAAGAAGAGAAGGAGGAGGAACAGAGACAAAGAGAGAGAAAGAGAGAGAACGAGAGACCCAGAGATAGAAAGGCATACAGAGACGTGGAAAGAAAGAGAGATGAAAACAGGATCAAACCAGAAGCTCATTAAGCAGCTGAGTGCAGTTTTTTTGTTGATTCTGAAGCTATTCTTTGAAGGTATGTGAATGTGTGTGTGTGTGTTTGTGTGTGTGTGTGAGAGACAGCATGCGTCCATGTGTGTGTGTTTTCCTGAATCCCCTGCATTGCGTTCATTACGAAAAACATTACAAAAAACATCCCAACAACACTTTATTTCAGTTCAGCTCATCGCTACAAATAAACGCAGCTTTGTTTTTGTTTTCTTGTTTTACTGCTATTATATCATTTAAATTGTTGTTGTTGTTATTGCTTTTTGTTGGTTTATAATTTTCGTCCTTTTTAAGTTTCTTTTAAACACTCTTCTTAATCGCAAAACGTGTTTCCTTGACTTCCAATCGTTGGTTGAGGATGCATTTAAAATGCATGCCTAAAAGTATGCGTTGATTTTTTGTTCAGCCACTTTATTTGGTGGCTATTGAAATGTGCATTGCAGTGACTTCTAAACTGTTCTGTGCTCAATTTTTTTCCAATGATTTTTAAGATGTTTGATGATTTCAATGATAACTTAAGGTTTCAATGATGATTTACGATTTTAATGATAACTTACGATTTTAATGATGATTATGATTTTAATGATGTTTTATGCTTTTGATGATGATTTATGATTTCAATGATTTTTTTATGATTTCAATGAAGATGATGAATTAATTATGTTTTATGAGTGTCATGATGATTATGATTTTAATGATGATTGTCATGAATTAAAGCAGTTCGCAAATATTTCAAAAAAGGTATAATAAACTTAAAAATTTAAAGAAATAATAAGCTAAACTATTCACTTAACTTGTAGTTAAATAAAAGACTGGAAAATATTTCGAAATCCTTGTCATTTAATTTATTTATTTTTATTTATTTTTAATGGTTTTTATTCAACTTTTATTGAAAATTTTTTTACAGAAAATAAAAAACTGAGATTGTTTTTTAAGTTTTCTCCAAATGACCTTCAAATTTGAGTGAAATAAAGTCGAATGTCATTTAGAAAAACTCACAAAATAAACAAACATTTTCTTAAATAATTAAGAACTCCATTTCTCCCCTCTCCCTCTCTCTCTCTCTCTCTCTATCTCTCTCTATCTCTCTCTCTCTCTCTTTCTCTCTCTCTCCTCTCTCTTTCACTCCTGCTCCACCGGCAGTTTATCGATGGCATCGAGTATAAACTTCACCGAGTGCCCCATTTTTGGAACCCAATCCATCCAACGTGAGGTCCTTCTTTTCTTTCCAGCCTTTGAACTCGCACCACCACCAACAGCATCATCGCCATCATCATCACCATCGTCATCGCCATCACCATCACCATCGTCATCATCAATGAAGTCCTGATCGGATCCAGAGAGGGCACGAGCCCCGCCCAAGTAATCCGTGTAATCGTAGTCGCTCACCAGCGGGTTGACTTTCGAGTAGTAAATCGCGGCGAACGTGGAGTAAATGACGAGGATCGCCGTCCCGACCTGGCGAATATTCAAAAACAACAACAACAAAAATATTAAAATCAGCATATTTTAATAAGTCATCATCATATTTTTAATAAATAAAAAAATACAATATATGTATGTACAAATAAAATACAATATAAAAATGAAAAAAAAATATAATAAAAATAAAATACAAATAAAAAACGGCAAAAAAAATAAAGAAGCCGAAAAAAAGTAGAAATAAGAAGAAAAAAGAAAAGAAAAAAAGAAAGAAGAAGCATATAAAGAGAAGGAAAAAAATAAGGAGCATAAAGAAGAAGAGATGAATAAGAAAAACAAATAATAAGAAGAAGAGAACAAATATTAAAGAATATGAGGATTATGAAGAAAAAAGGCAAAAGAAGACGAAGGAGGACGACAAGAAGAAGAAGATCAAGAAGAGGAAGAAGAAGCAGAGCCTCAAGAGGATTAAAACAATAAAGACTGTGAAAGAGAAAGAAGAAGAACAACGATGATGCTGAAGAAAGACAGAAGGCATCGTCTTCTGACTGAGAAGACTACAAAGAATAAAAAAAGGAGAAAAGAATAAGAATGAAGAAGAGAAACAAGAGGATTAAGAAAAATTGGGTTGCAAAATGAACAAGAAGAATAAACAAAAAAAACCCAAAACAGGAAACAGTTTGCACACTCAGCATTTCAAGTGGCTTTTTTTTTTTACTCTTTATTTACAGTTCAATGAACATTTTTTTGAGTATTAATTTGCATTTTTGTTCTCTTTTATTACAACTTTTATTTCTTTTCGTATAGCAATAAGCAAATAAATTCAAATAAATTAATTAATAAACTTTTTCGCGGCATAAAAAGAGCAACAAGAGAGCTGATAATGAATGAAAGAGTGTATTTGTGTGTGAATCCGTGTGTGTGTGTGCTTAAAGCATAAAGCTGCTTCAACTACAGTGCATTTAGAGTATAATTAACGGTGTACATTTTAACGGTTTGTTTGTGTATATCGATCACTGGCCTCACACCAGCGTCCACGAATACGCACAGAACACAGACACACACATACACACACACACACATTCACACAGACTCATCATGAATCCATTCGCACTCGAGTGAAGAATTAAAATCTGTTACTTTTTCAAATCATCATTAAATCGCCTGTTTTATATAAAAAACATACATAAAAGGGGGCTTATAAATGAGCATATAAAACATGTGTAGGGTGAGAAAAGAGTCGGGCAGGCAGACAGCAAATTTTTTTTATTGAATCCCACAAAAAAGAAGCTGCTTCGATTCACTTCAGTCGAATTTCACGTCGAATTCCGCGTCGAATTCCACATCGCTGAACTTCAACGACTTCGGAGGTGAGCTATTGACCCTAATTTGAAGTTTTATACCCTACACCGAAAGGGTATATATATTTTATATATTTTTATTCTCTCAGTCCAAAAGTTGAATATTTGAAGCCATTCGAATATTTTCGAAATTCTAATTCGGTTTCATTTTAATTTAGGATTTGAATGTTGAAACCATCGAAAATAATACCAGGAGATTATTTTATTAAGCTTTGGGCTTCAAATTTCCGGTGGTTGTTCATTGAGATGAACATCAACGTCAGTTCGAATAAATGGGAAAACATTCAGGGACATAATCAAATTCTGGCATCTGTTGTTGTACAACAAGTAACACAACAACTCCTACAACAACCCACACAACAACAACAACCAAAACAATTGCATTCAATATTTTTGCTTTTATTGTAGAAAGTGTGGAATTTCAAGCGGCTGCTCAAACTTGAAGCCGGACAAATTATTTGCCAAAAATACTGCTGCAACCACCAACCAACAACAACATAATACCATGAGCAACAACAACGAGTAACAGCAACGAGCAACAACAACAAAGAACAACAACGAGTTAAAACAACGAGTGACAACAACAACGAGTAACACTGACATGCGACTAATGCTAACGTTGGGCGTAAACAACACAAATTTTCCCACATTTTCACATTTTATACCAATTTCTACAGGAACCCCCCTGTAATCCCTCCCGTTTCCCTCCGTTTCTTTCGTCCCCCTTCTCCGTTGCACATTAATTTATACCCTGTTCTTCTCCCTTCATCAGATTTTCTAAACCAGCGTCAGTTTTTAGTTTGTTGCATACTTTTAGGAAACCTGAAGAGTCACTTGGAAGACCGATGGCTGTATTATTGTTGTTGTTTTATTGTTCTTGTAGTCTTTTTGTTGTTGTTGTTGTTGTTTTTTGCTGTTGTTTTTTGCTGTTGTTTTTTCTTTATGACGCTGCTGCTATTCTCATTGTTGGCTGGTGGGTGGCTCTTTCGTCGAGTGGATCTGCCATTCTTGTGGCTGCTTCGTTACAAGCAGCAATGATTCGAGAAATTTTTGTGGGCCTCTAATAGCGGCTGCACAAACTATTTTGGCCAATTATCTGGTCATTTTAATTATTAGTTGTTTGAGAGAAAATTTGCTGCATATTTAAAGGGGAACTTAAAATTGTTGTTTATAGAAAAATTATGGAAAATATGAAGAATGAAATAAATATTCTAGAAAAAAACAGAGAAAATGTTGTTGTGCCTTCTCTCTCTCCACTCTGCCCCTCTCTCTCCACTCTGCCCCTCTCGCTCTCTCACTCTTTCGTCACTGTTTCTTTCCACTCACCTGAAAAGCCGCCCAGAATTTATACGATCCTTCGGTGATGACGAAATCATAGTAACCCTTCAGTGGATCGCCTTTGATATAGCGTCCTTCTGCTCTCGTCGCCGCTGCCACTGAGCTGTCGCTGTCCTTCTCGTCCATTCCTGCAGCTTCGTTCATCTTCTGTCGTTCACTCGTTTGTCGTTTCTCGCGTTCGCTTTCGTGTTGTTGTTGTCGACCGCCGACGTCGCCTTTTTTCCCAACAACAGCCGAAGTAGTATCCGAACGTGGCTCACCTTCGAAGGTGGGCTGTACTGTTGTTGTTGTTGCTATTTTTGTTTTTGCTGTTGTTGTTGCTAGTTTTGTTTTTGTTGTTGCTACTTTTGTGTTTGTTGTTGTTGTTATTTTAGCTGTGGTTTTCTCGGTACCGTTACGTCTTTGTACCGAACTCGGCGTTGTGATGTTCGGCTTCGGTTTTCGTGCGTTGATACGCTGTTGTGATTGTTTTTGTGGCTTCTCTCGTTGTTGTTTTTGTTTTTCTTCTTGTTTTTGTAGTTTTTCTTGTTGCTGTTGTTGTTTTTCTTGTTGTTCTTGTTGTTGTTTCTGTGCTTCTTCCTCCCTCCGCTGACTCCTCTCCGCAACAACATTCCAAGCTGTCGCAAATGCTCTATAGAGGTCCCACATGTTTTTTAGCTGCTTGATAACTGAGAGGACAGTCGTTTCGGTGGGGCGTGAAGTTGTAGTAGTGGGCGTGGCAGCCGTTATATATTCTCCATTTTGTTGTTGTAAACGATGATGATATGATTGAAGTGACTGAGATGAAGGATAGTTTTGAAAGGTCTGCTGGGGTTGTTGCTGTTGTTGTACTTGTTGTTGTTGCTTTGGTTTTTGTTGCATTTGTTGTTGTTGTCTTTGTGTTTTCACATATTCTTCTGCAGGCGGATAATCGTAATCATTGAGATCTCCATAACCGTTGTAGAAATCGCTGAAATTTTAAGAGAAAAAGTATTATTTTTATATTCTCAACGACACTCAACGAAACAAGAAATTATTTTTATAACCTTTAAACAACTTATTTTATACTAAACTGAATGATACTTCCTCTTCTTCTTCGTAATCAAAGCATTTTCATCAACATTTTAGCGACGTTCCTCAACGAAAACTTAACGAAACCTCAACCATTCATGTTGAAAATAAAATTGTTAAAAAAACCAAAAAAAAAAAAACGTAAAATTTTCAATTTAAACGCTTCGTTTGAGGAATGCTTCGAGACACTTTCTGTGCACCAAGCAACATCAGCATCAGAAGCATCAACATAGACGTCTATATTCACCCCTACCCCTGCGCCACTCCTCGATCAAACTAACGACACGCTCCCCAATCAACATTTGACACGCTAACGCAACGTTTGCATGCGTTACACACACGTGATGCGCGAGTGAGGAGCTCTCTGACGCTTCACTTCTTCTCTTCTCTTCTCCTCTCTTCTCCTCTCTTCTGCAGTCTTCTCCCCCCTTCTCCAGTCTTCTCTGCTCAACGATATGTGAAAAAAAGAAAATCTGCCATTCAGCGGTTGACGCACGCTTCGATGCTTTTGAGTTGGTTTTGTTTTCTGTCGTTTTTGACTTTGCGTTGCGTTGCGTTGTGATGCCTTGCGTTGCGTTGTGATGCCTTGCGTTGCGTTGTGATGCCTTGCGTTGCTCTCCGTTGCTATCTTTTGTATCTCCGAATCGAGGCGCTGCGCTGAGTTGCGGTTCTGTGCGTTGGTAGCACTGCACACGGTCGACGATCTTCTCATGGGATCATGATAATTTCACACTAAGTTTGGCAGGAAATTCGTTCATTTTTCACCAATTTTCGAGGTAACACAAAAAGCGAAACGTGAAAAAGAGGATGCGAGGCAGAAACTTGTCGAGTTTTGCGTAATTAGATGTTGTGTGTGTGTGTGTATCTAAGAAGGAGATTGTGTGTGTGTATGTGTGTGTTTCTCCCTTGGCAACCTTTGCCATCACGTATGACGAAGCAGCATTTAATTCAAACAAATAATTAATGTTGCTCATACGCGTAACGATGCACCAGGAAAACTTTTTAATACTTCAGAGTTTCTCATCATGAGTTCAGGCGTAGTTCTCTGTTGTTGCTTTTGTTCTTCTTCTTCTTCTTCTTCAAATGAATGCTCAACAACTCTACATGACATGTCAAAATATATGAAGCGCAATAAAATCTCATCAACTGCGTCACTTAAAATGTTCTTCATTTCCTGCGAATTCCAAGTGAAGAAAGCAGCACACACAAATAAGACACAAGTAAAGACACTGAAAGGAAAAGCGACAAAAATTAGAGAGAGTGAAGGGGTAAAATAGAGAGAGAGAGAGAGAGAGAGAGCGATTCTTTATCCTCCCTTTCTTCGCAACTCTTTTGAAGTTTTAACTATACACAGCTTTAAATGTCGACGCCACACACTTTTCTTCACATTTTCATCATCTTCCACACTTTTAGTGAAGACATCTTGAAGTCATCTCCGCTGAAGTCAGTGTTGACAGGTCTCTCGACTCTGGATGTCACTTTAAATACTTGCACGCTAAAAAACAACGAGGAGGTGAGAGAAAACCTCGCGGATACTCTTCCGCTTCACGCACTATGCTCCTCTCTCTCTCCCTCTCCCTCTCTCTCTCACTCTCTCTCTCTGCCTCTCTCTCTCTCTCTCTCTCGCTCTCTCTCTCGCTCTCTCTCTCTCTTTATCCCGTGTTGCGTCACGTACGCGCATCGCATTGCAATGCATCTCATAAAACTGACAGCCAAAAAATCAAGATGTGCAGCTACAAAAGATTCAAAGGAGGAATTTCGTGTCTTCTGCTTCTTCTTCTTCGCCTTCTTTTTTGATTCTTTCAAAAGATTTTTATTTGGTTTTTAAGAAGTTTACTAAAGACTCAAGAGACTGCATTTAAATGACTTTAGAGCAGATGCTACGGAGAAAAGAGAAAAAGGAGAAAAGAAAAGGAAGGAAAAAAGGGAGAGAGTGATAATGCATGAGGGGATGAGCGGAGAGAGGAGGAGGTGCGACAGAGAAGAAGTTTGAACAAATTTCTTTAAAACATGCCAAAATATATCAGTTTTGTCATTCAACGAAATCTGCTCATTTATGAAATTTTGTTCTTTGCAATACTTTTAATCTTTCGTTGTTTTTGTCTTCATGGTTGTTGTTTTTTTCTCTGTTCAACAGAACAGAATTCGCTCAATCAATTTAACGGTTGCTTGCTTTTTTTTGCTTGTGTTTGTGTTGAGTTTCTTGACGCTTGATTATGATTTATAAACTCAACCAGCAGTTTATTTTCTTCGTCTTGCTAATCTAATCTCTGCCCTTCTCCTCCCTCGTCTCCTCCTTACCCTTCCTCTTCTCCTCCTTCCTCTCCTCCTCCTGTCCTGGTGGTTGTTACATTGTTTTGTTGTTGTTGTTGTTATTATTATTCTATCACTTTGTTTTCACTGCGGTTGAATGCAACTCAGCTTCGCTTGAAACTTCTGCCGGATGCTGCAACCCTGCAATTGAAGGGGTTGCCAACTCATCATCTGTCTGAATTTGCGATTTGCTTTGTCTAAACTTGTTGTGAATGATGTGGTTACGCGGTTATGGCGTCAGTGGTTATGGTCACGGTTGCGATTTCTCTAAAACAACAACAACCACAGCAACAAACAATTAATACACATCAACGCCAACCTCAACGTCAACATTTTGTTGATGTCGAGATGAAAGCGGAAATAAATTTAAATAAAACGTAGTTATTTTTTTTTTAGTTTTTCCTTTATTTCTTCTACCCCCCCTCTCGAGGCAACCGATTTCATTATACAAAAGTTACTCTCTCGAAACATGTTAGAACACGTTTCACACTTCTCACAGGGCACTTAATTTGAAGCACATTAAAATCACATTAGAAATTAATGGAAAAAAACAGCTACAGTAACAACGACAACACAAACAATGATGATGACGATGGCAACAACAAAAACAATTATGATGACGATGGCAAACAAAAACATTCACTTCATTAAAATGGTTTTTTTATTGTAACAGCATCAATAATAACTCAACCTCGCATACATCATAATTCACAAGCAGCGTGGTCGTCATACTCACATGACACACAACATGACGCAACACATGACAAGGATACACACACGCACACAGGCGCAAACAATAATCATTAGTATGGGTCGCGACCCGCCCACTGAATTCAACTAAAGTACAACCCCGATAGTCCGGATACACGCTACTCCGGACGATACAGTAATCCGATCAACTCTTCAACCCGGAGAGTTTAAATTTTACTCTGGAGTCCGGAGAGTGTTTGCTCTCATCGGTTTTATTGGACAAAAATTCGGATTCGTCGGTGAAATTCTAACGGAACTGGTGATGATATTGTGGTGAATCATCAGGTGATGTGTTCTAATAATGGTGATGTAATGATTGTTATAATGGTAATGATATAAAATAACATAGAATTAACTAATTATTAAAGTAAGAAAGAATGTTATGTTAGACATTAGTACATGTCTGTCCCATATCTCTTCCTCTCTGTCCGTCTCTCTCTCTCTCTCTCTCTCTCTCTCTCTCTCACCCTCTCTATCGCCCTCCATTATATTACCCCGCATCTTTCCAACTTCTCGCCGCTTCACCTAAACGAAAAATGAAACTTTTTCCTTGCATGTTGAAAAGCGCGAAATGGGAAAACTTTTACTCATCATTAGTCTGAAGTGTCAAAAAAGTCTGAAGAGAGCGGGGACAAAACATGGAGGAGGAGGGGGCCAACATGCGTGTATGAGTTTTTATAAATCTGTTCCCTTGCTTATTCTTGCTTGTGTATATTGCCATGTGTGAATTCATTTTCAATTAATTAGCTTCAAAACTTTTCGCAATCTTTAAAAACATCGTTTCTACGCAATCATTTAAAAAGAAACTCTTTAAATTCTGCGGATGGAGTGAGAAGAAATCCCGCTCCTTAATCAAAGGTACTTGTGTTTGTGTTTGTGTTTGTGTCTGTGGTATGTGTTTATGTGGTCGTTGTGTGTGCTTAACTACGTTTTAATCGCATTTAAATTACGCTCAATCAACTCTTCAATCAACTGAAAATAATGAATCTCCGGATGCTTGATAGAAATCCTTAGATTGAAGAGCAACAGAAGCTAATGATGGTAATAATAATTATAATAGAAATTATGATGATAACAGAAATAATGATGATAATAGGAATGATGATGATGATGGTGATGTTTATGATAATGGCAATAATAATGATGGAGATAATGATGATGAAGGCGATAATAGAGACCATGATGGAGACAATAATGGAGGCAATGATGGAGACGATGATGGATATAGTTATGGAGACGATAACGGAGACCATAATAGAGAAGATGGTGGAGACTATAATGGAGACGATGAGGGAAACGATATTGGAGATGATGATGAAGACGATTATGGAGACCATATAGGCGATAATGGAGACGATAATGGGGACGATGATGGAGACGATGATGATGGAGACAATAATGGAGACCATGATAGAGATGATAATGGATGATTATGAAGACGATGATGGATACGATGGTGGAGACAATGAATGAAAATTCTGATAGAAACTGATACTTAACATGATAATTATGGCGGATATTGATGATCGTCAAAATAATGTTGATAACGATGATGTATTTTTCCAAGTCTTCCGTGTTGATATTCATACATATTTTGAAGGTCTGTGAAAAAAATAACTGTCACCAGAGCAGTTGAATGGACACGAAAGAATGAATGATTGAAAATGGAACGAAACGGATTTGGAACGAAATGGTTTTAGAAACGAGCAGCTGTTATTTCAAGAAGTTTTCCGATTCGGTATTTCAGAATAAATTCCACAGTAACCGAACCAACATCCGCATCAGCATCAGCAACAATAACAACAGCAAGAATAACTAAATAGCTAAAATAACAACAACTGAAATAACAACAACAATGATCTCGAACATATACTCGTACATTATTCATTATTATTCACGTGTGAGAGAGAGACCTGGACACATCTTCGAAATCTTAAAATATTTAACAGACACCAGGTTGTGGCTCTGCTGAAACATGTGAGTGTGTTTGTGTACATGTGATGTGTGTGTGTGTGTGTGTGTGTGTGTGTGTGTTAGTGTCTGAATTGTTGCAGGTACGTGTTACTATGTGGTGCATACAGATGCCAAAAAAAAATATGAAGAATGAGCTGCAGCACTTGAAGAAACGAGCTCCTAAATATTTGTCGCTGTCATCATGTCTCATGATTGTTGCAAAGACAGAGCAAATATGGACCAGGAAGGGAAGAGGGAGAGGGAGATGAAGAGGGAGAGAGAGAGCGTGAGAGAGTGAGTCGGAAATGAGTGAAAGACGAAGATGACACAAAAAAGATAGAAGATAGTGAAATACAATGCAAATACAGTGAAAGACTCTTAAAAAACGATTTTTCAGCTTAATATTCCTCTTCTTCCTCTTATTTTCTCTCTTTTGTTCTCTCTTTACTAACAAACTATAAATTTAATGCTTCAAACTTTAGTTTAAAGTTGAAAACTGTCATTGAAACATTCATTAAAACTGGGTTTTTCACTAAATTTTACTTCTTATGGACTCACTGCTTTGCTTGTTCTTTCTTCATCGTTGTCTTCGCTTTCTTCTCCTTCGTCTTCTTTAATACAACAATATAAATTCACTAAAGTGACAATTAAATTAGAATAAAAATAAAAATAACAACAGAAGCTTTCTGTTTGTTCATTTGTTTGTTTGCTTCTCTCTCCCTTCCTCACTTTCCCCCTCTCTATCCGTCTCCCTCCCTGCACATTTTTGAGACAACTGCTTCTGCATTTCAATTCAATGGCTCAGAACGAATAAAGAACGAAAGATCGAGTTATTATTAAACTAGTTCAAGGAGAGAGAGAGACAGACACAGAGAAAGAAGGAGAAAAAGAGAAGGAGAGAAAGAGAGACCAAAGCAAACAATGAAATTGCAAAGCGAATTGTATACGCAGCAAATAAAAGAAAGCAGCATCTGAAAAAGTATAAAAATCAAATCACGCAAATCGACGACTTTGAAGTCATGCGTCACGTGGCGTTGTTCAGCGTTGCATGTTGCTGCAGTGCTGCTGTTGTTGTTGTTGTTGTTGTTGCACTGAATGCAACAAAAAGTAACAAAAACAACAACAACAACGACATCAAAGATTTCATTTTGAGCGCGTCGTCGTTGAAGAAAACTGAAGGACGTGATTTTTTCTATTTTATTCATGTTGCTGAGGCTGCAGCTTTTTCTTCTTCCCCTCCTTCATCGTCTTCTTTTGCTTCTTCTTCTTGCTGCTGGCTTCTAGCTTCTTTTCCTATATCCTTTTTTGTTTTCCTTTTCGCTTCCTTAAATTTATTACATTACTTTCCAGAGACCGAAAAATTATTTCTTCGTTTTGCTGTTGTTGTTGTTACTATTTTGTGGGTTGTTTTTTGCAGCTCTCGATCTCTTTTCGAACGATTGTTTAGACTCTTTTTTTCTCTCTGTTTTTTCTCTTTTTTCCCCCTCATTTTTCATTTCTACCTACTCGAAATTTATTCCTTTTTAAATACGATAGATTGTAACTTCAGTACCGTGATTTTTGTGTCTTTGAGTGTTGTTGTTGTATTTATTTGCTAACTTTTAAACGATTTCTAAAGTTTTTTCGTATTTAAAAAATGTACAAAAATTTAATTTAGCCTAAAATATTTTATCCATATTTTAAAATCTAAAAACTAAGTAAAATTAGTAAAAATTATGATTTTTAATAAAAAACTATTCCATATCCATTCGAATTGAATCGTTTAAATAAAGTTTTCAATTCCCTGTCCTTAGCTCCGGTCTTAATAATAAAAAATGTTAAGTTCTCCAGCCTCCCACCCTCCCACCTCACCCCCCACGCTCCTTACAACTTTTATACTTTGTATTTATTTAAACTGCAATTTAAATGCATTAAAATCGAAGTCAAAGAATTGAAACCCACAAAAAAAAATTCACTTTTCACCGAAAAACGTGCGTCGTTTTTTGATGTTTCTTCCACAGTATTCACCCAAAAAATATTCGCCAAAGAATGTTCCATCATATGTAGAATATTTCTTAGATTTTGAGTCTTTTTGGAAATAATTCTATTTTCAACTTCTTTTTCTACGTGTTTCGTTTACGTTTTTTTTTTTCGTTTTTACGTTTTTTACGTTTTTTCCTTACTTAGTTTACAACACGTTCTCACGTTTATCGCTTTGTAAGATAAACACGTTGAAGAGAGCTTTAAACACACTCAGAGGAGTTTTCTTTTAACTTTTCCTGGAAAGCGTCAAGGGCGTGGAGGGGCGGGAGGGGCGTGTTCGGGTAGTTTAAATGGAAAACGCGCGAAAAGACACAAACTTATGCAAAGAAAAAAACGTATGCGTAGAGCAAAAGAATCAACTCAGTATAAAGTATCAGAAAAGGAGTGCAGAAAGGTAAACGGTGTATATATTGAGCATGTGTGTGTGTGTGTATACATGAATGTGTGTGCTTTTCTCTGTATTTTGATGTGGATTCAAAAAAGTGGCAACACTTTGTTGATACTCAAGCGAAAAAGCTTTTCTTGCACTCACAAGACTTGTATTCATTTAGGTGAATAATATGTAAATGTATGTGTATGTGTGCACAGATGTGTATGTATGTGTGTGTTAAGAGAAGCTGAGATCCCTTATATACCATAATCGAGTACTTTTTGCGACTCAAATAATGTTGTAGTCTATTTAATGACGATAATATTTCAGTAAAAAATGATTTAAATATGAAAACAGAAACCCTCACACACAACAACAACACACACGAAACAACAACACACACACAACAACAACACACACATTACAACAACACAACCATATACCCCAGTAACTGTAATATTTCGATATACTACGATATAATCAATTGAACAATTTAACGAATTTATTTCTTCTTCATATTGTTTGTTGTTTTTCTCTTCTTCTTGTTCCTTAGCATGACTACTTAATAAATTGGTTCATGTCTCTGCTATATTTTTACTGTAGTTTTTATTGTTGTTTCTTTTGGCACGACATTTTTTCGATGTCAATCATTTAGACATGTCATCATAGCATGACAGACAGAGACAGAGAATCATTCAGTCGCAATGCGTACTTGAAAAAAATGAAAATTTTCCTCATTTCAAGACGCATCTTTTAATAAATCTTTTAATTACATTTTAAATTAAATTTTATGGGAAAAATAAGATAAAAAAGTCTCAGAGAAGTTCAGGAGAGTGGAGCAGAGATAATTTTAAAAAATATGCACCGACATAAAAGAGGTTTTTTAAACTTTGCAATATTGAAAGCAAATTTAATGGAAGAATAAAGAAAAACAACAAAAACCGAAAAACATAAGAGAGGAGAATAGAATAGAGTAAAACAGAAGATAAGATAACAAAATAGAGAATAACAGAGCAGAAGATAACAGAGCAGAAGATAACAGAGTAGAGGATATCAGAACAGAGGATAACAGAGCAGAGGAGAACAGAACAGAGGATAACAGAGCAGATAAGAAGAAATCAGAACAGATTTAAGCATCTATCATTCAATAACAGTCAGAGGGCCAACATGACATACAGATACCATGGATGATGAAACGACATCCTGCATGACAAACACACAAGCCTGCATGAAATAAGGACAGATAGACAGTCAGACAGACAGAGAGATACGCCGTCACGCAGATGAACTGTAAATCAGACATTCGAATTGTTCGATTTAAGCCCCTATTTAAATTACAGTCCAATGGATTCATTACCGTTAAACACGAGTACATGACACTACACGATACGACACGAAACGATTGTAAGCTCTCTTGTAAATTATGTTCCGTTATAAACGAGTGCCGGGTATATAAGCAGCCCGGCAGCGAAGGACCACGTGAAGGAGTCGGAAGCGGTTACTCAACTTGGAAATATTTTTACAAACACAAAACCGTTAATGAAACAATGAATGAAGGAGTGAATGAAGCAGTGAATGAAGGAATTAAAGGTAGTGACAATAAAACTTTAATTAAAGCAAATTACTGTCTATCTTAGTCGCTCTTTGATTATGTATGATGATTTTTTATGCGTAGTCTTTTTTTAGTGTAATAATAAAAAATAACAACTTATTTATCAAAGTTTAAAAAATCAAAATCTTCAGATTTTCATACAATTTCAAAGAAACTCTGTGTAATCGACACTGCGACTTGTTTACTGGGTTGCAAAACACATCCATACGATGTACATACATGTATATTTTAAGGGAACATCATGTGTGTGTGTGTTTCTGTTTGTGTTTGTCTTTTGGGCTTTCGGGCTTAAAGTTAAAGTTAACAGCGCGTGAAAATCGTATCATGAATCCCATGAAATAATAATTGTTTATTTATTTGCAACATGTTACATACACAGAAATTTAACGCAATTCTTATACAGTCGCATACACACACACACACACATACACACAAACACACACACACAATAGCTGTACTCTTTCTCATAAATTTACACTAATAAATATTTAACTCAAATGACTCAATTTACTGCCGACGAATTAAACACGCAATAAAAATGAACGGATTAACATAAAAGTTTTAAATATAAAATTTATTTAATAAAGTTTAAATTTTTCAAGCTAAAGTTCAGGAATTTATGAAAAACATATATTATACTAAATAATAAAAAAAAAAAAAATTAAAAATTAAAATTATACATATTGTATACTAAAAATTCTATTAACATTTTTGAATTGAAAATTAAAAGTAATGAATTGTGTTCGAAACTGATTAAAAGACCTGTTCTAAAATATGTTATTTAAGAATGCTTTAAAAAAACCCCTCAAAACACTAAAACACTGTACTAAAAAAATTCTAAAACAGTGTACTAAAAACTATACTAGATTCCATAAAATACTAAAAGTAATGAACTGTATTCGAAAATCCTTTGAAAATCTGTTATAAAATATGGTAAATATGTACTAAATGTACTAAAATACCTCGAAAATGAAACTGTACTAAAAAATTCTACAAATTTATACTAAAAACTATCCTATTTTACTTCCTAAACTTCCTACTTTAGGAATCTACTAAAAATACAGTAAAAACAGTTGTGTAAGAATAATAATACTTGTAATAATAATAATTGTGTATACAATGAAATGAAAAATGATAAATAAATTATGGATATAATTACAGTTATAACAATTGTATATATTCTGTAGGTATTCATTTTCTTGGCATTCTCTCAGTGTAGAACTTTGAAATTCGGTGACATCGAATTTAAATTGACTTCGAAGTGCATAATTTTGTCTGAAGCAATCAAAATCTCTGAGTTCCAATCAAGTCTCTCACTCAACTTGTTACTAATTCACCATCCTCTGTCCCTGTCCCCCTCTCAGTACCCCCGCCCCACCCACGACAACTCTTCCACTTAATTTGTTCTACAAAAGCAATGACTAACATTGAAAATGTGTTCCGATCAAAGCAAATAACAGCGATGGTAAATTTATGGTACACTTAATTAGGCTCCAGGGAATCCTTGTTTGAAAATCAACGCACAAAAATGCAAACACATACATGTGCATGTATGTCCCTCCTTCTCCTGGTCCCCCCGCCCCTTCCCCCCCCCCCCCCCCCCCACTCACTCGATTCTGAATGTCAATTAATTGAAATTCGTTATCGGGAGCCTTTCAAAATATCTGTTGATCTAAAATCGGAAAATCCGAAAGCATTTTAAAAGTTATTTCAACATGTCAACACCGATCGAAGTGAAAAGAGAAGCTTGTCAACACGAAGAGAGGAATTCAGTCTAATGGACGGGATGGGGGGGGGGGGGGACATGAAGGGGGAATTTCCATGTTTACTGTTTACACAAATCTATCATCAAAGAAATATTAGTTGAGTTGCAGTACTTTGAGGTTTATTTGCACATTCATCCATAAATTGATGAATTATTATTATTTAAGCAAGTAAATTAGTTAAACGAACCAGTTCGAATGGTAACTAGTTCATAATGGTTACCATTCGGTCATTCATTAATCATTCATACTTGTATATAATTCAGTTGTTTAAGAAAAGAGTTATTTAAAATATATACTATAGAACGAGTATCAACTGGATTCAATTTGGAATCAAAATCAACTCCAAAGTAGTAACAAATTAACTCCGTGGATATTTGATGTCTTTCAAAATTCCTGCTTCCTGAAACCCCGAGAAAACAACCTCCCATAAATTCTATGAATGAATAATGAAGGTGTTTCGAAAGCCATTTGTAACCTTTGAAACCACTGAACACTTTAGAATCTTTGAAACAACCTTTGAAACCCTAGAAACCTCTGGAATCTTAGAAACCTTTGTAGACTTTGAAACCTTTTAAACAATTGATACCTTGGAGACCTTTGCAACCTTTGGAACATTTGAAACCTTAGAAATCTTTGATACATTTGAAACCTTGGAAACCCTAGAAACCTTTCAAACATGTGGAACCTTAGAAACCTATGCAATCTTAGAAACCTTTAAAACAATGTAAACCTTGTAAACCTCTGGAAACCTCTGGAGCCCCTCTCGATTATAATTCCTGATGTGTTTAAGTAAAAACGTGAAACTAGAAGCTAGCAGAAAATAATAATAATAATACAAACATGAGAAAAATGTCCCCGTAGTCAGTCGTCTCTGCTCCCCCTTCACTAAATGTTGCATCATCACATCATCGAGTGAACATGTCACGTGTAGCGTAGCACATCCGCGCCATTAGCACGAGTATGTCGAGGAATCTATTGTTGGCAGCGCGTTGCCAACTGCAAGTGGTGCACAATCACCCTGTCGCTCGTAGCAAACCTCATCACATCGCCACGCCCTGGGTTAATAATGAAAACCGTTAGTGGGCGGAATAAGCTGGTGCAGCACCATCATTTTTTCTCTCTAATATTCAACAAAAAGCATGTCATAGAAAATAAACGCAAAAACTACAGAAGACAACAAAAAAAAGGAAAACTACAGCAGCCATGAAGCAACAGTATGCTGTAGAATATAATACAGCCCCCTGGGTAACTCTCACTCCTTCTCTCTCTCTCTTTCTCTCTCTCTCTCTCTCTCCCTCTTTCTCTTTTTCTCTCTCCCTCTCTCTCTCATTGCACCGAGAATGCACAATGAGTTTCCATGCATTTTTGAGCAGTTGCCTCAATGACGATGATGCACCTGAATGGCGATAATGTTGGTTAACAGAGGAGTACCACTACACGACATCGTCCTTGCGATTAGACAGGATATGTACGGATATGTGACGCTGATGCCGGATATGTTGCGGTGACAAAGAAGCGCAGAGAAAAAAAAAGAGATGCATCTCGTAGCTTTAAAATGCTTAATTAGTAAAAAAGATACAAAAATTATGTTTGTTCATATAATTTAAAAGCTGGATCTTTTTTTTAATGTAAATTAAAGAGCCTTGAATGAGAAGTAAAAAGAAGAGTATCGCTAAAGTTAGAAAAATATGCAAAACATATTTTTAATCGAATAAAATCCAGAGAAAGAATAGAGATAAAGTTTTTCCTCATTATTAAAGAAAATTAAAGATATATAAAGACAAAATATTTAAAAGTATCTTAAAAAATCCCAGGAAAACTTTTTCATATCTTATACACCTTAGAAATCTTTGTTAAATTTCAAAATTTCTTATATTTTCTTTAAATTTTTCTAAATATTCATTGAAATTTTCATGAAAAATGCATTGAAACTCACCGATTTTTGTACTCTGCACCAACACGCTGTTGCATTTTTCGATTCACACCAGATGGCGCTGGCGGCAACCTCTTATAATATTCACCATACTGAGGGTTTGAATTCGAGCGACCCTCCGAAACATACTCTTCCTGATCGTAGTACGTCTGAGGACCTCGATCGGGATAGTTTGCAGCATCTGGTGACTCATAATCAGCTGGTTGATTGTAATCACCATCATTAGCCGCATCAGCGTCACCAGCGTAATCAGCGTAAATATCTTGTGGGGGGAGGGAAGGCGGTTGACGATATGACATCGAGACCCGAGGCTCGCTCTCAGCGTGCACTACAACCGGCATCTGTTCCTCATAATAGTTGTTGGACGTATTTTTAATGCCACTTTGCGTTGAGTCTTGCTGCGAACTCGATGAAGAAGAGGAAGATGAACTGGGTTCTTGAACCTGTCGTGGCTTGCGTTCTTCTTGTCGACTTTTTGGCGTTTTCTCCCTGACTTCTCTCGTCAGTGGCTGCGTTGCATTGAACCCTTTCATTGAAGAGTTTTCAAAGGATTCCCTAAGAATTTTTACACCAGCATAGGTCTCGGGACTTGAACTATTCTGTGACCTTTCTGGGGAGGAGGTGTACTCCACCATCCCTGAGGTGTAGATGCCAATTGTTAGCAACAAAGTGACACCAAACAACAGCTGACCCCAAAGCTTAAAGCTTTCAAAGGTGGTTTTTGTAAAAGAGCTTTTTTTCATTACGTAATCGATTTCAAAGTATTTTTTTAAGTATTTTAGAGAAAATTGTACAAACACTTCTTCGTACTTTTTTTTGGTTGGAATGTTTTATTTAAATTTCTTTATTCACTAAATATTTGTCACTACCGATTTCAAGCACACTTTAACGTGCTTCAAGCTCATCAATTGACTGGAAGAACATTTTTGTCCCAACCCGAAGAGGCTCAATTCTCAGTCTTCTCAAAGAAACAAAGAGAAGAATCAAATCCAAAAGAATCAACGATAAATAAGGCACCACAACTTTGACACTCTGCTGCATCACGTCTCCTGCCCCATACACGGCCCCTCTTACCACCCTTTTAAGGCGCTTTACACCATCCACAAGTCACCATCAAGTCAACTTTACGGTAACAACTCAATTTCAATCTCACTCAATTCGGTTTCATGGTACTTTAATTAGAACCTCTGACTTCGCTTGGGTGTTAAAAAGACCTGAAAAACCAAATGCTAAAAAAGAACTAATAAAAAATCAAGTGTTAAAAAAAATTGGATTCTTTTTACCAGCTCCCGACATCGTGTTGTTCCACTGCTCTAGTTTTTGTGTTGAGGGTCTCTTGTTAGCTGTACTGGTGGCTAACGGTGGTTGTTGTTGGTGTTATAGCTCTTGTTTTTTCTGGTTGTTGTCCTTGTTGTTGTTGTTATAGCTCTTGTTTTTTCTTGTCGTTGTTGTTCTTGTTGAATTTTTAGGATCTAATTAATTGTAAACAAATTTGCGGCGACGGAATCGGTTTCAAAAAAACACTTTTTATTGTAATCAGGTTTTTTTTTTGTTGTTGTTGTTGCTTTTGCTAACGTTTCCGTAGTGCTTATAATTGTTGTCGGTCTTGTTGTTACTGTTATTGTTGTTACTCTTGTTGTTGTTGTCGTTGCTCTTGTTCTTGTTGTGACTTAGGGCCGTGTGTATGACTGCCTGTTCTACTTTCGGATGTGTCCCATTTACATAATAATTTTTAACCAAATCGTGGCATCAATATTGACTTTATTGGTTAAGTGATCCCCGAGCCGGGTACAGACAACCTATCGAGCGAAAGAGAGAGAGAGAGCGAGATAGAGAGCGGGAGAGAGCGGGAGAGAGCAATAGAGGCGGAGAAGAAGTCTTTATTTTTGTTTTATTAAGTGTACTAATAAATACTACAGATTCTACTGACTAAAGCTAAATATTAACATAAATTTAAGTTTATACATATTTTTCTTAAAATGTATAAAAAACATCGTTCATTAATTAAGTACTTAATCTAAAAAAAAGGTAAAAATTTGATAATCAACAAAGGTTTCATGAAAAATACTCATATTATTAATCTGTCTGTTTTCTTTTTCTTTCCTTTTTCTCTTCTTCTTTTTCCTCTCCTTCTCTCTTTTCTTCTCCTTCTCCTTCTCATTCTTCTTTTTCTTTTTCTCCTTCTTCATGATCCACAGGAATCTTATCGATAGCTTCCAGAATAAATTTCACTGAATGTCTCATTTTTGGCACCCAGTTTCGAAGGTTTAAACCGCTCCTCCGCCCTGCTTCCTTAGCAGCAGCATCATCATCATCATCATCATCATTATCATCATCATCATTACCATCATCATCACCACCATCATCACCACCACCATCATCGTCGTCAAAATCCACATCGCCAGAGAATGAACGTGCTCCTGGATTCCCTCCGAGGTAATCATGGTAATCATAATCGGCTACAAACGGGTTAATTTTGGTATAATAAATAGCCGCAAAAGTGCTATAAATTATAAGAATCGCTGTTCCAAGCTGTTAGTGAAAGAAAAATCAAGAAAAAATCGATTATAAACGATATTAAAGAAAATTTATAAATAAATCAGACTCCGTGAAAAAACAAAAACTTATTTAAATGCAATTATTTTCAATATTTCTAAATAAAGTGTTATCCAAAAGTACAAAAGTTTTTTCATAAATATCATTTTTTTTATTAATAATTTTGTTTCTATAATTTTTTAAAATTTTTATTTTCATCTGAATAATTTTATTCTTTACACACACCTGAAATACTGCCCAGAATTTATAGGATCCTTCGGTGAGGACAAAGTCGTAGTAACCTTTCAGGGGATCTCCTTTTATATAGCGTCCCTCAGCGGCTATCATCTGATTATCTGTTTCCAAAGTCGTCTCTTTATTCGACCGACGCTGTTCACGTGTACGTCTATTTTTACGCCCAGGATCTCCTTTTAATATTTTACTCAAATCACTATTTACTTTATTTAATAGAGTTGGCAATTCTGTAGATTTACTTGTTGTTGTTTTTGCTGATGAGCTGTTGTTGTATGTCTCAAATGCTGAAGAAATCTTTGAAGGATTATCCATTCGAACCTTAGTTTGAGGATTAAAGAATGGATGAGAGTCTTGTTGTTGCTTCTGATTATGATAATGTTGTTGTTGTTTTTGTTGTTGTTCCTTTTGCTCTTGTTTTTGTTTTTGTTCTTGTTGTTTCTGTTCTTGTTTTGCTTGAGATGTTAGCCTATAATCCGCCAAAACATTCCACGCCTTCGTAAAAACCCGATACAAATTCCATAACGTCTTCAGTTTTTCAAAAACAGTTTTGATACCAGAGGATTCCTTTATGTTTACTTGAGTAGGAGTGGCCGCTATTCTAGTCACTGTGGGTATACGGTATACATTTTGTATGGGATACAGTGAATCATCATTTTGTTGACCTGAAGATGTTTTTGAGTCAGTCGGTTTTTCATATTTTGATGAGGGTTCTTTTATAAAATAGGAATCATAGTAATCACTAAGAGGACCTTTAAAGACCTCAGCTGATTGGTGTTCTTGTTCTTCTTCTTCTGGTAACCTCATCTGAAAGGAATCCTCTTTCTCAATAGACTCTGGGTTCTCGTAATACTGAGGATTATACTGTGATTCCTGATCTGAATAATAATCTAATTTTTCATTCATCAAATCATCTTCTTCATCATTTTCGGATTGATCGCTTTCCGCGTGCACTACAACCGGCATTTGTTCTTCATAGTATGTTTGAGGGTTCCTTTCAAAACTTGTCTGAGTTTCAAATCGGTTTGGCACTTGAATCGGGTTTAAAGACTTTTTCACATCTTCACGTCTTTCGCGAACTTTAAACAGCGTATTGTCAGAATTTTTTTGAAAAGCATACTCATATTTCTTTTCGTTGTGACTTTGCAATGAAATCTTTAAAGTTTTATTTGAATATCTCATCGATTTATTTTGATCCTCTTTGGAAGTTTCGAAGACACTAAATCTAACATGATAACAGACAGAGTACACAATCAGAGTTATACTGATGATTAAAACTGTTAACTTTTCAATTTTTGTATTAAGAATTATCATTATGAAGAAAAGTTCCCTCTTGATTTACTTCTACTTCAGTTCTTTTTAGGACACTTTTTTCCTTAATTTTTCTTCAGTTCTTTCATGAGAATTCCTGAATTTTATGAACTACAGAAAAAGTATACATTATTAATTCACGAAAAATATACGATCCCACTTTTGAATCTTTTATATACATATACAGTCTAGTAAAAGAGTTATTACTACTTCTAAAGATCCTTACAGAGTTAAAGGTTATGTAAGGAACTTCTATAAAGACCACTCAAGTATCACTTCTTTAGACTTCTCTGAAAGACTGATATTTAATTTTTAATAAAATCTGTTCTAACCAAATCGATTTCTACCTAAACTAATGCTATACTTTATATAAAGCATGAACTATTAAAGATCAATCATGAATAACAATAAAAAATTTACTGTATATTCAGATCAGTTCTTCCCCTCATTCAACCACCCGCTCCCCCCCCCCCCCCCCTTTCTCCTTCTCTTCCGCTTCAATCTCTATCTTACCCCAAAAAACCTTTTGTCCTCAGCTCTAACTGAGTGTTAATATTTTTAAGACTTATTTACTGAACTATTTAACGAGATCTTATTATATTCCTTTGTGGCCGATTATAAAGTTTAATAGTAATCACCACAAGCAAATTTTTTAACTCTACAACTGTACTTATTCACTAACTGTACTTACTCATATGTACTTACATACATACATTGTATAGTGCACTTATATTTAAAAGTTTTTAAAGAAGCTCTCATATCATAAAATAACAACCAGATAATTTTAAATACAAACAAAATTTTAATGCGTTTTAAAAAAGACGATAAAAAAGATACCCTTTATAAAGCATTTAGAGGATCAAGAATTGTACCATGTTTTGAAATTATATACCTCAGTATCGATCTATCGATATTTAAAGCTAATAGTGTTAAGGTGACTTTTGAAGAAACTGTTTCTTAAGTGGAAAAAAAATAAGAACAGAAAATTTGTTTAAATCTTAAAGATAAAGATCAAGCGAAACTTAAGAAATTATGGCTACTAAAGGATCGTTTAAAAATTAAACACTGATCAACCTCAAGAACGGCTTAAATCGAAAGTTCAGAAAATACCAAAACTGAAATAATAAGAAAAACTTCGCAGAGAACAAGAAAAAGGATCAAACAATAAAGAAAATCAATCATTTTAACTGAAAAGATCATGTTAAAAAATGAGAAAGACATAAAAAGAGATAAAAATACCTGATTATAAAAGTGATCTCCTGGAAGCTCTAAAAAATCATGAAAGAGAATTCAAAAAAATTTCCGGAAAAGAAGCTTTACGACTTTTCTACTTCAAGGATTATATTACTAATGCTAGTGATAAGTTTAGTTCAAGTGGTGAATAGTAAAACAGTGAATAAAGAGGAGTATAAAAACTTTAACAATAAAAACAACAACAACAATCACAGCAATCTTTACTACTATAACACGATCGATAATAAGATCTCCAAAACTTCGAAGAACTACGGAGATGATATAAAAAGTTCAAAGAAGAACTACAGAGGACCTTTCGAGGTCTCACTAGAAGGAAATGAAGAACAACAAGAAAAAGAAAAAGACAAACAACAAAAATTACTTAACATTAAAACAACAAAACATCATCATAAATATGTGAATAAAAGGACATCCTTCACAACAGACATCGGAAAAAATCAATATAATGGAATCAATGCACACTCCAACTTCTCACAATTCAAACGATCCCTTAAGCAAGGGTTCAAAGGTCAACTTTATCAAAATGGGAACAAACGAAGAAAACGTCAATCAGGATTAGAAACCGGTACAGTGACAGAGCCGGATACCTCCGTAGCTGGAGGTATCTATACAAAGAATGATCCCTTAAAATCTTACTATGATTTTGTTATCGTCGAAGCATCTCACAAATTTTGGTCCATATTTGAGGTTGGTTCATTTTTTAAATCATAAATACTCGTATATATATTTTCTGCTAGTATTATTTTTCATTATTCTATAAAAATGATCTTCTTAATCTTCTTCCTCCTTTTTTGTTCCTTGTCACAGCTCACCACCGCGATCATCGTCATTTACTCAATATTTACAGCTCTTTACTACTCGAAAATGAATCCTCTCGTGAGTAAACACGATTATGTTGATTATATCGGAGGAGAGGATTATATGGGCGGAGGAAGAGGGCGAACTCTTGATGAGGATGATGATGACGATAATGATTTTGTGGACGACATCGATGATGTAGCAGAGAAATCGAATTGGTTCAGTAAATCGGGACATTCAATCAAATTCATCCTGGAAGCTATCGACAAAGTAGAAGCCATGGATGAAAGTTCTACCAGTCTGTGAGAAATCTACTCTCTCTTTGAACAGCAAGCCTGAGTTTCTACATTTAACCTCGGTTTCTTATTTAATGAAATTTATTGAAGACACTCTACGAATTTATAATATAAAATTTCAAAGTTAAATAATGAAATTAACGTTCTAAATGAATATTTTAAATATAGGTTTGAAATTTCAATTAAGAAGTTTTTCAATTCAATTAAAATTTGTTCAAAAGAGAAAACACAGAAAGGGTTCCACTGAGAGAGAGACAGCCTTCTTCTTGTCCTTCTCTTTCTTCTTCTCTGTTTCTTTGCCTTCTCTTTCCACTCTCTCCATCTCCGCCTCCCTCACCTTTTCTCTTTTAAATGTTGCGACAATTTAACCATCAACCCGGTCAAATAAATGCAATAAAAGTAACTTTGGTCTTTTGCAAGCAGCTTTTCCACAAACGAGGTGCTAAATACAAAACAACAACAACAAGAATAAAATTGTTTACAACATTAAAAGTCGATTCAAAGAAGTACCTCGTTGGTTTCGCTGAATGGTTGAATAAATGGCTGAGGGCAATAAATGTCAAAGGTTGACTCTTCGGTTGGTCTGTATAGTTGCCGGAATGACTGACTGAATGACTATCTCGTTGGTCTGAATGGCTGAATTAATGGCTGAATGGTTGAATGAATTGGCTCATTATTTAGCTATCTGAATGACGAACTGTCAGGTTCTTCCAGGTGTGAAAACAACAAAAAAAAGCAATTTAGTTCAATCCTTTGTTGTTCCTTTTTAATTGAAGCTAATGTTCAGACATCAGACATGAAAATGTTCATCGGGAATTTTAAAGAGGAACCCAGAGAACGTTTCTTAAGAGTCTTATGCATTTAATCTATACTTTGGCTCAGTCTAATATCCAAATTAAAAATAATATGTAACCTAAAATTTAAAAACTATTAAAATCTTAGACTATTTTAGCTAAAACAGCTATGGGCCAAGAAAAAGGGTCGGAGGGGCAAAACGAACGATTTTAAGAAGCCTAAATTCCGAATTTAATTTAATTTCATTAAAGTGCCTAAAAGCAAGCAGCAAGTTTTTGCTTGCACCAACCATAATCAAACGCCGCGCAGAGGTTTTCTGTGCTCTGGCAACACAAAAGACCGACAAAATGGTTTTACACGCCAGAAACAAGTCACAACAACAACTACAACAATAAGGATAGGCAACAATAACAACAACAAGAAGTAAAAGTAGAGAAGAAGAAGAGGATAACCGCAGGTATAACAATCAAAACCAGCGCGAGGCTCCACGGCAACTCAGCCTAAATTACGCTCTACTATTTGAGAGCGCGCAACTGAGAGTGTGTGTGAGGGAGAGGAGAGAGTGTGAGTATATGAGAGCAATTATATTGTTGTAGCAAGTACGTAACACTGTCGTTTTGCTGTTGTTGTTGTAGCTAAATATCTCAGTGTCATTATCCTCAGTTTGTCGAGCGGCGGATAATCTTTAGTCTACGATTTCGTTTCGTTTCGCGTTCTAGCGTCGTCGTCAACTGCGACGTGTTCAACTCAATGATGAGGTAGAGTGAATACACGAGTGTGTATGTGTGTGTGTGTTTGTGTGTTTTTGTGTCAACCACACGCCTTTGTCTCGTTTGCAAACTCGAAATCCACCAGAGCGACACCGCGTCGCATGTCATACGTCGCCCGACAATGAAAACTAAAGCAGCACGCAAAACTTTGCATACGCTGAGGCGCAACAGTGAAACGGCGTAGTATTTCAAAGGTTCATTTATGTGGATAATTTGAAGTAAGTTTGTTTTGTTGTTGCTGGTGTCGTTTTTCTTTTATCGTTTAAATTTCCGTTGCAGACGCGCTAAATTTTGCCCAAAAAACAAAAAGTTCAGCAGCGCGGAATACGTTGCTTTACAGTGTGATTTAATGTGGTAAACCCTACCCCCCTCTCTCCCCCCTTCCCCCTGCCTTCCCTACGTGGGTATCACGATCCTCTTGTCTACATTAGAACTCTTTTAAGTCGTGTTATTTAATAAGGCGCTGAATAAGTCGCTCGTCTAACTCGTTCGTGTTTTAAACAAAACGTTTAAAGTCGTTAAGGCAACTAAATAGCTTAACATGATAACAACAACAATAGTAATAATAAAAAAACAACAATAATAACAACAACAATAAATACACAGCAAAACCTGTATAAAAACAACAACAACCACGACCATCAGCACCTGAAAAACAACAACATCATAAATATTCGCTTGTATGAAAGAGAAAGAGACACACAGCGCAGACAGGGCGAAAGAGGGAGAGTGTCTATACTCTTCTTCTGTGAGATTTTCTTCATTTTTTCCTGAGTGATGATAATTTACAATGAGGTTTGGATTTAATTTTTCTGAAACTTCAGTATTGTTGCATAGTTTTACAAGATTTTTACATTTTCTACTTAAGGTATCAGTTTTAATTACTTTTTATATAGACGATTTTTCATACTTAAATTAAAACTTATGTTTATAATATAAAATATTATATTAAAAAAGATTTTCCCTCATCTTCTTCCTCTTTTCCTCTTCTTCCCCTCTTCTGTTTCCTTTGCCGAATTAAAAGCATTTAAAAGCATTTTGCATTTATTTGAAAATGTTTTGTATGAGTAACGATGAGTACCATTTCACGGTATATGATGAAGAGATCTGCTCTTCAACAGAGTATCTACTCTTCTAGAGATAGAAAGGGACGGAAACAACCGGAGACAAGTTACGGTGTTCTCTCGTATACGATGTCTTTCGATGATTGCAGTGACGTCGTATCTCGTTGACGTTGAAGCCTACTAAAACTGAGAAAAAAACACGCAGAAAAAAAGGAAAAATTAAATAGAGAAGGAGCATTACAAAGAAACGAGGAGTTCGGAGAGAGAGGAGAGGAGTCTTTGAACAAAATCAAATACGCTTGATAAGAGTAAACACAATGATATATTACTGAAAGGTAAGATAAACGATAAATAATAAGATTCGTTAAAGTTAGTGTTAATATAAAATTCCAGCAAACGATTTGATCTCCAGACGACGACGATGGCCACCAAAGAGGAATCATCTCTGTCTAATCCTCGACATAAGCAGCGAAGAACTTGAACCAGAGACCAAATATGAGTTCAAAAACGAGACAGAGAGTGTGGATGAGAACCGAGTTGCCGCGCCAAACGTAGTAAGTTCCCATGTACTTCAAACAAACGAATGTCTATTAATATTCGATAAAAAGGCAGGTGATAACAAGTTCGAGAAATTGGATGAAAAGATACAAGAGAAATAGATGAAAACCAAAGATACGAAAAAGCCAAAGGCAAAAAAAATAAAATTGAAAGGAAGAAAACGGAACAACCAAAGCAACAGCAGGAACAAGAATTGCAACCGCTTCCACTTCCAATGCAAAAATGGCAAACACAGATGTCAGAAGTACAGGGGGAAGAAGAAGAACAGGAACGAACACCTGGAAGAAGAGCAGGTGGAAATCCCGAGGTCTTGTGTCCTAATCAGCCCATCGGATTCCTGTTCGGAATACAGTTCAGGTCCCAGTTGCGCTTTTGTTCCCAACAGTTTGATAATTAAAACTTTTAATTAAGCAAATACGCTTTATTGATGAGAAAGATTCATATGAGTACAACATTGAATTCGAATCTATAACAGATGTTGAGCCCGCCGATCCCGCTGATCTGTCTTGCAGGAGCAGCGGAATGACAAAGATGCGGATTTGTGAGGTCTGCAGGACAAGACTGCAACAATGTTGTGGTTGGACGATTTAAGTGAGCTTGAAAACCGAGTCGACGAAGTGGTGAATGTTCTGCACACATGTGCTGCCCATTCCACAATGTGCTTTCCAGAGTGCTGCCTCATAGAGGCGCTAATATAATAAATATAGATATAAATTATATATTATATTATAAATGTATTATCTTAATACTCGTATACTAAATTAAATAAATAATAATAAATCAATGTAGAATTGTACTGCAATTAAAGATTTCGATTTTTTAAAAGAAGCGTCTGTCTGAATCGGTCAACGGCCACTTTTTCTTTAAAATGGATATCAGCCTTAGTTACGTCAACAGACAACAACATTTCTGGGAAAAGGGTAACATTATACTATTCTTTAAATAAAATACATAAATATGTAAAATGCTTAAATAAATGCATTTTATTGTTTAAATAAAAGATGCAAATCCAACTATACTAATTTTAATATCTTTTTCTCCAATATAGTTTGAAATTCCTAACGGAAACGATGATTGACGTCATCTTATTCTCACGGAAGGTATTTCGGCAAATTTATCAATTATGTCTGACATAGACATAATAATACTTGGACGGGCATAAATATCACGATATCGCGATATATGTGCGGTAAGCAAATAATGTGAGGCGAGAGGGAAGCGATAGGAAGACGAGAGTAAAGCGATAGAAAGGCAATGGAAAGGCGATTAGAAAAATCTGCCGAATTTTACTATCCAAAGCAAAGTTTTTAATAAAATATACTCACTTGTTTCACTTGCTGCTTTCTTGCTATATATTTTTTGATATCCTTCTCATTGCTATCCTGCTTTTTCAACTGCACGCAGCACTCACGTCGACCTCACGTAACGTTGAAGAATATGGAGAAAATACACACACACACACGTAAATAAATTCGTATATATTAGAATATGAACAAAATACGAAAATGATATTTTGTCTGTCTATATTATTAATGCACAAAAACACACACACACTTCAACATGTGAGAATAGCTGCTGCTTGAGTCTCCGTTTCGCTCGGTTGCAGTTTTTGCACAGCGAAGAAAAAAAACAAATAAAAGAATCGTAGGAAGAAATGTGGAAAAAGCCAATAAATGGAACATTTCAAAGCTGACAAAGTATTCAGTCGTTGGTCTCAAGTATGAAAATACCTACTAGAGTCAGGAGGAATGAAAAGAACTCCATTTCAGCACAATTTTGCTTATGACCGACCAAAACTATGATGGAACTCACATCAAAGTACTTAATTTTATTCAATATTTTTGGCCCAACCTTTTAAAAATTGGCTTCGTACAACAAGTCATTACTCCGTTAATCACGGTGGAAAAATATAAAGAGAAGTGTGGAGAAAGAGGAGAGGAGTCTTTGTACAAGATCAAATGCCCTTGAAAAATTATTAGCTATCACAAATAAGAGGAAATACAATTATATACTACTATAAGGTATTATAAACGATGAATAATAAGAGCCGATGAAGTTCGTGTTAATATAAAATTCCAGCAAACGATTTTATCACCAGACGATGACAGTGGCCACAAAGAGGAATCATCTCTGTCGGAAATCCTTGACATAAGCAGCGAAGAACTTGAACCAGAGACCAAATATGAGTCCAAAAACGAGACAGAGAGTGTGGATGAGAACCGAGTTGCCGCGCCAAATGTAGTCAATTCCCATGTGCTTCAAGCAAACGAATGTCTATTAATATTCGATAAAAAGGCAGGTGATAACAAGTTCGAGGAATTGGATGAAAAGGTACAAAAGAAACACATGAAAACCAAAGGTACGAAAAAGCCAAAGGCAAAAAGAATAAAATTGAGAGGAAGAAAACGGAACAACCAAAGCAACAGCAGGAACAAGAATTGCAACCGCATCAACTTCCAATGGAAAAATGGCAAATACAAATGCCAGAACTACAGGTGGAAGAAGAAGAACAGGAAGGAACACCTGAAAGAAGAACAGGTGGAATCCAGTTCGGAATCCAGTACGGAATCTAGTTCAGGTCCTCTTTGCAGTTTTGTTCCCAACAGTTTTGACTCCAATCCAGTTGTCATTTGCATTTCCAGTTCAAATATTGAATATCATTGCATTACGTTTTAAGAGTTTGTGTAGTTAAAAGAAAGAGAGATACTCAAAACTTTAAAAAATTTCTTACAGTTTTTCAGTTGAGTGAAAAGTGTAGAGACCGAAAAAATAACAACAACTATAAAACAACATTTTTTTCGTCTTGGTACGTCTACGCTGTAGTTTGCCAGTTTGTCGAGTCTCGGACTAAACAGACTTTATTTATAATTATTATTAATTATATTTATAATTAATAAATTTATATAATGTTTTTAAATGAAATTTTCAACGAAATTGAAAAACATCCATCAACAACTGATCTCCCGATTCATCACCATCATTCACTAAAAAAACATGGACGACGTCCGTGGATTTTTTATTTTCCTCGCCAAAAAAAAAAAAGTCACCTGTTTTTCCACTTTTGATCCAGCATTGAGGTCTATGAAAATCCGGATTCCGAATAAAATTGAAAGGAAGAAAACGGAACAATCAAAGCAACAGCAGGAACAAGCATTGCAACCGCATCAACTTCCAATGGAAAAATGGCAAATACAAATGCCAGAACTACAGGTGGAAGAAGAAGAACAGGAAGGAACACCTGTAAGAAGAGCAGGTGGAATCCAGTACGGAATCCAGTTCGGAATCTAGTTCAGGTCCTCTTTGCAGTTTTGTTCCCAACAGTTTTGACTCCAATCCAGTTGTCATTTGCATTTCCAGTTCAAATATTGAATATCATTGCATTACGTTTTAAGAGTTTGTGTAGTTAAAAGAAAGAGAGATACTCAAAACTTTAAAAAATTTCTTACAGTTTTTCAGTTGAGTGAAAAGTGTAGAGACCGAAAAAATAACAACAACTATAAAACAACATTTTTTTCGTCTTGGTACGTCTACGCTGTAGTTTGCCAGTTTGTCGAGTCTCGGACTAAACGGACTTTATTTATAATTATTATTAATTATATTTATAATTAATAAATTTATATAATGTTTTTAAATGAAATTTTCAACGAAATTGAAAAACATCCATCAACAACAACAACTGATCTCCCGATTCATCACCATCATTCACTAAAAAAACATGGAGGACGTCCGTGGATTTTTTATTTTCCTCGCCAAAAAAAAAAAAAAAAAAGTCACCTATTTTTCCACTTTTGATCCAGCATTGAGGTCTATGAAAATCCGGATTCCGAATAAAATTGAAAGGAAGAAAACGGAACAATCAAAGCAACAGCAGGAACAAGCATTGCAACCGCATCAACTTCCAATCGAAAAATGGCAAATACAAATGCCAGAAGTACAGGTGGAAGAAGAAGAACAGGAAGGAACACCTGGAAGAAGAGCAGGTGGAATCCAGTTCGGAATCCAGTTCGGAATCTAGTTCAGGTCCTCTTTGCAGTTTTGTTCCCAACAGTTTTGACTCCAATCCAGTTGTCATTTGCATTTCCAGTTCGAGGATTGAATATCATTGCATTACGTTTTAAGAGTTTGTGTAGTTAAAAGAAAGAGAGAGACACGCAAAACTTTAAAAAGTTTCTTACAGTTTTTCAGTTGAGTGAAAAGTGTAGAGACCAAAAATATAACAACAACTATAAAACAACATTTTTTTCGTCTTGGTACGTCTACGCTGTAGTTTGCCGAGTCTCGGACTAAACGGACTTTATTTATAAGTTTTTTTATTTTTTTTCTTTATTTTATTTTTATTTTTTTTATTTTTTTTTTTTATTTTTTATTTATAAGTTTTTCCACATTTGATCCAGCATTGAGGTCTATGAAAATCCGGATTCAGAATTTCATTTGAATTCCTGGTTTTTTTGTATAATACGAGTAACAACATTTTACACCCAGCCTAGATTTAACTTACGAACATTTTAATATTAATGAAATACCGTAATTTAAAAAAAAAATTGCGACCAAACATTTTTTTTCGGAATTTTTTTTCCAAATTTTAACTTTGTCATTAAATTTCTCAAAAACTGTTTGACATAGGAACCTAATTTAAAAAAGATATTAAGAAGCGGATATTTGGCTTTGAAAATCAGCAAGCATAAGTTATCTAGGTCTAACCGTTATTTTTTAATATTATTTTTTTGGGTGTTAAGTCGGATTTTTATAAAATGGCCCCTCCCGCCTAAACGGGGGGAAATTGACCCCCCCCCCCCCCCCCCTCCCCCTCCCATACGATTTTTTTCTTGTCTCGACCCATCCTATACGCCCTAGTCTTTTGATCACTCTTATGCGAAACACCCTGTATAATATATCGTAACAGCAAAATTCTTGAAATCAACCAAAAAATGTTAACTAAAGAATGAAGAAAGCGAGGCAACATTTGAGAATTGTGTATTATTAGTTAAATTAAAGCTGTATCTGAACTCTATTAATATATATACATGAAGAAGATACTAGTATAGCTCTCCTAAACAAACAGAATTCTTAATCTTACTCATCTAAAATATAGCATTGATAAACTGATTGATTGACCCTAATTATAAGAAATGAAACATAATAAATAAAAACAACAACAAAAACACGAATAGCAAACACGTGATAGCAAACAGTTAAAACAAACAAAAACTTGGCTATTTTTAATCTGTTTCTTTTTTATGGGAAATAAGAAAATGACAAGCAGCAGTTAACATGACTGCAGGAGTTGCTATGCAATCGACGATGAGGAGGACACCCCCACCAGGCGCCGTTATTCGAAAAGATCAGGCAAGAAAGAAACCTCTGTGCATACCCGTAAGTTAGAAAAAAATTTAAATTTACTTTATTTTCTTCAGTAGTATAGCTTATTAATTTTCCATTTATAGGAGAGTCGCAGAGCAGTCAGCTGCGTTGCAGGTGTTGCTCGAATTTAATCGGAAATGTAGAGGAAACTGCCAATTGGCGCTTTCAATTGCTAAACTCGGAACGTGACCGTTGACGTAGCCGAGGAGTTGGTGGCAGTGGGCGTGGAGTTGTCGGTAGTGAGCGTGATCGCAGATATAGGGGCAGTTGGCGTGCTCGTGGACGTGGTTACTGAAGAGTACGTGGAAAGAGAAGAATCCGTGACGTTGACGGCGTATACACCAAAAGTTCATTTAGAGGAATTGGACGGGCGAAGTTCATTTAGAGGAATTGGACGGGGGTCCGACCCTGGATGGCGTGGTGAAGATCAAAGGCGATCCTGTGTTATGCACACTTTTGTTGTGTTCAATTAAGTTCTGCTTTGTTATTTTCGCGTTGTAGATATCTCTGCTATGTGCTCGTTATTCTTTTCGCAATAATAACAAAAAAATCAATGTAGAATTATACTGCAATTAAAGATTTCGCTTCTTTAAAGAAATTTTTCCTCTTGTGAAACAAAAGAAATTTTTCAAAATTTCCAAAGGAACAAGATATGTTTTACATACACTGCTGGTGATGTCGATATCTTTAAAGCAGCTTTCTCCTCATGTGTGGGCATACGCATTAAATAGATAAAAGCTTATGCAGAGCAAATGAAAGAACGTAAACGCAGAGGTCTAGTGGAACCTTAATTATACAAAGGTAACTAGATGTATAGACTCAAACCTGTGTAGAGATATATCTTGTACACATGCCTCATCTCTGTTGATAAGTCCACAAGAAATGTGTCTTAGTTGGCTAGTTGCGAAGCAGAACTGACTAATTACCACCACGGTTATTGCAGAACTGACTAATTACGGTGATTGCACAATGCATCCCGTGATAATAAACTTAGCTCAAAATGATGTTGGTTCCAATAATATAAACCTATTGAAATCAATTGATCAGTTTGAATCACGAGTTTACGCTGGTAAAGACGCAGCTGCTGCTCGTTATATTGCCACACAGCTGTCACAACTGGCACGGCACATTTTTCATCCACATGAAACATTTTTGATGCATTGGTTCAAAACAAAGATATCGGTACAGTAGAGCCATTATGGTATATACCAGTTATAACATTGATTTTGGTTAATGGGACTAAGGGTTTTACTATTGGTATGAGTACCAAAATCAATAACTATAATGTTAAATGTGTGATATTGAGTTAACCGTTGATTAACGGAGATTAACTCATACAAATGCAGCCATGCTATAAGAATCCAAAGGAAAAATTGAATATTCTTTCGATAGTCAATACATTTGTTCAGGAAACATTAGGATTCTTGAAGGAAATGTTATTGAAATTACGGAGTCGCCCATAGGCACTAGAATGAAAAATTACGAAAATATGGTATTGAAGAAACTACTAAGATTGTAACTAAGGTACTAAGATTTTGAAGCCAATCACCCATTATACCCAATTAACCATTATATAAACAATTCTTTCAAAGATACCGTCAGTTTTGTCGAAACGAAGTGACGTCAGTGAAGTGGTGCTTGTGGTGAATGTGCTGCACACATGAGCTGTCCATCCTACAATGTGCTTTCCCGAGTGCTGCTTCATTCAAAAAACTTATTAATCACTGATACTTTTCTGATACTTTTCTCGATTCCTAATGAAATCTTTATTAAAAAAATCATAATAATTTAATTGCATTAATAAAGCAAAAGAAAAACAAAAATATGTATTACATGGACTACTTACTTTTATATATATTTCCTTAAATATGACGACATTTGTTTAAATCTTCATTTTTTGTTTAAATCTTCATTTTCTTTAGAAAATAAATAAAATATTCTTCAAAAAATGATTTCTTAATTTTTACACAAAATTAATTATTTTAAAAAGATTTGTATTCAAATTTAAGGTTGTGTTACGTATGTGAACTAGTTGCATGTGAAAGCAATTAATTCGTATGCATTTATTCTGTAGTCCCGCACACTCAGTGGACATGATAACATTTCAGACATGATATCCATCCGAACATGTTTGCGTTTGCCAACATCTCCGGAACTATATCTTTCCGAGGAATTATTTCCATCCGAGGTGGAATTAACACAATTCATATTAATCATTGTCAACTCATTGACAGTTCTCAGTTGCCGTTGTCAGTTGTTGTCATCATCATTCTTATCAATCGTTGTCAGTCAGTCAGTCGAATCAGTAGTCAGTCAGTATGTCTTGTAAGTCATGTCTTTTATTGATTTGATTTTTTTTAAATTTTTTTTTCATTTGTTTGCATATCTTCTCTTTTCTAACGCATTCTTTTACATGATAATTATTACAGCACGTTTTAAGTTCAAAGAAGATGTTCTGTTAACTAATAGAACAGACCTCTCTTTCTCGCCCTGCTTCTGTCCCTCCCATTCCTTCTCATTGCGAAGAATTAAAAATAAACTTTATGAAACACGATTTTCTCATAAAATGTAAAATTTTGAAAAAAATTTCCCGCTTCTTTAATGATCATGATGTTTAAATTAGGTTTATACCAATTTTTTTATAAAAAATGTCCCGTTTTAACTTTTCTTTTTGCCCCAGATTGTTTTTTCTGCACCCGTAAGAAGTGGTGCTTCTTCTTCATTTTCTTCTGGTGGTTTGACAAAACTTTTGTCATTCTACCTGATAAATAATCAGTTCATTAAATATGCAGCTCTAATTAAGTAGAGAGACTTAGATATAGAGAGAGACAAATAGGGGACAGTGACAAAGAAGGGAAGGAGAAAGAGGGAGAGGTAGGAGAGAGAGAAAACCACCGATCGAACTCCAAATCGAATCTTCTGACTGGAAGCTATAAAATGGTAGCATGACAAGCTGATGATGTGATGATGATTGACATAAAAAGTCTTTCATAATTAAATAAAATCATAAAATAAGGTGTTCTATTCGATTTTTTAGTCAAATAAAATGGATTCTCTTCTCAGTATCCTCTCACTTTATTTTCACCACCACAACGATTATCAGAGGTTGTTTATTTATTTCTTTCCTCTTTTAATTTTTTACTGTTATCTGTTTTCCCCTGGTTTATTTTTTTCTTGCTGCTTCTTTTAATTTAAGGTATAAGGTATTCTTTTTAACGATAGGTATAGAAAAGTATATATATTCTTGATCAGCGTGACCTCCTGAGTCGATTTAACCATGTCCGTCCGTCTGTCTGTCTGTCTGTTGAAATCATGATCACTGGAGAACCGGTGAAGATATCGTGATGAAATATTGTTTCTACGACTACGCCTATTTTTTATTAGAAATGTGATATTAGATTTCGTTTTTGAGTTATGACAACAAAATTTCATTCCTGGGTATAGAGTAGTATTATCCCTTAATATCCCCAATATGGACGTAATCCGCTTACTTACACAGTCAAAAGAGGGTCTTAAATGGTTATATTGTTAAATATATAAACTTCCTGAACAAAACTTTATTGAAAGCATTTACAATATTTTAACATATTTCCCAGCAGTAATAAAACAAAGAATAAAATTATTTAAAGCATTTATTAAACATTACTGGTATTTGATAACATTTGCTCCCCAAATTTGGACACATATGAGTTAATTATTTTTTGTAACTTCAAAAAATTGCCTGAAGATCGATTGGCATTGCAAACTGCTTTAAATTGCTCTGTAAACCTCCACAAAAGGCGAGGATGACATCATTTTTTTGTTTTTCAAATAACTCCTTTTTCTCAGCATCCAATTTTTTCTTTTCTTCCTCATATATCCTGCTGCGTAAGATTACAATTGCTTCTCGTTTAAAAATTTGTTTCTCGATGCTTGATTTATTTTGTAATTGTTGCTTCTTGTATACGCATGCCCCCTGTAAACGATCGGCCCCTTTTATACGGTCCGCTCATCTCTTATTTTCGGAATAAATTCTATTCCTTCAATGAAAAAATCAAAATGGCGCAGTAACTCGCAATTATAATAAATTAATATTATTTTCGGAATAAATTCTATTCTTCCAATGAAAAAATCAAAATGGCGCAGTAACTCGTAATTACTTACGTAAAGATAACTCATGAACACAAATTTATTACCACGTAAATAAAGTTTAAATTTGAACACAATAATAAAACAACTACGCTAGTTATTTTGTTTTGAAAACAGGTAACGACCACGCCTACTATTTATACAGAGGCGTAGCTAGGACTCATGGAGTCCGGGACGGTTAATCAACTTGCAGCCCTAAAAATTCCTAGAATTCAATAAATCAATACTTGATTTCCAAAACTGCCGCCCCCGAAATTGTACCGGCCAGGGCGGACCAGAACTGGTCGTTCAATTAAATTTTTTCAAAACTTTTAGGTGTAGGGTATCTAAGACTCGGTCAGACCGAATATAGCACTCTTACTGGTTTTTACTAGATTTTTTCCCTGTCTCTCACGTCACTTCATGTAACGTGTGACCAGATCTTTTAATATCCTGACTGCGCTCATCCGCTTCCCGGACGAACTTCGACAAATCAAATGAAATCCAACCTAGTTTTTAGTTACTGGTTCTATGTTTGTCTCAGCTTCTGTCCCCTCTCTCTCTCTCTGTCCCTGTTTCTGCTTCGGTCTCTGTCCTGCTTCTATTTCTGCACTGCTTCTGTTCTAAGCTTCTGCTTTACTGCATTCAAATCCATTTCGAATATAAATAAACTTAAATGAAATAAAATAGAAATCAAATAATATAAACAACAAGAACAACAACAGCAACAACGAAAAATCTGGTTCACCTCAACGCAGTCAGCATCAGCTTCCTTCAACTCTCAACTTTGCTCAACTTTATTCGAATTCGCTGGAGTTCGTCTGGTTTGGTTCATGAGTTCAAAGCGATGGATGGATGATGAGAGATGAACATTTTATAAAAGCGCCGATGGGGTTTTTCGGGTTGCACTCGCAGCTCGCCGTCACGTGACGTCACTCAGTACGACGGAGAGACAAAACGACCGACAAACCGACACAAGCTGGACAAATGAACATGTGAACGAATGGATGAATGAATGGTTGGCCGGATTGGTGAAGGGATTGAGGAAGGGTGGGCGGTTTGAAGGGGGAGGGGATGAGAGAATATAATATATCTGTCTGGACAGAGTTGGATAGACGAAGTGAAGCTCGACGTACTCGATTCAGCTCGATGTACTGAGCTGATGGTGTTGCTGAGTGCGCTTTAAATCGGGGGAGGGGAGGGAATGCCGGGATGGTGTGGGAAGGAGTCAGAAGGGTCAGGAGAGTGGGATGGGTGAGGTTGTTGCGGTGGGTGTGGTGATTGTGATGGAAGAGAACCTGCTGAGATTATCCTGGATGTTCAATTAAAATTCAATCTGCTGCAAAAACAAAATGCAAAACAAATGAGAAGAGAAGAAGAGAGGGGAATACAAGGACCGAGCGAGAGAGAGGGAGAAGACAACAGTGACCGAGAGAGACAGAGAGTTAGATCCGGTTACAGAGACAGACATCGAAATAAAGTCAGATTTAGATACAGTAACGAAGAGAAATTATTTTCACATTTATTTACGAATATATTGAAATTGTTGGCTATGTGTCTGTCTCTCTCTCTCTGACTCTTCGTCTGTATTGGATGTGTGACTTAATCCTGTGGCTCTTAATTGGCAAGCATTTCGTTAGAATTCAGTGTCTCGAAGTAAGTAAGGATTTCCATATCATGAGATTAACTGGAATTCAGTATATGCTCTCATACGACAAGAATTTAAATTGACCAAAAGAAATAATGAATTATAATTATAATGAATGAATAATGAATGAAGAAATATTAGAATGAAATTTTAGACTTTTAATAATCGATTTTTGAATAATCGTTTTAGGTTTTTTTTAAATTTTTTAATTCCATGAATTGAATTACATTTGTTTAAAAATGTTCTGAATTTAATTCACAGGGAGCTGAGTCAAAGAACTTAATTAAAATGGAGTTGAAACAAAGAACATTAAACACAATAAATTCAGCATTGTACATACATAATTACAGGCATCCCTCGAATAACACGATTTATTGGTACCATGTTAATCGAAGGTCGCAATTTTTACTCGTAACTACGACTTCATACCATTAAAGTACCGTATAATAAAATTGAAGCAATAAAATTTAATCCATACAAAATTATAATCCTTTACAAAAATAATTGGTATAAAAAAAGCAATGCCCCGAGTGAGGCTCGAACTCACGACCTTAAGATTATGAGACTTACGCGCTGCCTACTGCGCCATCGAGGCTGTGAGTGGATGGAAGACGAAGGTTGATAAGACATAAAAATTCATCAGGATGTGATTTACAATTGATTAAAAATGAAATGATAAAAAAATGATGATAATTAAATAAAAGAAAAGCTGAAAAACTAGCAAAGTACCAAGAACAAATTCCTAAAGCAAAAAAGTCGTTTTTTTTTCTTACCGCATACTGGTACGGTACGTTTTAGTGTGTTTGTATTTTGTATGAGATAAAATAGTCACAAAACTTCCCGGTGAAGACTTCAAACTTCCGTTTATGACCGCAAATTAAATATGCAAGAACTACTAACAGAGCTCACGACATCAGCAGAAACGACAACAACAACAAAAGAACCAACAGTAACAACAACAACAGCAACTCATCAGAAACTCTTTCATCATTCAGAGAGAGTTTCGTAACCCTGCCTCCTCTCCCGCCTCTTCAGCCCACTTCTTCCTCTTCTCGGTAGTATCTCCATGTCGTGTTTTCTTCCCCTCCCCCCCTTCTCGTTCTTCCTCTTCTCTTCACATCTGAACTTCTACTAAAAACCGCACATTTCACTCATTACCTGGTCAGAACTACGACATGTTCTGCTATTAATCGGTCGCTTCATCGCTCGTTTGATTCGTGTTGTTGTTGTACGATGGTGTTTACGCCCCCCTCCCCCTCCCCCTATCTCTTCCCACAATTCAATAAAATGTTCGTAGTTAAGCCGCAAAAACACACTGAACTCTAATTTAAATGTAAAATCAAACAAGGACATAAAACAAGACAATTTAAAAACCAACAAAAGAAGGAAAATAAAAGGAAACAAAAAAAATAACTACAAACAAAAATTAAAGAAACAAAATAATTAAAACCATTGGCAACACAAAGAAAACAGATAAAAAAATGGCGCAAAGTTTTTCAATTAAATGCAAAATAAAGTGTGAAAACTTAAGTTAAATCAAGAGGAATGCCGCTGAAGTGGGTTGAGAAATGACAACAACAGTAACAACAACAAAAAGGAAGCAAACTACAAAAGACATTTAAAAAAAAAAACAAAATACAACATTAAAAAAAACAACAATGAAAACAGAAGCCAACCATAAAAACATCAAAGTTTTTCATTTAAATAAAAAACAAAAAACACCCACTCTTCCACCCGCCCCCCACCCTATTCTTTTTCTCTTCCTTCTTTACACTTGCTTCATTTTATTTAATAAAACATGCGCCAGAGAGGGCGCGCACTTCCGCTTCCGTCCGGATGGCAACGTGGCTTTTCTTGTTCTCTGTTTTTTTCTCTTGTGTACCACTTTTTTTCCGCATCAACGACGTGTATATAAATCAAATAGAAGCAGTTAGAAACAGGAAACCAAGAAGGAGTGGTGGATGTAACAAAACACAACAACAACAAAGACGACAACAACAACAACGACAACAAGAGCGAACACCACAGAAGGAACTCAACAAAGAACACACAACAACAACAACGAAGCCAAATCGAACGAAACGAAACGAAGCGAAACGAATCAAAGCAGCAGCACCACCAGAAAGCGAAACGACTTCGCGGTCGTCGGCAAAACCATCCGATTGATATCTAAATTACTTTCCTGCTTATTTTGAATCTGATGGTGGGATTAATTGAACCTGCAGTGTAACAACAACAACGACAACAACACCAACAACTACTCTGAGTACAACAACTCTTCAAACTTCCTTTAATCAGCATGGATTTGTTACAATTGCCTCTTCTTCTTCTTCGTATTTGCTGCAGATAACATAAAGGAAGCTTTTAGTTTACTGCTGTGTATCAGCACATCGCCACACCCATCGAACTACTTACCCAACTTCATCCGCTCATTCAGTCGCTATCCATCTCTGGCGCATTCATTTCTCACGCCCACTTTTTGTATAAATTGTTCAATTTAACTTGGAATTTCAATAATTTCCGTTAGAAAATCCTTTGCGAAATGGAGTGGCGAACGAACTGTTGTTGTTGCTGTCATTGTTTTTGTTGTGCTCACTGTTGTTGTTGTTATTGTATTTGCTTTTACTGTTTTGCTACGGCGAACGTGTGTTGTTGCTACTGTTTTAGTTATTTTATTGTAGTTCTGGTTGTTCTTCTTCTTGTTAGTGCGGTAATTTCACTCATCTGAACTGTAAGTGCAACTATTTTTGTTTTTGTTTTACTCTTGGTGTTGTTGTTGTTGTTGTTGTTGTTGTTGTTGCTACTACTACGTCAGCTTCTTCATTTCCTTCGTTTTCGACTTTTGCGGCAACTAAAGAATAACTGCACACAACACAATAATAAATGAAAGCGAATTCAAAGTTAAATTAAAAACCACTCAAAGTAGGGTTGAGAAAAAAAACACAACAAATGCAACAATGATAACATAAACAATAAAACATCCATAATAAAGGCAACAATAGCAACATCAATAAGATGATTTAAAAACAGAAGCAACTACAAAAAGACGGCTGGGCATCACTAGTAAAAAACAACAATAACAACAACATTCATCAAAGAACAACAACAGCCGAAGAACCAACAAATGTACAAACCAACCGACCAATCAACCGATCTACCGACCAATCAACCGATCTATCGACCAATCAACCAACCTACCGACCACTCAACCGTCCTACCGACCACATTTCAGTTGTCCATCATTCGAAAAACAGGAGCGGAAGAAGAGCAAGATAACAAGCTCGCGAAAAGCACAGCCGATCACGAGGTGAGTTTAAAAGTTCTTAATTAATACGTAGAATTAAGATTTGTAAATTTCTGATTTTTTTAACCAAGTCTAAAGTGTTGTCAACTATTAAAATCAATGAAATCCGCCCCTGTTCGCTTAGTTTACTTCAGTAGGACTGCAGAATAACAACGAGTTATTAATTAATTCTTTGTAAATCTTCTTTGGATATCATATTTTTTTCTTCTGTTGATGGCGCGTTTTCCTTTAATTATAAAGCGGTTACCTGAAGCTTCATTCAGTCACCGGACGAAGAACAGGAGCGGGAGGTGGGACGGTGGGGGCGATGAAGTTACACAAAACCAGGATGTTTTATTATTATTAATGCTTGAGTTTGAATTCTTTTCATGATTCTTTTGACGATTTATTTTCAGATCCGATGGCGAAGAGGAAAAGTAATTTAAATTCAAATCAGACCCAACGATTTTCCCGTATTCCCCGACTTTCGCCGCAAACGATTACTTTTACGCAACTGAAGGATGTCCGGAAGAAATGAGAAATTAATTTTCTATCACAGAAAAAATCGTTCTTACGTTTTCAAAACAATTCTTCTGCAGTAAATGAAACTAACAATTAATTGGTAGCGCCTTTAAGCTTTTCAATTAAATTGTTGAGTTGCGTTTGAATCGTGATTAATTTTCTCCTTGACTTAGGAAAAATTCAATAATCAACAACAAAAACCACTTGAAAGGAAATCAGAGCCTCGAATACTCAAGAAAATATTTAGTCATTTATTCTTCCGACATTCCAAAGATTCCGATGTCGATTGGGTGGTTAATTTTGTGGGCTGAAAACAGAACGTGACTGGAAGACATGCGATTCGGAGGAATGTCCTGTTTTTGTGGTCAACAAGGGAAGTTTCTTTACAAGAAAAAAAAATTACAGATTTTCGAAAACAGGCTAAGAATTTTGTATTAAAAAAGATTTACATAAAAAGAAGATTGTATGGGTTCTACCAATCAGAGTCCTTCCCCGACGGGGAATTGAACCCCCGTCCTTCGCGTGACAGGTGGGGATACTAACCACTATGCTATCGATGATCCAAACCAAATTAAAAATCTAACAGTAAACAGTGTTGTCGCTAACGTAAAATTAAATGTTCCTCTGGTTCAGAAAAACGTATCAATTTAAAAATAAATGTTCATAAAAATTAAAGTTTAGGAATGTTTACAAGAAATTTATGATTATTTATACATACATCAATATATGCTCTATAAACTTCCTGAAATTATTACGTTATACAAAAACACCCACAACAACACACAATCTCACTCACAACTCAGAAAAGCATGCTTCAATTTACAGATGATGTTGACAAAGAAACAGAAGAAGAAGGTAACTTCTCCTGATAACTTTTTGCAAAGCATTTCGATTGACTGACGAAGCATTTTTATGCAACACACGGTCACGTAACTTAAATTGACTACGTGCGTCACTACTACGTTAACGTGCTCCGTAAACGTGCATGCGTTTAATGTGCGTAAGAGTTCATGTTTGTGTGTGTTTGCATACACACAGTATGTGTGTGTGTGTTTGTGTGTGTGTGCACCTGACCTAAGAGCTGTTTTGTGTCACCCACCGGATGCTTTTAAAGCGTGAACATTTTTACAAAAACATATGATAAGGGAATATATTTTTTTAACACATGTGATATTTTAAAAATTTAAGAATTACAACAAAACTTGAAACATGATAATCAATGTATATCATAGAAAATACTATAAAAATGTATACAATTTGTAAATATGGATTTATGTATGTATGTCATAAATTTATTGTGTATCATAAATTTATTGGGGCACATTTTTGCAGTTTTTTTCGCCTCTTCAGAATTATAATTTTATTTATACAGCAACATTTCCGACTTGCGGCGTCGGTGGCTATTAAATGACCGAATTAAATCACATTTTTAAAGTTTCCTTATCAACAGTAATTGCAAAAGTAATAGTAAATATAACAATATCAGTAAAATATTAGCTTTTATCACTCAAGCGTTCGCCTTGAATGATTAAAGCTCGAAAACTCGAGCCTTTTTGTGATTCTTTGTTGATTCGAATTCTTCGTGGCGATTGTTTTGGTTGTTCGCTTTAGAACGATTATGAATCAGGTTCGTGCATTAAGTTTACGAATACGAATGGCTCAGCATTCGTATTTTGGCGAAATTCATGTTACAATGAAAGCTTGCAATTTAATGCTGTTGTTGTTGTTATTTTGTTAATAACTCATTGTTACAGTTTATTAATTTGAAGTTTTTTTAAGAATATTATAATCCAATGCAATTAATTTATGTACATTGTAAAAAAATAATAATAACAATAAATCGAAGTGCATTTACAAACAAGTAAAAACTGATTTTTAAAAAAAAACAGTCTTTTGATTGAATTTAATATAATATATATACGTGTTATGTATATAATGTATATGTATATACATATATGAAAAAAGTTAACCTCACTTTTTTAAAACTCATTTAAAACTTTTAATTAGCACTCAAATAATTTAAATCAGCCAAATACAAAATAAACTGCGGTTTGGACACTCTACAGAAGACCATATCAACTATATTACAACAACAACAAGATTAATAATAATAATCATTATATTTATTACAACAACAACAGTATCGAACCTCGAAGTCACTTTAAAAATATCAACGACAACAACAACGCTAACCACAAACCTCAAACAATACCACAGATAATAATAATAGTACTACGAGTAATAATAATAACAAGAAGAAGAAGAAAATGTCCACAATTAATTTAAATTTTTCAGCGAACCACAACCGATTTTTATTATTTATTGGTTTAAAATTGGGGCAAAAATAAAAAAAAACGCTGTTGCTGTTTAAATATTAAAAACATTTTTTTTCCAGTAACGACAATTTAATTCAAATTAAATTCCATTCCATTACTAAGCTCACCTAATTTTTAATAATTTAAATAAAGTTAATAAAAAAACACTTGTTATAACATATATTATATTTAAAAAACTTATTATTATATTATTATTTAACTACAATATATAAAAAATTTGCTCGACTTAAAAAAGTGCAAATGATTTAACTTTAAAATCTACTGAAATTTTGTCGAATTACACCGAAGAGTCGTGTTCAACGTGGAGCCAACCAAGCGCTCGGTTAGTCTAGACGTATCGTGGCGTTATGATATGACGTTACGATACATCAACATAGATTAACTGTGCTTCAATGCGATGCGACTGTTTTAGCACAACCATTGCGACTGTCGCAACACATTCAATGCGACAGTCGTTCGATTATGTCCCTTTTTTGTAAAATTACCACAAAATTATTTCTATTCAAATGCAGAAAAAACAGAAACTGAAAAATACAATAAATGAATAAATTAATAAATATTGTTTATAATTTACTAGAGTAACCCTGCCCGCGTTGCTGGACAATACAATAACATACGTTTACGTCTTTGTGTTAAAAATTAAATTTTCTAGAAAGAATAGACATTTTCCTGAAAAAGAAGTGCAAAATAATATACATTTTTTAAAGTGAGAACATCAAAAAGGAAAAAAATTATTGCAGAGCTTGGTGGTAAACCACATTTTTAGTATTGCCATTTTCACAAAAAATGAATAAAGACGACGGCTTCCCAACACGTGAACATGCAACATACAGTTGACCGTGTAAAAATACAGGAAGTTCTAAATTTATTCCGCAAACTTGCAACGACTGGCCTTGAGCTTTATTAAGTCATTGCAAAAGCCAAACGAACGGGAAACTGTAAGTTCTTCTCTTTGTTTTTGATTTGATTTGATCTTGATCGTGCCATTCGTTGCCTTGCTAATTCATTACTTTCTAATCGCTGTTCTTCATCCTGATTAGATCTATTTAAACATATTTGACTGCTGTGGCGAGTTCGTCGGCCAATTTGTGAACGTCTTCTTCGCGGCATTGTTGAATAATTTTTTTAATTGTTTTTTTATGCAAAAGATTTTAATTTTAAGTGGAAGATTACAAATCAATAATTAAAAAATGTCAATGCTCACACTGTAAACTTAAATGACAATCAATAAACACACAGTCATTAAATAAGTCAAATGGCGTGAGCAATCAGAGCCTTATACCGACAAAATGTAATTCGCATAAAAAAAAAACAATTTTATATAGGGAAAACACACCATCATAAAAGTGCGCGTATAACGCATATTCGTAGAAATTTTTCGATGTTTTTTTTTTATAAACCATCAGTGAAAGTAGACCTTTCCAACGCATGTACTCGTTTGAAAATCGGTTGAGTGGTTCTCGAGTTATAAAATCACGAACATAGGGCAACTCATTTTTATATATATAGATTGCTGCTGTTGTGATGCAACAATAATAATAACAACAACAACTATGATCTGAATAAGTAACTCTGACTACAGCAACATCAATAACAATTCTATGAAATACACAACAATAACAAGGAAACAAATTTGATTGCTATTTTTAGAGTCAAACTCCCCCTCCATTGGGTTGGACTGCGTTTCAGTGTATGTGTGTGTTTGTTTATGTATGTGTATGTTGCAGTGTCTGGTGGATGAGTGGATGTGCGTTTATTGATTTGTTGTTGGTTTATGGTCATGTAAAAATGTGCAAAATTGAGATTATGTTCAATTGATGCAACAAAAGCAACAACAAAAACAACATAAATAACAAAAACTATATAAATAATCATAACAACAACATCGACAATAACTCAACAACGACACGAACAACAACCCAAAAACCAGCAGCTAATAAAACAATAACATTTTCAATTACAACAAACAACTGTCTACAATTTACAACAACAACAAAAATAGAAAATTTATGATTCCATTAGAGTCGAATTTAATTGTTTAATTCGCATTACGAACCATAAATTATTCTCTACAAAATACAGACAAAGAAAACAGAATAAAATTATATAAAAATATATAAATGAAAACTAAAAATAAATTAAAATATATAAAAATATTAAATTCAACAAAAATATTAAAATAAATATGAATAAAATTAAATACATGAATATAAAAATATACAAAAATATAGAAAAATAAATAAAATTCTATAAAAAATTTAACTGCAAAATGTTGCATACTTTTAGGAGTGTGTTTCAATGAAATTTTAACCTTTCATTCAGCTAAATTCAGTTGAGTTATAAACAATTTTTGTGATCAAATTAAATGTTCGAGGCCACACACACACACGAAGCGTCCCACAACACCGACCCAATCCGCTCCCTACACAAACACATCACATACCGCAATTTGCGTTGATCAACATTAGTTTTAACTTCATAATAATGTAATAATGAATGATTAAAAAAGCAGACTTCATAACTGACAATAAATGATTCATCGACTTCACTTCGAATGCAACGAAGGAAAAGGGATCCAGAGAAGTGACCTCAAAAAGGAAGCATTAAACATGAACCGAAACGAAACCACGAAACCATCAACATGCTGGCCAGCCACGCTTCAACATTACAACAAGTTACAAGCTACGAGTAAACAGCCACTCAGCTAGTCAACTAGTTGAGTTAGTTACTCAGCTGGGCCAATCATGGACCACACAACTTCAACTCAGAAGTACTCCATACACATCCACACACACATACACCAACACACACACTCTCATACACACACATACACACACAAACATCACCACAGAGCATGCTTTCGAGGACAGAGTCAATGAACATCCGGGGTAAAACGGGCCAGAGACCAAACCATGGAAAACTCTTCTCGTTCGGCTCGCGTCGTAAAGTGTTAATTAAAATGAATTTTTAATGCATTCCCTCTGAACTTTTGTTATTTTTATGCAACAGCTTCGAGACTTCAGCGGATGCAAGAACAGAGATGCTTCGGAGTTTAGATCCACTGAGATTGGGGTCTATTTGCGAATTCTGGGAAGTGGAGCAACGTCAGAGCAACAGGGTAAATGTTAATATTAAAGAAAGGGTTAATATTAAAGAAAGGGTTAAGATTTAAGAAGGGTTTAAGATTGTATTTAAGAAAGGGTTCATATTTCAAAGTTTTCTCTGAGTTTTGTTTGAATTTCATCAGTGATTTGTCCACAATTTCATCCACGAAAGAATCTATTACAAGTGTTAATTTCTTTACATTATCAATTGGTTTTTTTTTCAAATTTAGGTCACTCAAACGTGTTACTCGTAATATAGATCATTCATCAATGATCCCCATCGTCATTTATAATTCATTGATATTCATATTGATATTAAAAATTAGTACCTGTCATCATCTGGAGCAATCGTCTCAGCATCAACTCATAGATTCTGATCAACTTTCTTTTTTAACAAGTTTTTTGTATTGTAATATTTGTTGTGTTATATACTTCATAGCAGGTTTTTTTTCAACACTTTTACTTGCATCTGAAAACAGTAAATCGTGGATGTTTTAAGGAAGTAGATCGGGAAGTCATGTAAAAGTGGGTGAACCACGCCTATTTCTAAGGTACCACTACCACTGAACATGGTTACTGGTTCATCTTCATTTTTAATGTGAGTGCATCACTTCTAGGAAACTGAGTACTCAATCAACATGGATATTAAATGGTCAGGTGGTAATTCGGTCTTCTTAGCATGCCTCCGTTCACGGAACGTGGATCGTAGAATCTTTTAAATGGTTGCTAATTAATTGGGCACATAAGAGAACGAGTGCCACGAGGTGAAGAGAGATCGTCATCATTTTTGTAACTGAAGCTTATCAGCGTGGAGCGTGGCTTAGATACCATGATAATAACAACAAAAAAGGAAGAAGAAATTTAACGACGAATAAGAACCAGAAGAAGAAGAAAAAAAAACTACAGTGATCTCAAATAATCCACAAGTTAATTGAGTGAAAATTCCAACCAGGGAAACGTCGAACCATCGAGTTTATTAGCAAGTTGAAGGTTCTACATAACAGTCTGTATCGAGTACATACAAAGAAGGTCGGCGGCAAAACAGAATCTGGGTAAAAGTGGCTGTGATCTTGATGGCTCCACACGCTTGAGAATCCGTTGAACGCATTAAAGGAAAAAAAGTGTCGTCATTCCAGTGAACTCGGTTCGCTTGAGTGGGTTAAAAAGAATTCTGAACGACAGCGCGATAGAATCGTCGATACGATCTGAACGAACGATTGGACAAAGGATAAGAAAAGTGAAAAATCCTCTTTATTAAAACTGGTGACACTAATAATGATGCGATTTAATTGAAAACTACTTAAAATTATGCGAGAAAAACAATAATTATAGAAAAATTAAAAAATTTGTGACCTTTTTTGGACTATGAAAGAAAACCGTTTAAAAAATAACCGTTTCTATGAAATTTTAAAAACAAAGAACTGAAAATAAGAGTTAAAAAAAGAAGTAAAAAAATCAAAAGTTTTTAAAAAATTTGTAAAAGCTTAATTTTGTGTTTAAGTATATAATTAATCAAATCATCATCGTATTTTTAATTATGCAAAAATTAAGAAGAAAAACATTTTCGTCGGTGTTAATTTTTTTCATTCGCGTTGCTTGTCTTCAGAGAATCGCTGGTTACTCGCAGATCTCTTTGAGCGGCAACAGCAACAACAACAACAACAGCAACAACAACACAGCAACAGACGAAGGACCAAAAATATTCAAAGCCATGAATTTTGATTTAATATTTCCTCAAACGTATGTCAATAAAACAAGCAAAACAAATTCATTTCGAGGCAAATTAAACTAAAAGTTAAAACAAAAATAAAGATCAGATAAAACAACTGCAAAAAAGACACAAAAGGACTCTAATGAAGAATGAGAACAGAATTTTAAAGTTTCTTTTGGGGGAAATTTTCACAATTTAATTTAATGGGCTATTAGATTTGAACTTTAATTTGAGTTTTCTTTAAGTTCTCACTTATCAGTGACTTTTAAACTATTTATTTAACTTTTATTTATTTTTTATTTTTCTATTTATTATTCTAACATGTTCATTCACAATGACTTTTGTCACTTTGCCTCACTTCCTGCAGTTTCAATGCAAGCGAAAATGTCATCTCGACAACAAGTCGAGCGCATGCAATTACGATGCCATCATCATCTTGGCCATCAAATCCGAATCCTGCAATATTTGTCACACCTGCCACGGAGCAGGAAGTCAGAACGACAGCACCCGACAATTCGAAAGCAACATCCTTGGTGACCGAATCACACGATGATGGGGCAGCGGTGATGTCAAGTAATGAGCAGGAAGAACCGCTACAACAACAACAATTAGCAATGCAGGAAAATAAGGAAGAAGATATGCAAATAAAAGACCAACAACAAGAACAACTGTCAGAATTGCCACAACCACAATTAAGCCCACAACACGTTTATGCTTCCACTGGACGTGCTGTGGACAACCGTCGAAGATATCCTTTTGGTCAGCTAATCACGCCGCTGCGGACGTCAGGAGCCGCATCCGCCACAGCGCCCTTTTATGGGTCACGCCAGCGACAGAGACCACCACCGCAATCAAGGCTCGCTCAACTTGTGTATCCAAGTGGTTATCAAAACAGTTACCCACTGCAACGGGCTCCCTCAAGAGGTAGGTAAACAGAGTGCGTGAATGTATATATATGTACATAAGAGTGTGTGCGTGTCTGTGTATAGGATCTTATAAAGTTCTGGATCTTACATTCAAATAAATCCTCACCCTCTGCGACTTTGCTTCAGGTCAAACCGTCGATCGGTTTTCACCCAGTGAAGGTGTCGTTTCTCATCAATTAAAAAACCAACAACACAACCATCATCACAGTGATGCCCTCAAAACATCCGCATCCTCCAATCAAATTTCGTCGTATGTGCCACCCAAGGAATTGTACTCTTTTCCACCGAACATAGATGCCAAGTATCCGTCGCCGTCTCAAGATCCTCATGCGGTAGCATCACCAACGAGTAGCATCACCAGCTACAAGCCACCACCCTCAGGACCGCTCACCAATAATGCTGGTTATCCGCTGTCCACCAACAGCGGCTACCATTATTCGGGGGGACCCATTAATCCCTCTTATTTTTCGCCCCCGTCTACAACTGAGAAGTCCAAGCAACCGATAATGGACAGTGAAGCGATGGATGCAGCTGCTAACCAAGCTGGAGATACAGACGATGACAGTATCGGAGTGCTGCCTGCGAGCGCGATGGATACAGGTGACAATAGCGATGCTGATATCGCTGACATGACACATGCCGATGATGATATGAGTGATGATGGGCCTCAGCAACATCCTGGTCATCCTCCACTCACCGGCTACGATAGTGACAAAGAATATCCAACACCGCCACCTGGTTGGCTAGAAGAACATCCCGAAGAGAATCATGATGAACCACCGAGTGGTGACCATCTTCATGATGACTCACATGATCATGATGAACGACCACCACCACCACATGACCATCATCATGAACACCATCCCGAGGTTATAACATACGATGATGGTGGCCATCATCATCATCATCCCCCCGCAGCGTTTCCTTCGTTTCCCGTTTATCGACATCATTATCCAGAGATTATCTACGATGATCACTTCGATCATCATCACCATCTTCATCATCGTCCGGAGCCTGTAGTAAATCTCACAACAGAGCCTCCACCACCACCGCCGCCACCAGAGGCACGTGTTAAGAAGTACAGCTATTTCTATATTGGCCGCAAACTGTGGTACATTCCACTGTACTTCACTGTATGGTTCAGCTTCTACGTTCTCTGGTTGATTCTCAAATCGATTGCTAGACACAAGGTGAGTGTGTCCTTTTACAAATATAGGATGCAGATTTTTCAGGTCTTTTCCCATTCCAGGTAAATTTGCCCAATCATTACGTAAGTCGTAGAAGTCTACCCGATGATTGGACACACAAAACTGGTGAAGAAATTATTAATAAATTAACCATAAACGTGTTAAAATCAATAGACAGCTTTCAAGAGAAATACTTATAATTATATGCCGAAAATAGAGTGATTTAATAAAGATGTTGACGATGTTCAGAAGGCGTTAGTATTTTTTTATGTAATTTATTATAAATATTCTTGTCGAAAAAAGGCAACCAATATAACTACAGCTACGAGACTAACTTTTTTCTTATATAGATAGTTATTAAAATATTCATTAAATATTTTTATTTATCAATATCTGATGTAGTGATCCTTCTCTTCTGTCAATATTTCTCTGAACTAAGCAATAATCATATCTGAAGTATGAGAAGAAATTACACAAGTCAATATGTAAAACTAAGAAATTAAAAAATTTCCGATATTCATACATGCTAAATACAAATTTCGTCTTTATGCTTAACTAAAAAAATAACAGATTAATGGATATAAAATTAAGAAAAAGTGTTGCTGATTTAAAAATAGAAAGCATATAATAAGCAATAATTAATCGGCGCTTTTTGTCAAACTGTGCTTTGACATTTCTTTAACTATCCATTGCCGCCAGTTGAGCCTCTACTTCAACGATCTCATCCTTAGTGTCCTGGGAGTCATTCACCTCGTCAGGACTTTCGTTTTGCTGCTCAGCTAGGAAATTAGCACGTGCCTCCGCTTTCAGTAGAAGTTCCCGCCAGTTGGCTGGCAAACCAGATTGTTTAGTCACAGGCTTCAATTTTTCCGCGACTTTCGTCCTGATGGAGAAGGAGAAAAACATAATAATTTACAATAAAGAATAGATAAATATTCAAATACTTACACCGCACGCAGTTGATCCAGTTTAGGAATTGATGTGTGCTTTTCCTGTTTTCCTGCAGCCTCCAAAGCCGCCAACTCAACGGGATGCGCTTTCTTTTTGTGCGAACGACAATTCGAACCGTTCGAGAATGATTTCCCACAAAAATTACACGTATACGGTTTCAAGCCCGAATGAATGATCAGATGATTTTTCAGAGCTTTGGCTCGCTTGAACTCATTGCCGCAGTAATCGCACTTGAACGCTTTCACCTCAGAGTGAACAAGCATGTGCATGCTGAGCGTGCGTCGCGTATTCAGTTGCACGCCACAGATGTTACATCTGTAAGCGGTGTCAGTGTGTATGTCGGAATGTATCTGTAAAATAAATTACAATTACAATCGAACAATCTTCTGGTTATAATCTTGCTTGTGATTTACCTTTAGTCTCGCTTTATTCTTAAATCCTCGATGGCACACCTTGCACTCAAACGGACAGTCGTCGGTGTGGGTTAATTTGTGTTCCTTTAGTGCCGCCAACGTTTTCAGTGGACGCCCGCATTCCTCACACATGAACGGCTTCTCGTTTAGATGTATGCCGCTGATGTGCTGCACCATAATCGACTCCTTGGTGAAGCGCTTTTCGCAGTAGGGACACGGATAAATCTGCTTCAGCTCCAGAGGCAGATGGGTACGCAGATGCGATGCCAGACTCCGTTCGGAGGGGAAAACCTTCGGGCACTGCTCGCAATTGTACTCCACCACAGTCTCATCGACGATGTTGTGAATCTCAAACATGTGTTTGCGATAGATTACAATACTTTTGTACTTCTTCGGACATAAGGAACACTCAAATTTATACTCGGCCAGTGCCGGATCGTCTGGATTTTCTTCCGTCTTTATTTTTCGCCTCTTCTTCTGGGCCGCATTTGGATCAGAGTCAAGAGGCCGCGGTTTGCACGGTCGACCACGTCTTCTAGGTGGTGGTCGTATAATCTTGACGCCATCGATCAATACTTCAACTCCTCCTCCTGCACCTCCCGTATCGTTTTTTGTTTCATGTTCCTTGCTTTCATGCTCATTACTTTCAAGGAATTCTGGTTTAACATCCATTTCTTCTCCATTCCCACTTTCAGAATTACCCGGGTTACTATCTTCATATTTAAATGTTGTTTTGTAGTCTTCATCTTCGTATTCATTTTCGTTTCCATTTTCTGCACTTTCCACAGCGCTTTCCTCAGCTGCACTTTCTTCCGCAGCACTTTCATCGTTTTTATCCGAATCGATTGATTTCCTTATATTGCGAGCTTCTTTCAGTTTTTTAATTTCTTTCCTAAGTTCAAACACCATTAACTCGTCATCGTTCTCGTCCAAAAACTGAAACTCGTCCTGATCGAACTGATTTTCTGAGTCAGCAGTCTCAAGTTCCGCCTCTTCGAATTCTTCCGTTTCTATGTCGGTTCCCATTTCCAATACAATTTCATGCATTATTTCTGAGTCCAAATCGTTTTCGTCATCTGATTTAGTACTTTTCTCGTCACTGTTCTGTTCTATATCGTCTACGGATTCCTCGCGTACCTTTTGCTGACGTTTGGTCTCGTCCTCTTCTGCTTCTTCTTCTTCATCATCCTCCTCCGACTGAATATCGAAATCATCTTGATTCATTGCAGGAGATGAAATTAAATGCTGACGGTCCTCATCGATCAACCCGAATTGTAGACGAACATCATTAGGATCGATTAGTTCATTCTCTTTAGAATTTTGCAGCACTGCAAACATCGTTTGAACCTTATTTATTCGCTCTGTGAAGCGACAAAGAGAATTTACCAGAGTCTCGCATTCATTGCACACGTATTGCGGAAGCTCATCGCCAGATCTTATCTAGAAACAGAAGTTATCAACTCTTGGAAGGTCACTGTTCCTTTTTGCACCCGCTACTTACATTCACCCAGAAGAACTTCCCAATAGCAGTCGCCAGCGTCGTGTCTAGCACATTATTTTTATTCATATGAAATACGTTCATGTTGCCGTGATGTTCCTTTGCGCACAGTCGACACCAGTATTTCCAACAGTTGTACGAATCCGAGGCAACATTATCATTGTTATCCTCATCAGTCATTTGGACATCCCCGTCAACATGCTTATACTTTTTACTCATGTTTACTCTTATATCATAAATGGCTTTGGTTAGATAGCGAGTTTAACTTAATATTTATTAAGACTTATAACAAATTTAATCAAATATAAGCTCATTGACTATGATATTTTGAAAGAATGTTTATAATTTTAGTTTTACTGATTGACAAATCATAAATATATGATAAAAATAATTTCTCACACAGCCTTTCTCCCAATTCACTAAACCCGCTAAATGTCACTTCAGCAGCGTGAAGTTGGTCGCACTTCAGCGACTGTACCAAAATTTCACGTTTGAGAAAACGCTTCGATGGAATGTTCAATTGAGACAAAATGCGTAACTTCTTTTGCTTGTGCTGATGAGAAGAATTCTAAAATGTTTTTCAGTTGAGGATCAATGTATTAAAAACTAATTGATAAAAAAACGCCGCAGGAGTGACTTCGGAATATTGCAAATATGTAGTTCTCATAAATTCTCATTGAATATCACTGGAGCATTCAAGAAATTATTGTACTTACATGGATGAACTGAAACAAAATAGCACGATTTTTCAAAATAATTTTTCGTAATTTCTCGATTTTCCAAATTAGTCCAAATAAGTAAATGAAAGATAGTTTGAATACCTTTCCAAAGACTCTAATCATGTGTAGCTGTCTTCAACGGTTTAGGAGATATAGGTATAAAATGTCCACACTTTAAAGAGCCATAACTCGGAAACCAGGCAAGAGCTTCACCAACTGGAACTTCAATAACAAAATTAACAAAAAATCGTACTTATGCCATTATGAGTTATGCCACAAAATTGGAGTGATTCACTAACGGTAAAGCTCAGCAAAATTAGTTATATATATTTATATAAAGTATCTAAAACCTGCTGTTGAACACTTGTATATTTAAAGTTCGTAATTTTGTTCAAACAAAGATTGATGAAAAAAGCACCCTTCGTCACCCTGTTGCAATGTGTTTAACATTTTTACAATTCTAAGTTATGTCTTATTTTCACACGTCTGTTGCGGCTTTGTTTTTCGACGGGGATTTGTTGAGAAATTAAATATTATTCACTAATCTTAAATTGGTAATCAAAAAGAGTGGGGGAAAAATTAAAATAAAATTGCATCCTGGTATACAAGAGAAGCAAATCCCTGAGCACAGTACGAGAAACTACAAACAAAAGCCACATCATTTGATGTTCTGTATGGAAAGCACCGAAAGTGTCTCTGTGTGGCTTCCATTTAAGATTCAGTTTAATATTGATTTTTGCGTGTGAAATCCGATTGTTGTAATTAACTATAATGCATACAGATGTGACGACGACAGCAGTTGTGCTGGCAGCATCAAGCGACAATGTTTCATCGACGGGACTGCAAGAAAACATCCACAGCAGCAGTACCCCCAACAACACCGAAAACCCAAACTGGCGACTGTGGTGCCGCCTCTGCGCCAAGGAAGATCCTCAGAATAACATTAGCGTTTTCTTCAAGGATGAGCAGCAAAATGGAGGGTCAAATGCAGATGCAGTTGCTCCTGTTTGTGGTGTTGCAGGAGCATCAGACGTTGGTTTGGCAGTGGCGATAGGAAAGTACTTTTGGGTTGAGGTAAGTTACAACTCCCCCAAATCCTTCTCTCAGGTTGTTTATGGTTAAATTTGTAGATCAAACGCGATGAGGATCTGCCGAAAATGCTCTGCACCGAATGCTTCTCGCTGGTTACTTCTCTGGTGAATTTCTCGGAGCGCGTGACGAAGGTGCAGCAAATGTTTTGCGTTCTCAACAGTAAGGAGATGGCCAAAGCGTCTCCCGTAGACTTCCATGCGTTGCGCTTGAAGTACGGGCTGCTGGACGAAGAGCGCGAACATGTGCTGGTGCAGCAACAGTTGCCCGAAGTACATTACTTCGAGTCGAAGCCAAAAATAAACGATTTGGAAGAGCGCATCTTTGGAAATGAGACACTGATGTCAACAACAAGCAACCCGTTGGAGCAGCCACGCATTAGAATTAAAATCAAAAAAGAAACAATAAATGACGAAGAACTCACAGTCGAAAATCCAGATGATGAAGAGGACGAAGAACTTGATGCGGAAAATATACTGAATGAAGAATATGAAGATGACGACAGTGAAAGTGAGAACAAACACTGCAAGGTTCCGTCTGCCGACGAAGAGGACGATGAAGACGAGAAGCCTTTGAAACTAAGAATCAGAACCAAACAAAATTTACCCAAACCCATCGAAAAAGAGTCTCCGCAGGAACCACCAAAGAAACGGCGCAGGCGTCGACGTAGCAAACGAAAACCTCTTAGATATGAAGATGATGAAGACAAAGATGATGATGAAGCAGAGGCGGATAAAGTTAAGGTTAAGCGGCAGGAAAACGATGATAATGATGAAGACAATAACTACGTATGCATTGACTGCCCACAAAGGTTCAAACGCATCCAACACCTGCGACAGCATACGAAACGTGCTCATGTAAAAATCGCGCATCCGGCACCACTGACATGCCTGCATTGTTCCAAAGTATTTACGACGCCGCGACAACTGGACATACACGTCAAGATGCACCTGCCGCCAGATCAGCGGAAAGTGGTACCCTGTCCGTACTGTGACAAGAAGTTTAGCACGCATTCGCTCTTGCAGACGCACATCAAATACATTCACATGAACGAGCGACCTTTCATATGCGAGGAGTGCGGCGTTGCGGTGCGTACGAATGCAGCGCTTAAGACGCACATGTTGACGCACACCGATTATGCACCCTTCGAGTGCGATGTGTGTAATAAAGGCTTCAAGAATCAAATACGTTTAAAGGTTTCATTGTGTTATCATTCTTGCAGAATCAGAATAACATTACTATTCCATTTCTTCTCTAATTTCTAGAATCACTTGGAAACGCATGATCCCAACAAACACGTCTGTGCCGAGTGCGGTCTGCAGCTAAACTCACGTGCCACTCTGAATCGTCATTTGCTGGTGCACTCCGACGATATGCAGCATAAATGTGATTACTGTGGGCGTGCATTCAAACGCGCCAAAGCTTTAAAGAATCACCTCATACTGCACACTGGACTGAAGCCGTACTCGTGCGATTTCTGTGACCGCACCTTCGCCAACGGATCGAACTGTAGATCGCATAAGAAGAAAGCTCATCCGGAGGAGTTGGCCGCTCTGGAAGCAGCGGGCGGAGGCAAAACGTACACCAGAAATATTCCCAAACTGGAAGCTCTGAAAGCAGTGTATGACGATTGATTATTTGTGCCCTGTTGTTGACAAGTATGTTCATTAAAATGTATTACTTCTTCTCCCTCGCTTACAGAACCAAAGCAGCTGATAATCTAGCGCCGGTGGTCTCCAAACAAAGTGGACGCTTTGCATCTGGCAAAAAAGTGAAGAATTCATCGCCAGATGCTGAAATGCCACTAGAAAAGCCAATCAAACCAGAATCGGAAAGCGAAAATAAACAATTGTCACCGAATTCGTCGTTGATGCTCCTCCCCACGCCGGCGCCAGCGACAGATGCTGATCTCAGTGTTTTCGTTCGTGATGTGACCGTTCGTTTACATTCTGCAGGAGGATTGCAGTCGACAACTTCAGCTGCAGCTCACATGACGCCCGCAACGGCGCCCATACCGAACATTGACAACATTTACAATCACATCATGAAGCGAGCAACAACACACAATTCAAGCAGCAACGACCCCGAACTGGCACTGCACATCACCAAGCGGCCCGCCAGCCAGGCCTCTTCTTGTGTGACGATTGATCATGACGGTGGTACCTCCGACATGCCCACCACAATGCAGGCGCATCAACCAAACCAACCCTCTTCGGTCACTGTCATGCCTTCTCATTTGTATTCGCAAGCCATAAAGCAAAACCTGTTGCAGCAAGAACAGCAGCAGCAACAACAGTTGCATCAACAACTGCATCTCCATCAGCAACAGCACCACCATCAACAACAACATCACCTTTTGTCGCATCAACAGATGCAACTCGCAGATGACGTTGCTTCCTCTGTACGCAGTCCAGCAGACAGTCAAGCCTCCTCCTCCCACCTGGACGATCAGTCGAATGCCACAGCAGCATCTGTACAATTTTACAATCACATTCGCCAGAACCTTCAAGGGCCATACATATAAACTAAAACGGCGAATCGTTGTAAATTTAATTTCTATTTTAAGCTCTGACCATCGTGTTTCTCAAAATTATGTCAATGAGGATAAAAATTTTTCAATTTCTTTGTAATTTTTAGTCCAATGTTTGTGTATGTGTTTGCATTGAAATTAAATGCTTGCTAAATTTTACTTCAAAACTAAAGAAAGTTTTAAAGTATCTACAATTTGTATAGTAAAGATACTCAAAGACACACAAGTCACTAGCGGAGTTTCATTGTAACATTATTGGAGCTAAATTAATAATTTTATAATAATAATTGAATTTTGTAATTTTAATTGTTTACAATTTAAATTGTAATTAAATATTTTCTATTAGTTACGTACATACACAATAATAAATAGATTAGAAATAAAAGAAATTTTCTAGATTGTCCATTTGGGTTGTAAGATGCATCTTTAAGATCTGTAAGATGGAAATTTAAGTTCACTCAAAGAAAGCGTGGGGCGTGATTTTTCTGCGATTATAATCAGTTGTCTACTCTTTCAATGCGAATATTTGAATTTTCAGGATGTTGTTGGTAAATATTGCACTGTATTGTGTTAAAATTCATACTTACAGCGGTTGTGTATGTCACAATAATTAGAGTTTATTTATCATAAATAAGTATAGAAAAAAAGGGGTAAACATATTATTTAAAGTAAAAAAAGCAAAGCTTCTATTAAAGTGTATTTGAACACAAGTTTGTACCTTCGCTAAAGAAAGCCTAACGGTAAATGAAAGGTGCGGACAAAGTGGTCGCGTTGACCATGAATACAGCACCACAATGCGTTCCGCTTAATTGTAGCAATCTGCTGTCCTCTCCACACTTTCTCACTGCCAACCAAGAGTAGCCAAAATTGAAATTAAAGCGTCGCCTCCTGCGCAGCTTCTGATCCATTGATTCATAATTCCATTAAGACGTTTATTAAATTGTGTGAAAGAATGTGAAATCGTTCCTTATGGCTTTTGTTTCAGTTCCTCCGATTCCTCATTTTATGTCCTTCCTACTTCCCTTTTTGTTTGGAATGCACTTGATATATATTGTTAGCAAGTTTTGTCCTTAAAAATATAGAAAAGACGAAGTTAGAAATGCTACTGATTTCCATTTTTTTTTTAAATAACTTACATTGCTTTCAGTTGCTCCATTTTGGGAGCATTATTGGTGAAAGCAGCTTTCACGCTATCGCTTTTCTTGTTGTCAAGTTCGGCCAACTCGCGTGGATGCATTTTCTTTAGATGCGAGCGACAATTCGAACCATGAGCAAAAGTGCGATCACAGAAATTGCATAAGTACGGCTTGAGGCCCGTATGCAACAGCAAATGATGTTTGTAGCCTTGGGCACGTTTAAATTGCTGCTCACAAAACTCACACTTGTATAGTTTAACATCGGAATGGACCACCATGTGACGCTTCAGGCTGGCGTTCGTGCTCGCCTTGAAGCCACAAACAGAGCAAGTAAATTTCTGTTTGCTATGCAACTCCATGTGACGCTGTGGAATAGAAGAAAAGTTAAGTAATTCTTTTTTAATATGTATAGTAAAATATTATATTAAACCTTCAAACCGCGATAGTGTTTAAAAGTTTTGTAGCAATCGTTGCATTTGAGAGGGCGATCATCGGTGTGCGTCAACATGTGCGCTTTGAGCGAGGAGCCGCTTTTTATCGCAGCTCCGCATTCCTCGCAGATGTACGGCTTCTCGTTGTTGTGCACTGCGCTGATATGCTTCTGCATCACATACGGAGTAGTGAACTTCTTCATACAGTAGCTGCAGTCGAACGTCTTCTTCAATTCCAGCGGCAGATGCGTTTTCGAGTGCGCCTGCAGCTTCAGTGTGGTGGTGAAACTACATGAGCACTGCGTGCATTGATAACAAAGTGGTATTTCTTGCTTGTGTTGCAGTCGCATGTGACGACGATATTGAGCAAAATACGTGTAGCTCTGTTGACATTGGGTGCAGACATGTTGGCTGTGATGTCTACCCGATGACTTTTTATCCCGCCGCCTCAACAAAGGCTTTTTTGGTGGTACTGTGTCAACCTGGTCGTCTTGAGTTAGACTTCTTTTATGGGACTTTGTTTCTGCATCATCATCACTGAACGATAGAACGTCATGTTCTATGCTTGTTTTGCTCTCTATACCACTTTCAGATTTCACACTGGTTTCAGCATCAATCGATGTCTCTATTTTTACTGGTTGCTCTTTCTCAATGTTGCTGTTGCTTAAATTAGAGACATCGTCATCATATCCGCACAGCACAAAATCAAATCGTTTCGCGACTACCGACCAATTTAAATCACTGTTATTCGTTTCCTCCAGCGCACACAATTCTTCGAACATTCCTTGCACTCTGTCCACATGTTGTGAAAACGTGTGTAGGTCCTGCAAACGATGTAAACAATGTCGACAAAAGCTTTTGGGTGGCCGCTTCATCTTAAAGTATTATGGTCTTGAATTTTGACAAACATTTGTATAAACCATTTAATTATAAGAAGTACCTCGATTCCAAAAAATCTATTTAACGTTTCTGCTAATTGCTTTTGTTCCGGCTGATCTTTTCTGTTCTCCATCGTCAGTTCTTGTGCAGCACACAAACGACACCAGGTTTTCCATGACGCACTTTCCATTTTATTAATTTCAAATTTTATTAAATTCTTGTAAAAATACTGTCACTTATTGTCGATAATATTTAATTTATAATTAATTATAATTTAATATGAAATGTCCTTGTTTATTTGTTATTAATATATTCAAGAATAGACGCGTTCCAAGAATGATAAAATAAAAGATTGCGCATGTAAACAAAACACCATTGTCTCATTCTGCGCATGTACGTGTTCACACGGGGTATTCACGCGGCACACAAAAAGTTTAGTAGATTATTTTACAGTATGACTTTTTTAATACTTTTTAGTACCATGCGCATACTTATAGCTACTTAAATCGTATAATTACTACCATTACTTAATAGTATTACGCTTCAAAGAGCGTTCGATCCTGATGAAATAATTACGCTCAGAAAGCTAATAGCTTCTACTCTTAAAACTAAGAAAATTATATCAGCTAATTATACATTTTTCTTATGAAAAAATTAATAAATATGAAAAGTAGTAAAATTATAAAAAGTCGTTTTTCTCCAAAAGTAATGGTTTTCTGCAATATTTTATTTTACATACATAAACGGTATTTTAAATTACTTTACGGTACGTCACGGTGTTTTACATAAATGAAAGACATTTGCGGCACCGGAAAAATTGAGAGGCATTTGTGTCGTATAAATAGTACGTTCCTTTTTTCACAGACCATAGTTCTTGCCGTTTGTCTGAGAAATAACAACAAATGGTATCGCACAAGGGACATGTTTTAATTACCGTCTTGCTAAAAGCGGTAGAATCACAACACACGGCGCAGTCTTGGTTTTCTATCATTTTTGATCGCGTTCAGCCTCTGGGCGCTCACGTAGTATAAAAATTGTCCCAAGCAAAAGCGACTTTTAAAATGTAAACAATCGTGTACATTCAGTCACAGCAAATAACTGAGCACTGCAAAAATTCTACCGCTCTGAACACGGCCAGTGTCAAATCTGCAATTGCAACTTGTAAAACCTCATAGCTACAGAAACTATCAAGTAGCGTCTCTCTAGAATTAGTTAAGTTTGAGATATCAACACTACTTTTTACGACCACGATATTAAGAAATCAATTGTGTCAAATTTCTATCATTTCAATTTAATATCATCTGAAATTTCAATGATATAATTTATTTATAGTTTTAGGTTTATTTTTTTTAAACTGAAATATAATCCTTTTTTCTTTTTAGTGTTTTCCTATTTAAAAATCCGACAAATTAAATCAAAATTATTAAGAATAATTTTAAGAATATTACTTGCCTTTAAGTTTTTGACCTCTTTTCTGAAACGTTGAATGATTTCTTCAGTATCCAACCAGAGTACACAGTGATTCGTAACTTTATTTATGAACATCTTAACCCTTAAACAATTTTTGCTTTAACATTTGGCTTCCATGCAATAGTTGTAGCTCGTTTCTATAGCTCCGTTCGAGAAATACTCGAATCCAAGTGACGTCAGCCATTTTACAGAATAACTGAACGTACTCAACTCGCTAGCTAAATTTCCAGGTACAAAAAACTAGGTTGGCAAGATGACGCCAATCTCAAACGTCAAATGAGAAAATTGTTTCTTATCGGCCTTAACTTTTAGCGGCAAATTTTATGTTTTCCAATTCAACAATAAATAATAAAACCCTTGTATTTTTTAATTTTTATTATTTTATTTATTATTATTTCTTTATTTATATCATTTTGAATTTTTATAGCTTCGCGTGTTTGTAACAATTTTTGTCTTCTAATACTATTACAAAGTTAGCTAAATACCTGCTTATACTCAATAAAAAATTACAAATTACAGCCACTGAAAAACAGATATATGTATGTATGTAAATATAAGTAAATGCGTGTAAAAAATTTTACAATATTAAAATTCACTGTACAATAACACATAATGGTCATCATTATAACTTAATTTAATATAATTACATAGTATGTATATAAATATAAGCAAAAGTTTATATTGGGTCGCCTTCATTTAATACTAATATAATGCTTATTAAATATTTAACAATTTCTATAATAACATTTAATAATTTTTCGTTTCCCTTTTTGATTCAATTTGATTTTGCACAATTTCTATGATAAAAATATCCAGAAGAAAAAAACTTATGCAGTGAGCATACATTATTTAAAAGCACATTTTATTTTGACCCACATACATTTGAAAATAATACAATGTCAATGTAAGTTTTGATCTCAAATCGGTGTCATTAAAGATACGTTATCAATCAATATGCTGACAGCAGAGAAAGTAAACTCTGTAAGCAAGTACTGACGTGAACAAGGTCAATGCTTAGTTTTGTGCTTGTATGTTCGCTGCATGCTTTCTGCTGGTTTTGATTTTATTAATTTAGCTCTAGGAATTGCAATTATGCTAAGCTCTAGTTACTAAGAATCTTTTATAAGAGCAGTTACAATTAATAAAACAGTTAAAAATTTTAGTAAAATAGGTTCAATTTGGAAACTGACATAAAGCAGGCCATACACGTTACAACCGTTGGTACAACTGAGCAGGTTGCAGATTGTAACGTTTGTGGGCTTGTTGTATGAAGTTGTGTTTCGGTTGTACGAAAAATCAAAATTTTTTGATTTTTTGGCAAGTTGTACAACTCGGTTGTACCGTTTGTGGGCTGGCCATGCGATTTCATACTTCATTCTCATTTTGACTTTGCGGGAGAAGCACGTGTGTGGGCAACATTCGGGAGTTTAATTGCCGAGTAAACAACACAAAAATGGAAGACTCAGCTGAAATGCGTGATTTTATTAACATAACATATTATTAACATTTTATTAACATATATTTTATAACATCAGACGTCATCTTTACTCAAAATGAATTGTTTGCAAAATGAAGTTGTACGAAGAGGTTGTATCGTTTGTGGGCAAAACGCACAACTTGATTGCTAACCATGTTGTACTAACGGTTGTAACGTGTATGGCTTGCATAAGACTTTCTGTACAGATTTTGGAAGTTCTTTTGAACGCCGGAACGCCAGTTAAGAATTATCCGGAAGCGGCAAATAAAAGTATTATGCGATGCTACTATGATGCAATATTAACTGATATTGCCAAATGGATCAACACGGTGTCAGATCCAAATTTATCAGAAATTTATGAGATATTCACAATGAACGCGGACGAATGTGAAGAAATATTCATAAAGAGTTCATCGCATCATTTCAACAAGAGTTCTTCGAGAAAAAAACATAGATAAAAAAAATTAAAGCTAAATTTTTTTTTATCCCAAAAATTTAAGATATAAGAAACTGTGAAATCTTATGTCTCTTAAAACATTCAACTTTTCGTTATAATAAAATACATTTTAGTTCAAAATCAAAAACTGCCGCACAACTTTCCGCCAAGAGTGCTCTTAACGAAGTAATACGAGAAATGCCGAACAATTTAACGATGTCAATGATTGCAATATGACACAATATTGCACAAAACAAAAAGGCACCTGAGTAATATATTTTGATGGCATTTGCAAAAGACCAAGCGGAGAATCGCAAATTATGAATTACATTGCTTGAAGGATGCTGAACCTATACAAAATATGTCTTATTTTGTAAATGGGAGCAAGTGCATAACTTATACCAACTTTTTCAAAAATACTGTGCGCATAAATATAAAAAAATAAATAATTATATAAACACATGTTTTAAACTGCACTGTGATCGTTCACCACGATGCACCGTACATTGCTTATCCAGCAGTCGTCAAAAAACAAAAGAAAAAATCCAAAACCTGAAAAAACAAATCGAAATTGTTAGAAACCATAGAGGCTATACCCAGAAAGATTTTTCGTCCTTAGCCTGAAAGCGGCTTGTATGTGGATTTTTATTTTGTATATAAATGCATTGTATATAATGCAATGTATAAATACACATAATTAATATGAATATATCCACCCACATACCACAAGAAAATTTGGCAATATTGCCAAAAAAACAAATATGCACAATTTGTATATTAAATACACAAACTGCACAATGCAATATAAAAATATATAGAACACATGTGCAAAATGTGCTACACAAGTGTGTCACACATTTCGCAATGTGCTTCACAAACAATAAAAATGAAATTAAACTATAGTTGGCTTCAATGCCAACGCCAGTGGCGTAGCTACCATACAAATCCACAAGCACTAACATACGATTTTATACTAGAGTTGAATTTTTCTGAAGAATTTTTTTCTATTACGTTATCTCTGTTATATATATATATATATATATTTAGTTAGAAAAAATTCCATAATTGTAAAATTTATACCATAGTATATAATAATTTACTTGATTTATTGTTATTATTTGTTTTACTAATAATTCAAAGCAATAAGAAATGCGGAATGGCATCGAAATTAAATGATGCTACAGAAGCTGGCAGGGAAAATTCATACTTATGCAGTCTGATTCTCACTGAAGGAAACTGAGCTGCAAGTATGATTAATTGTTTAACAGGTACACGAAACAATGTATATATATACATTGTCTACATTGAATGTTCGAAAAGTACGGGGTCGAACAGTAGGTAAAAATAAACTATTGTGTGAAGCTATTGGTTTTAGATACGATGAAAATTACGTCACAAAGGATGACATGAAAAATCTACGCTATGGGAAAATCGTGATCATGACCGACCAAGATGTGGACGGTTCGCATAAACTTTTTTATAGTTTTGGCAACTACTTTTAAAATTGATTGTCTTTGAAGCACTCCAAGCACCAAATGCCAGAGGCAGTACCACCTACCAAAAGGGGGTATATACATATATATCGGTGTGTTGCGCTTCCCTGTGTACACATCCCCCACACAAACAGCTAGCATAGATTTAGATTTAGCTAGCAATAGTCGCATGCCACAAAGTAAGCTCACCTAGCAATCTGATAATATGTGCGCCTTATGGAGTAACCACTACTACAGTGGTGTACAAAGAAGTACTTAGCTAAAAGTGAGTTTCTTTAATAAGTAATTTATTTATGTTTTTAAATATATTACACTTAAAAACGCAATGCTCTAGTTTCGCATTTACACAACAATTTTTCTATAAATAAATTCGATAGTTTTAGTAACTAATTTTCAGTTTTAATAATTATGAACGCGACTTTAGGATCGAAATGCAAACGTAAAAAGAGCATCATCGCAAAAAATAACATTCATTGATGCTTATTCTTATATTAAGAATTAAAGATTTTTGTTTTGAGCCATAGAAGAATATCACTTTTTTGCGTATGGTACTCTACAAAAAAAGGGCGTACATAAAAGCGCTGAGATATGCATCTTTATATTATTCTTCTCCTATAAAAAGGTATACAGCGCCCTTCAGCTGCAAAAAAACTTTAATACTTCAAATAGCCTATGTTACGGCCACTAATAATCAGAATAAAATAGCCAAAACCGAATTCAAATTGGTTACGCGGTGCTTGGGATCATTAGTTTTAAAAAAACAAACAAACTGAATAAATTTTAAAAATTGAATTTTTATTTTTAAATTTAATTTCAGATTTAATAAATTAATCAGATTAATAAATTCAATGTTAAATTTAATATTTAATTTTATTTATTATAAATTTTATTTTATATTTATTTTCATTATTTATTATTTATCATAATTTTCCCTCCATCCCCTCCCCTCCATTAACACGTTCATTTTACATAGCCTCCCAATACCGTTTTTCGAAGTGGACATGGACCCACCCATAATTCAAAATGGCATCACTCTTATGATATAGAGTGTGCAGTTGAGTTGAACACATGTGTCGATTCATGAGCCAGTATGTAATGTGGTCACTGTGTCCTCAAATAATGGTAAGAACATTGTGTGTTTTTTTTCCGCTTCCTGTTACGTCATCGCTGCAATTTGAAATCTAGCGTTTCCTGTTAGAGCGTTGACCTACCTAAGTTTGGTTGAATTCATTTCAAGTATAAATTCTTTTGCTTCTTACGCATATTTTCGAGTATTCCAATATACCTCAGTCAAGTAATTATATGTGCAAAATAAATGATAACAAATTTCTTGAAAAATTGCTGAGAGCCACGGGGCTCTCACAACACAAATACGACAAGAGGTTCAAAGATCGAATCTTGGAAATAAACACCAACCAAAAACAAATACAGGGGATTTTTTGGCATCCACAATAACAAACAATAACAATACACTGGGAAAAAACTAGAGCCGCTACTACGAGTACAACAAGTACAATAATCGGATTATTTCAAGGCCATCATAGTTTAAGAAGCAGCCAACAACAATCACAAACGGAAAAAACAGGAGTACCAAGTGAAAAGTACCAACAAAAATAGACAAGTACCCTTACATGCTGCATATAAAAGCACGCATAGATCGGTACTCGGGCACTTTTTTTGCAAGCAAGCAAACAGCGGTATGTGAACTTTTTAGCTATTAGTTTGTTTTAATCGTGGTAACTTTTTTTAAATTTGAGTTGCTTTTACATTTTAAATTCATATACTTCATTGCGAAATTGATTAAACTTATTATTTTTGATATAAATTTCGGAGCTTTCCAAAGTTTATAAACCAACATTAGCATCGCTGTTGATTAATATGCAAGAGGACTTCAATCGGGTCATCAATTCGGAAGACATTCTCCGTTTCCGGTACGGATCGAGGCAACACGCCTGGAACAAAGACACAATCCTACACGTCATACGCGTCCTTATCCTCGTCATATGTGGTTGGGCTGTCCGTCTATTATGGACTCGTGCGGAACTCAAACGCTCACCTAGAAGCCACCGAACCAGTAGAGCCTCTTCTATATTCGATGGCACCCACGGCATAAAGGCTTAACCCGTTGGTTAAGCAAAACCAGCGATCGGCGTTATTTTATTTATTCAAGTAGGGTAGTAAGTCTACAAAATAAAAGTGTCAAATAAAAATAATAAAACAAACCCAACGCAAGGAGTTTTTAATGTAAGTGTAGACACCACAGCCATCAGAACACCACCCTATAACCAGACCACAACAAATTGGCGCAGCCGGTAGAATTTTCATAATAATGTTTTTCTATTCTCATAATAATGAGGTGTAGTAGTAAAATGTAGTACATAAATATTCAATGTAAAATAATGACGAATCGCGTTAATAACAAACAAAGCAAAAGCTAAAAATTTATCGATTAACGCAAGCGCTGCAACCAAGCAGGTGCAAAAGTAGAGCAACTGAACACGAGCAGAATGCAGTGTCAGTTAAACAATTAATGGAAAAAACAACAAAAACAGTAAATCAAAATTTTAACACAAGCCAAATGAGGAAAACAAAAATTAAAACACCAAAGGTGAACAACTTCAAATAGGCGAAACAAAGAAAAAAAAAATATATTTAAAGAAATAAGAGGGAAAAATATTTCTTTTTAAAACACATGTTACATCTACACTATGTCATTCTTATACATAGAACTAAGAAACTATTTATAAAAACTAATAATAAAACTAGTAATGAAAAAGGGCATAAGAAAACAAAAGAAATAAGAAATTAAAAGGAAAGAAAGAATATAATTATAATAACGTTAGAAAGAAAAAATTTAAATACTTTGTGAGGTTCGCCTGTGTTTCACCCTGTGGGTCATAGCAAAACTCGGCTCACCCTGTGTTCCGTTCATCCATTTCGCCGCGCCGCATTGCAGATGTCGGTGTCTTGCTCTCCCCACCTTGTGTCGGAGAGAGCGGGTCCCGTAGCATGGCGTGATCTTACAAATCAAAGGGTTTTTTTTGTATGCACTTTACATCACGCCATGCTACGGCATTTGCTCAGAGTGCCGATCATGATGGAGGAGAGGGAGACAGCGATAACTGCAGTGTGGTCGATGGTCAAAGAAAACGAATTCGAAAGGAGAGTTGGTAATAAGTTCGTGGTTCGAATGCACGTAGTTGGTTGGGTCTGCGATTCAGACATAATTTTAGTTAAGAATATAGTGTACTTATTAAAATAAAGAACTTAACTAAAATACCTAATTAAAGTAAACTAAAAGCAACTATACATTTAAGAATAAACAATATATTGATAAAAACTAAAGCATGTATTAAATAAAGCTGAACTGAAAGAAAAGCTGACCTATTGTCCTCAATTTGTAAAATACACATGAATTTACCTAAGTTAAGTGAACAATAATCAAAGATGTACTATTAAAAAGAAAAATACCAACATGTTTCAAAGATAACTGACTCTATTAGCTTAAGTTTAAGTGTTAGTGTTGAAAAATAAAAAAAACAAGATGATGGAGTAAGTATTTAGTAAGCGGTCTTGCACCGCCAAGTGACACAAAGATTTTGGGGCCGGAACATCACATCTCTGATACCGGCCAGGTTGGGTGGGTACAGAAAGGGGATGGAGACTTCCACCTAATCCTCCCCTCCCCCCCCCCCCCCCTCCTCCGTCCTCTCTCAAGACCCTTGCGACTGCCCCCTATTCTTCCATGTCCGTCCGCCGGGTGATTTTATAACTTTTTTTTGCTCGTCTGTTTTGAATGGCTGTTTAGCCTTAGCTCTGTTCTGTTTGTTTGTAACAGGGGTTCCTTTCCGCTGTTAGAGTTCAAGAACCCCCCCCACTTTCCCTGAGCATGGCCGGAAGAGCTGAGCCACCCTCAGCAGCGGAGCTATTGAATTTTTTTGAGTAAATACCCTGTTCGTTACAACTTGTACGAACTTTTTAAATACTTTCGAAGTAATATTTATAATTAATAACCTAACGAATTATATTCAACTAGAATAAAGTCGATATTTATTGTAAGAATAAAGACTTGTATTGAATGACATAAAAAATTGCTAATTAATTAATATTTCTAACTTAAAGTTATATACAAATATGATTTCAATTCTTCTTAATTGAAAACAAATTACAAATAGGATAAAAATATATTGTAAGAGACAACTAAAATATATAAAATTGATAATAAGTTAAGTGTAATAACAAAGAAGACAGCACGCAGAGAAGCTGACCTGAATGCCGATGTACACCCATCACAACAGCAAAAGTGCAACAACACACCACAACATGTTGACAACAGGGCGACGATAAGCGCCCAGCCAACTCGAAGGGGGAAGGGTAGCTGGAATAGCACATCATATACATTAGCTGCAATGGCTGATCATCTTAGCGATGCCAACCGAAATGGCAACCATCATGATAAAGAACCTACAACAAACCTAGGATGGAAAGCATCCACGAGGTATAACAGCATCAACAGTTGAACCCAAAAATTACTGCATGATAGGGGGGGGGGGGGGGGGGCAAAATCACAGTACCGTCAACCACTTTGAGAACACAACACAGACGATAAGATAACTAGATGATAATCCCGCGAAGAAAGTTAGCAATTCATCGGCGGTTGCGGATACATACAGCTTAGTTGCCGCTCAACAGCGAGATCATAGTCATAGATCAGGATCGCTTTAAGCCTACAATTTAAGACGACATCAGTTGATGCATCATAGAGTGGCGGCGGCGGTGATAAACCAACAAGTAGACGAACGTAAGCAGTCACAGCCAGTTCAATCTATTGCGGCCCATTCATCTTCTAACAGCAGCAGCCTCAAAAGTTAAAATTGGGGAATACTGGGAAATCTGTCATCCCTGACAGCAGCAACAAAAAACTTCACTTCCGTTTTATCTGCCGTCGTTTTTACACACGAACAGTGAACTCATAAAATTCTCAACCTTCATTGCCACGAGAAATTCACCACCATCATTGCCACAAGAACATCATCAACGGAAACATCATCGGCATAAACATCATCCACACCAGCTCCATCAACTCTACCATCTTTATTAACAAAACAACCGAATAAACAGCGGTAAGTCTTTCATTCACCCCGTCACTCTAAATAAACACGGAAACTTTGAAATATATATCGGTGTGTCTTGCAAACTCATTTGCACATACCCCCCGATTAAACAGTCACTGATTATGCCAACCGCCTTGTGGGGCTGCCGGTGTGGCCGTCGCTCGGCAGAGCCGAGTGTGGACACGCCCATGGCATTTTCTTTGACTGTTCTCTTCAGTTTCTTTTCAACTTTGTTAGCTTTAAGTTTTGGCTCAACGATCGTCGTGAATGGACGTTTGATTTTTTGACCTGTTACTCGCAAACATATTTTCGTTATCCTAATAAAGAATTTTCAACAAAGATTTTGAAGGAGACTAATTGAATCCGTATTCCATATTCTTCATCTAAACAGTCACTACTATATTATTAATTCTTATTATTATTACAATTGCTATTATCACTTAAATTATATTTACTAAATACATATGATATACACAAAAGAAGATAAAAAACGAAAAGTAGACAATAAGCAAATCCGTAGTACACATAAGCCAACCACAATTCAACAACATAAATGTACAAGAAAAATTTAATATCGTTTTGTACGATACTAAATTTTTCTTCCCTCGAGGGTGGAGGGATGTTGTATGTCGCGATCGCAATTTCCAGTTCCGGGAGATATGAACTTTCAACGCCACTATTATTGTTTTCATAATACTACTCCGCGAGTGAGTCAAGGCCAAGTTCACGTTATTAATGCAACCACAGCACTTTGCTTGGTAAGCCCGAAGCTTTAATTTAATTTGGTTTAGTCAAGCTTTAGTTTAATTTGGTTTAGTCAAGCTTTGGTTTAATTAACTTCCAAAACCAAGTCAACAACCAGAACACTTCGTATGGAATGGATTGTGGAAACTAGCGTTCAATAGCGAGCTTCCAAACCATTAAATCGCTTGGTTTAAAAAACCAACGATCGGAATCCACACGCGGAAGGATCAAATTGGGAACGATTTTCTTCCGCGTATTGATTCTGCGAATATTACAATTTTAATATTGTGAAATGATGGAAATTGCGAAACACGGCATACTGACCCACTTTGGTTCGGTCGACGGGTGTGTCAACCGAGCCAAGGTGGAAAATAGAAAAGATTCCAACGGGAGTCTTGTTAAAATCTTGAAACGAAGAAGTCGTTTCGTTTAACCGCGTATAAAGTCGCGTGCTAGATAATAAGAATAAGTTCTAAGTTAAATTATAGTCAAGTCGCGATTAAGGCAAGTGTGTTAATTTAAAATTGTTCTATCTCGAAATTAGTGAAAGGAGTGTCCTTAGAAATATAATACGAAATATAAGTGTAATTAATAACAAGTGTAGTTATAACAGTAAAAAAAAAATAACAATAAATAAAGAAATTAAAAGAGTAACATTTAGATAAGGAGTTTTACTTGCTGTCCGAAGGACAACAGAGATATCAGAAGACCACCCGAGAAGATACAAGTCTTTTGAATTTATTTTCCAATTTGTTAGTACTATATTTATATTTACAAAGATTTTTTTTTCTTTTTCTCTTTTCCATTACTTCTATAGACTGATACGATCGCAAGTATCACGAAATGCCCATGCAGCATACTTCTGCAATTTCTGCCTTCAACATTCAAGGAATGATAGTGCAATGCAACGACACAAACTGGTGTGCGGAAGGACTGTTGCAGAGATGCCGTCAGCAGATAAGGGGGTAATTAGTTTTAATAATTATGAGCGTAAGTTAGACGTACCATTCGTTGTCTCAACCCAATCGAGAATCTGTGGCAAATAATTAAACTGCAAATAGCAAATAGGAAGCCCAGAACTTTACCTGAGTTAGACCGCATTATTGAAGAAGTCTGGTATGATGGGATCACAGCGCTCACACTGCAAAATTTGATCGACTGCCTGTCCGCATCAAAATGCTCATAAAAAAACAAAGGAGGCTCCCAAATATAATAATAGGTTTTCATTTTATAGAATCTTTAACATTATAATTGTCTTACGATGTAATTTCATTTTTTTATTCGAAACGAAAAATCCCTTATTTATTAGAAATCCCTTAGAAATATTATGAAATTTAGGTGTCCGGATTTCTATGTCTGCTACTGTAACTATTTTAAAACTTATGTGAATAAGCGTATTCAGTTAAGAACAATAGATAATGTATAACATAACAGGAATCCTTTGTAATAATAATGTTAAATGAAAACAATCTTTTCAACATGTATAAATAATGCTCTATATATGAGGCTAAAATAAAAGCCAGCAAATTAGATACTAAACACATACACATAATAAAAAAAATAAATAAAATTATAAATAACTTGCTAGATTGCAAATTACAAAATATAAAAATAAACAAATATAACGTATGCATACTATGTATACTAATGGAAGAATTCAACACCACAATACGAAAAATACAGAAAATAACCAATATTAAGAAATCAACAAATAGGCCATATAAGCCAAAGCCCTTTAATATACGTCGCGATAAGTACTCTTCCACATTGAAAATGCAGTAAATTACTTAAGCACGCACGCACTTTTATATATGATTTATTTTAATCTCGATTAATCTAATGAGTTTATTAATTGCATTTAAAGTGATTTTCTGCAAACTATCTGCAAATAAGCGAAACGGCACTTAAAATGTCATAAAACATGAAGGTGATGTGAGGTCAGTTGTTTAGTCTATCAAGAGACATAAATACAATCTTTAGCCCGTACTGTATTCATGCAAAGCTCGCGCCATCTGTGGGTGAAGTTTCGGACAAAAAAAAACTGCTGTAATTAATATTTTTACTTCAGTTTTCAGAAAGTAATATTTTGAAGTGAAGGAAAATAATTTTAATTATTAGTTTTAAGTGTTTCAATTCAATTCAAATTTCAGAGTTTTTAAGTGTTTTGCGCTACAAAGTGTTACAAATTAAGCAAAGAAAAGAAGAGCGCTTTCGTAAGTTGGAAAAATTTACAATGTTGTAAACGAGCTGTCAACTCTTGACAGGACCAGTGCACACATCCCCCACACAAACAAAATTAATTCCCAAAATTTTCCTTTTTGTTATATGTAATCTATATAGTGTTAACTAACTAATTGGATAACAGTCTCCTTAAACTCCATTGTGTAATGTTGGCAGAAACTTTTAATAGCCAAGAATCCAAGAAGATGCTGCCCGCTCTGCCGTGGAGAGCATCCGCTCCGGCAGTGCGGCCTCTTCCTCGACCTGTCCGTCGAGGCCCAGTGGAGTCCGCTCGCAGGACGCCACGTGTGCGTCAACTGTTTGGCGTGTTCACACACAACACCACGCTGCACCAGCACGCGCCGCTGCACAGATTGCGGCGAGGCCCATCACAGCACCCTGCACCATTAGGAGCCTGATCCACCCCAAGGCGGAGGGGCGGGGAGCTTTGCAGTCCTGCAAGGCGGGCGGGATGTTTACGCCAAAATAAACCGCTCGCCAGCCTGCCTCTCCTGATCGTCCGAAGCCGTGTCCTCTCAGAACGCGGACTTAGGCCGCTCAGGAGAGGCAAGCTTGACTGCAGGCTCCTTAGCTCCAGCCTTGGCGGTCGGGGATGCAGATCGACACTTGGCTACCATCAGTGAACCGCAACATACAGCAAACCGAAAACAACAGCGAACTTTAACAATTAATCTAATTTCATACAATCACAATTACGCATTTACCATTTAAAATTACAAACTTTGTAAAAACACACACCAACAGTGAAATAAATTTACGAAGAAAAACAAATAACATTCAACTGCCGTTTTGCGAAGAAATACTTAGGACATAAAAACCCGAGCGATCCAGAATAAAATTCAGAATTAGTCTAGCCAGAAAACCATCAGGCTTTTATTTACTCTAGTTCTCCGCCAGCGACATAGCAAGGCGAAACTTAAATAGTGCCAACTTAAGTGAAGGCATTAACCCTTAATTAGGCGCATGGGGTCAGGGCCACTTTAAATTGAAAAAAAAATGTTTTACAGTGCTTACCGCGCGCTCACGCTTTTTCTAGCTTCCTCACTCCCCGCGGGGTACGCAAATTAGTCGCGTCCAGAACATCAACACGTGCGCATGTATCGCTGCTCTCTATAGCGCTGACCCCATGCGACCAGTTACGTTACTATTTTTTGGCGGATGTTAATTTTTACTTTTGTGTTTTCTTTTAGTTTATATTAGGATATTGTGTATTATTTTTCTTTGTATGTGTGTATTTCTATACTGCGTAATTGCTTTATGTATTTTTGAGTTTATTTTGATCCCTTTACCTTTTTTCAGGTTTTTACTGATTTGTAATGTCTAACGAAAGACAAATATTGCAATGGATGGAGGAAGTGTCCGATGAAGAGCAAGATGTAGCTGGTTCGGATTCGGAAGACGAAACGGTAAACGATACCGCTATTGATAGTGCTCATGATTCAGAAAGCGAAATTGAAGAGTCCGAAAATATTCAAGACATCCCTGAACCATCGGAAGGTAACTATTTTTTATCTCGACATACTCAGAGAAATGGCCCGAAAGTGAAATGGTCTGAAGTACCACCATCGAAAGCATTAAGGACCCGAGCACAAAATATTATTCTTCACTTACCGGGAGTCAAAGCGTATGCAAGAAACGCCAAATCTCCCCTTGAATGCTTCCAATTGTTCTTTGACAGTGATGCTATTGAACTTTTGGTCACAAATACCAATTTATATATTGATAAAATAAAGGAAAAGTTCGGAAGAGATCGTGATGCAACCTCTACTGATTATACGGAAATTAATGCATTTTTGGGCTTACTGATTATGGCTGGAGTCCTAAAAGGGTCGCACTTGAATTATATTGATTTATGGGCACAAGATGGATCAGGCGTAGAAATGTTTCGGCTAACAATGCCTTATAAACGTTTTCTATTTTTGTTGAGATGTCTGCGATTTGATAATACGTCAGATCGAGCGGAAAGACTAAAGATTGATAATATGGCAGCGATAAGATATTTGTGTCAAATTATAGAGAGTAAGTTTTTATCTGCTTATTGCCCCGGTGAGAATGTAACTATCGATGAACAGTTGGTTGGTTTTCGTGGTCGCTTTAGAGGGAAGGTTTACATGCCTAATAAACCAAACAAGTACGGAATAAAAGTTCAAGCAATGGTGGACTCGAAAACATATTACTTGTGCAAGTTTGAAGTTTATTCTGGAAAACAACCAGATGGAGAATATCAGATATCCAATTCCCCAGATGAGATTGTAAAACGTCTAGTTGAACCAATAAAACGCAGCGGTCGAAACATAACAACTGACAATTGGTACACAAGTACAAAACTGGCTAAGGAGTTGCTAACGCCTGAATATAAATTGACTCTTGTTCGTACATTGAATAAAAGGAAGCCTGATATCCCAACTGAATTTTTGCCAAACAAAAATAGACCAACATGTAGTTCAGTTTTCGGATTTCATAATCAAATGACTATAGTCTCATATATTCCTAAGCCAAGGAAAGCTGTTGTTTTACTTTCCACCATGCACAATGATAACGCCATTGACGAAACAACAGCCAGAGCTCAAAAGCCAGAAATAATTACTTATTACAATAGTACCAAAGCTGGTGTGGATTGTAATGACCAACTTTGCAGCAATTATAATGTTGGAAGAAGAACAAAGAGATGGCCACTGGCTGTATTTTTTCATCTTATAAACTTATCTGGCATCAACGCATTTGTCATACACAAAGCGAATACTGAGAAGAGTATCACACATACAAGACGGATTTTTTTGAAAAAATTAGCAGCAGCACTTGTGGAAGATCACCAAAAACGTCGCATACAACTACGTGCTGTACCAACGACAACAAAGAAACGGCTCCGCGAAGTTCATGATGTGGACGAGACGGTACAACAATCGACAGCTAAGCGCGGGCGCTGTTCATCATGTCCTAGAAAGGACGACAAAAAAGTGCCAACAAAATGCTTCAAATGTCATACATTTATTTGTCAGCAACACTCGAGGGTTTACTGCGTCGGGTGCAGAACAGAAGAATCCGCTGTTGAGACTGATTAATTATTTTTTTTAAGTTGATCTCGGCTATGCCAAAAAAATGAGTTTAAAGAGAGGATATATATTTTATATTGTTCCAGTATATATATAATGTTCCAGTTATGTTTTCGTTTCTTAAAGTTTATTATATTAAAGAACTATGTTAATTACTATAAAATACATTAAGTTTTATTTCTTTTTGACACTCCTTTCCCAATGTTTTTTTGGGGTCCCTCAAGACCCCATGCGCCTAATTGGGTGATTTTTTTAATGCGCCTAGTTAAGGGTTAAGTCTCGTCCAGTGGCGTTCCACGCCGGACAACCGTCAGGGCGACCCCTTTTGTTGTTGGAAAGCGTTTTCGAATATTAAAATTTATATTCACGTTTACACTTTCATTAAAATACTGAGTGTACAAGTAAAAGCTTGCGCTGTACGAGCAGCGCAATCCTCGCCGCGCGCCCGTTCGGCGCCAGAGCCGACGGTGGTACCAAGCACCGGCAGCGGTTGAAGTGTAAGACGACGAGCACTACACCTACGTGGGTGGTAGTGGCCGAGGGCGTTCTGTGTCATCGCAAACAACATGGGTGGCACAGCGACCACCACAGCACCCGTACCGCCTCGCCTACAGCAACAGCAGCAGCAACCAATCCGGCAGGAACCTGATCCCAGCAGCAGGAGGACGCACAAAGCGGACCGAGCCAGAGACGGCTTATGCTGGTACCACCAGTTGCACGACTATAGACTATATACGTGAGTATTTGTGTTAAAATATAGTACTCTAAAACTTAAAAATTAATAAAATTATTAAACAATAGTATTCTAAAATGCAAAAATTAATTAAATTATTAAAGAATAGTACTCTAAAATGCAAAAATGAATAAAATTATTAAAAAATAGTACTCTAAAATGCAAAAATGAATAAAATTATTAAAAAATAGTACTCTAAAATGCAAAAATGAATGAATGAAGAGCACTATAGTGACGCTTTGATCCGAGGCTCCGCCCCACGGATATGGAGCGTATTTTGGTTCGGATGTTTAAAGATACTAGGTTGTTTTTGCGTGCTCATTGAAGTTTAGTGATTGCCCAGTCTGATAAAGGTAAAAATTTGGTCTTGTAGAGCCGTGTGCAATACCACGAGAAGATGATTGTTTGCATTGAAGCCTGTGTAGGACGTGGTTTTTACCAAGTCATGTCCGGCGGTTTGTCAACTCGTTGCCATTATCAAATCGCGGTTTGGGGATTTGGTTAAGGATTTGCTCGCTTGGTATAAAAAGATTCGGGCGCGGACTTTCAGTAGGTCTATTTATTGGTCGCTGATGAGGTTCCCTGAGCAAGTTGTACGTTTGCAGTATCTTTACGGTATACTTATACTTTTTGGTATAAGTGCATAAGGATGGTGTGTGCCCTGAATGCCCATCTGGGGGACGCAATCCTGGTATACCTATCCCATTAAACGTGTTGTTGCCGCTGCACTAAGGGGTGTGTTAGGTTCGAAGTTGTTATTTAACAACGTCCGTTGTATAGATGATGTCCTACATCAAATGGTAACCATTCCATTGTGGGATGATTACGAATTCGCCAAGTTTGACGTGGTTGACATATACATTCGAATGAGTGGTGATGATATTTTACGATTGTTGACTGTAGTTTTTTCTACACCGTCGTTTGCTGGTAGGTGGCATATGCCCACTGATTTGGTGTTGGAATGCCTTAAATATTGTTTCTTTGTCGCAAACTATTTTTCCTACGGTTCTATAGTCAATGCAGAGGTTTGCCTCAAGGTGCTGTCTGTACCGTGAGTATAAATTCTCGTGATTCCCTTCGTTTTTATTCAGTTAACTTCGACTTGCTGCCAAAATGTTGTTGTACACATAGCAACAATGTGTCCAAATTGTTGGATTTTTGTTGCTAGCAACATTGTTTATAGGAACATTTTTTGTGGGTTGCTAGCAGCATTTTTTGACGTATAAGCAGATTTTGCTGTGTGAAGATGCAAGTCGCTTGGCTCGTTTGCATCCACACAATTATTATATTATATACTTAATTATTATAATTATATTATTATATACTCAAAATTTTAAGAAGAAAGAATATTGTATGTGTTTGAATTATTCTATTTTATGTTTGTGAATTATTGAATACTTTATGTTTTTGAATTATTGAGATTTTATGTTTGTGAAAAATTGAAATTTTCATGAATTATAGTTATTGATATTTTGTATTTATGTTTGTGAATTAAAATTATTTATATTTGTAAAATTACCGAAATTTATGTGTAAACCAACAAGAAGTAAGTAAAAATGTAACCCTGTGTCAGAAAAGAACAAACAGCTGATCGTACGCAATACAACCCTGGGTGAGAAAAAGAACAAACAGCTGATCGTACGTGATACAACCCTGGCAGCCCGACAATATCAAAGGAGCTGCTAGTAGACGCAAAAGCGACTTGAGCTCCTTCGGTCTAGCAGGTAAGTAGACTTGACTAGAGACTTAGAAGACTTAAACGGTATACCTATAAGACTGGAACTGTTAAAGCAAGCCAGGTAAACAAGCCAACGGTGAGCTATATACAGTTTGACAGAGTGCCTGGCCTGATCGGTCGGCTAGTAAGGCAGTTCATGGTGGCCAGTAAGACAGTTGAATTAAAATATATCAGTGTACGGTCGGTAACACAGTAGATCAGAAGACAGTCCGCACAGTCGGTAATGAAGGTTAATTATAATAAGTAAATAGTAAACCAGTGAAATTTACCCGAAAGGGAAAGTAAAAGCGTTGATATTCTGTATAGTAAGATAAAATTATGCAAATAAAGTTATAACGTAAAAAGAAGTATGTGTTACAATCATTCTTACACGGTTCCAAGAATATAAATTTTCTGTTCCGAACTCTGGATGTCCGGCGAGTATATCCGGAGCTAAAAAGGTTCGTCACCTCTGATGGCTGCGGTATTGTGTTTCCACAGTGCAAGGGAATTTGTACTGAGAAATTTTGTATTTTAAATTTGTACTGAGTTTTTAGGTTTATTTTGAATTAATTCTAATTCACTGATTTTATATTTCTTTTTCGTGGTCAACTCTGGGCCCTGGCTGCTAAGCCGGAAAGGAGAATTAGGGTGTCAAGGAAGAATCTCGTCACCTTGTCGGGTGACGAAGTCTCCATGGAGGAGAGTGTAGGAGATGAAAGTGGGGTTTCAGGTTTCAAGGTGTCTCTATGCATTCCATTGAAGAGGACCAAGAAGAATAGGTCCTCAAAAGAGGAGGACACTACTACCGATGGCTAGACTGAGCTGAGATGTATTTCAGGTTGTCCGTCGTAGAAAGGTTATGAAGACCACCTCTTCACCGGCAAGCAGCTCGAAGGAAGTTGCAGGAGTGAATGCGCCTATAGATAGATCTGCCATTGCGGGCGCTAAAAAGGTAGCTAATGCCAAAATCTGTCCGTCTGATTTAGGAAAAAAGTTACATAGCCTTCCGGCCAAAGTAGAAAATTTGGTGGGTTCAATGAAAGAAATTTCATCGTCTCCTTCTTCTTGTGGACCTTCTAAGGGCATTACGGAGACGATGCCGCGCCATCCGCGTTTGCCGGCCTGCCTTATTGCAATTCATTAGATTTCGATCCAGAGAGGAGCCGTTTTTTTTTTAAATAAATATACATTGCTTATATAAAACAGAAGATTCGTTTCGCTAAATAAATAACTACAAAACTATTTAAAGTACAACTATGAATAATAATATATATACATATATAATTCATTTGAAAGTTAAGGATAAAATTATGAATCTCGAAACGATCTAATAACCCTAACGTACAATAACAACACAAAACAAAATAACAGAACAAGCAAATGTGAATTTTTTTGTATGCCATAATTAAAATAAAACCAACGTGCTTCGCAATCAACCAATTACAACAAGAACGGATGGGTGAAAATCCATGTATCTAATTTCATGTCAAAGTCAAATAATGATGTAATATAAAATTTGTAAAATTTACAAATTTCAATTATGGTGAAGTAAAATAAATAATTGAAATATAAAATTGTGTTGTGTGTTTATTCTCCGAAATGGAGTATATACATATATGGAAATGTAGAACGGTATACATTTTTTAACCGTTATAAACGGTTAATGGGCATGTACATGTATGTATGTCCGCAGCCGGCGTTGGAAATTTAATCTTTGTTGAGGGTATTATGAATAAAACAATCTACTTCAATATACTTAAAGAGAACCTGCTCCAAAGTGGCGAGAAACTTGGAATACGTCCCGATTTCCCCTATTACCAGAACAACGATTTGAAACACAAAGTGGCAATCGTGCAAACCTAGAACGCCAACATTTAATGAAAGCACCGACCCGCCCAAAAAAAAAAAAAGAAAAGAAGAACAAGCGAATAACACCAAGAAACAGTCGTATTCCATGTTAACAGATAGCTCAGACGATGAGTTGGAGCTCTTTAGTATCATGGTTCAGCAACCCTCTGCCAGGGGTTGCAGATCGAGTGGTCCCTTTGACCTCTCTCGCAACCGCTCAAGACCAAATATCTCAAGCTGGTTGCAAAAAATACGCAATATATTCACACAACACGCAGCCGCGATCCTTTGTGGTCTCATATTCGCTGCTGCGTGTCGCTGGTTCTTTAACCGTGTCAGACAGGGATCAGTCGCTGGACAGCGACGACGATACGGAGGAAGACGGAGCCAACCAGTTCAGGATCCTACCTCAGACGTTCATGAGGATGTCAGAAATGCAACGCCTAGCACTGAAGAAGGGCAACTCAGTGATGTTGCTTGGAGCGAGCTCTACGAGCTCATTTAGAAAGGCAGTTTCTGACAGGTATCTATCGGAGGCGGGAAAATATACAGATTTAGCCCCATATATGGTTGCAGCCGACGTCAGACACTGTGTCGTGGATGATTCTCTGTCATTCCAGGACTTTAACTGGCCATCGCGTATTTATACTGCGATAGCCACCAACCCACAGATATTCCATACTGCATGAAATAAGATGACATAAAATTTCAAAATGTTTTTTGTTTTTAATTTTTAAGTTGTTAATCAGTAAGTAAAGAAAATAAATCAAGTTTCTTGTTTAAACTACACTTTCATATAAACAATTTGGCGTTTAAATTGTATCGATACACGTTTTGGTTTTCAAAATACAGCATTCGAAATTTTTATACTGTACCTATATGAAATGTATATAAATACATTAATTTCTGTCCAATATACATATAGAGAAATTAATATGTATAATATACAAAATAAAAAAAATTTAAGTGGAGTCTGAACTTAACTGCAGTACACCAACTGAATTGTAGTTAGGATAGTTTTCTCTACCTCGCGCGGTCTAATACAACAGCAATTGCACAGGGTTCTAAACACCCGCATATGTAATCTGTATACTTTAAGTAAATTTCAAGACTATATAAGCCTGAATGTTTCACAAATGAAACGAGACATAGTTTAACATTCAACAAGTTACTTGTTTTCTTGCCTCCAACGTTTGTTTAAGGTTAAGTGCCTGAAGAAGTATATTTTCAGAGATTGCTTCAAGTGCCGGGACACACTTGTATACACAGATTCTATTTTGAGATTCGGGTATTAACACGGCTTCGATTACTGGGTTATTCCGGCTTCAAAGCTGATTTTCACTTCACGGCTCCACATTAACACTACTGTGGATGATGTGAGGGCGCACATCAATTCTCAACTTGGCCTATTCGATACTAGCATATTGGTAAAAAAGTTTAATCTAAAACCTGGCAGCTTGGTATCCTCTTTCAAGATTATAGTACAACCTCATCTGTTTACTCGTATCTTGGATCCTAATTTCTGGCCTAAAGACACTCTAGTCCATGAATTTTTTCACAGAACCAATACAAATATTAAGCATAATTATTTAGACTTATAAACACCACTTCTCTATAATTGCCCCTGGTTTATGTGCCTGTGACAATTACTCTCATTGCAAGTCAAGAAAATCAATAATTGTGAAGATATGGAAGAATGGAAACTTTAGAAGAAATACAAATTGCGTTAATTTCGATGGCAATTTTAGACGCGTTTTTCACAATTCTTGGAGAAGACGCGGAAATTATAAATGATATATAGATATACTGAATATATATTTAAGTTAAGTGTAAATAATACAAACATACATGTATATGTATAGAGTAAGAAATCTAAAATAAATTCAATTCTAAGTCAGGAGTTAATATAAGAAAGAGCTTAATCACAGGAAAAAAGGACTTAGGTGATGTTTTGAATGAATGATCTCTTTACCCACAGTCATTTGGATACAGACTAGTTAGTATTAAAAAATAACAATTGGAATGTTTGTTAATTATATTTTTATCTAGATAAACGATTAGCAAAAGTATTTCCCGGAAAAGATAACGTTCTATTTGATAAATGGGGGAATTTTTCTAAATCATTTTTTGAAATACACCAACAACGCGTCCGTGATGATGTTAAAAGATGGCTCCAAATCAAATGAGACGATCAGGTCAGATGAACAGAATTGGAGCCATAATAATGACCTTCGGAGAATTAGTTGAAGATTATCTTATGCATTTGCCTGAGAGTCAGGCAAAAATTATAATACGTAACATTTTTGTTTCGCTCAATATTGCAGCTCTGCAATATGAATTAAGAAGGAATATGTAAATATTACGTGAAATATATTACGTTATGTCTTCAATTTATTTTGTACTCTAATTTTGTATTTTCAAATAACTCAAATTTACTCATTTGTAACTAAAAGAAACCAAAACATAAATGCAAATAAGTGAATGCGTATAGCTTGGAAATCCTTCGCCAATATAATCTGTTGGCAGAAAACCGTGGTAAGTTTCCAAAAATTAAACAATTATTATACTTGAATACAATGTTTTTTTACAGAAATTAGAAACAACGTCATCATTGACTTGCTGCCTTGCTGATTTCTTAATAAAGCCCGTTAGCAGAAAAAGTTTCATTGGGAGCGACAGGAAGCGAAAATTTTCGAAAGCGAGTATACCTGATTTCAAAGAATCATTTTTTATTTTAGCAGCAAATAATTGTGAGTTACAAACAAAAACTAAACCTATAATTGATAGTTTATATACTGCAAAAGAGAAGCTTCAACAAATTATTTGCTGCATTTGTGAAAATATATTTACCACTAAAGATTTCTATGTTTTCTACGCAGACATATTCTATAAAGTTAATTAATTTTTTATGAAATATCACTTGAAGATAGTGAAGTGTTCTTCTCTTTCCACTTTAATTAATGATTTTAAAAAAAATATTTCATAAAACTACATTTTCTGAAATAATTAAAAATGACACTAACTTGCTTTCAATGTAAGAAAACTTTATTTTGTTTAATTATTGTTATTACTTTTTAATAGGAAATACGAGCGAACTACTGCAGAGCAGTTATCTCATTTTCTTCAATTTTGTGAAAATCATCCATAACTTATGGCGGGCAAGACAAACCCGGACTTGAATTTACAGGACTTGTGGATTCAGCTCAGCAACGAGGTGAATTATATGATTAGTCGCTTGCTGTCATCTCTGAAAGCTGTGATCAAAGAACTACACTTCCGTTTTCTACTGCGAGCAAAGAACATCTTTAACTCGAACTTCAGCGAAAATCAAACAAGAGACGTTTGCAGTTTTCACAAATATCACAATCAGTATAAACAACGACTTACATCAACTTCATCAAGGAAGACCACCATTGAACACACCACATCACTGGTAAGTAGTTCATTCCACTCCGTCACGCTTATTTTCCATAATTAATCTTGAAATATATATCGGTGTGATTCGCAAATTCCACATTGTACACACCCCCCGCGTTTCCAATTAGTAAAAATTTTAGTTTCATTGGTTACGTTGATGTGTTTCTTTATAATATTATTTGCAGACACTTGGTGTTTGGCGAAGCCAACTGCGGTGCCGCGCAAGGCTGACCAGATGGTCACAGGTGGAGGACCGTACAGTGCCGGCATTCCCTCTTTCGAGGCAGCTGAAGTCGCTGGAGAGGAAACAGTGCCAACTATTGGCTTCAGGGTAAATTTTACAGATAGAAATTTTAAAAATGTTTAATTAATGTAATTGTTTTACAAACCAGCCAATTGTTTTATTGGATAATACTAACACACAGTCCTGTCCAACCATGGGCACGCCCTCCCCAACGTTAAACACGCCGTCGCCAATTTATACCAACAGATAAAAGTTGTGCTTTTGTTTCCAGAAAATGTTTTCATCAGTATAAAGGATTTGTTATAAAGTCAAAAAATTATGTTTCTGTTCACGATTGTTCAAATTGGAGGTTTGCTTCTGAGGTTATAGACAATGTTGAAACAAAAGATGTTATTTTGTCTTCTAGATCAACAATTAAATGGAATAATATTTCAATTAAATCAATGAAATTAAAATTGTTTTGTTTATTACACACCATTACACATTTGTGATGTAATACCAACAGATGAAGGTTGTGCTTTTGTTTCCAGAAAATGTTTTCATCAGTATAAAGGATTTGTTATAAAGTCAAAAAATTATGTTTCTGTTCACGATTGTTCAAATTGGAGGTTTGCTTCTGAGGTTACAGACAACGTTGAAACAAAAGATGTTATTTTGTCTTCTAGATCAACAATTAAATGGAATAATATTTCAATTAAATCAATTGTTTATGCCAACCGCCTTGTGGGGCTGCCGGTGTGGCCGCCGCTCGGTTGGTCCGGGTGTGGTCGCGCCCTTCGATAACTTTACTTTTGACGTCTCTTTTGCTTGCGTTTTTCAAGCTACATTGTTAACTTTTCACATATAACTATTAGTTTTGCTATTAACGATTGAACGAGGTCTACTTAATTTTTCTCATTGGAAATAAAACCTTGATGTACTAGAATTAAACGTAACCAATAAAGATAATCAACATTTGATCCATATATCCGCTATCCACAGTCTTCGCACATATACATCAATGAAATTAAAATTTTGTTGTTTATTACACACCATTACACCATTACACATTTGTGATGTAATACCAACAGATGAAGGTTGTGCTTTTGTTTCCAGAAAATGTTTTCATCAGTATAAAGGATTTGTTATAAAGTCAAAAAATTATGTTTCTGTTCACGATTGTTCAAATTGGAGGTTTGCTTCTGAGGTTACAGACAACGTTGAAACAAAAGATGTTATTTTGTCTTCTAGATCAACAATTAAATGGAAAAATATTTTAATTAAATCAATGAAATTAAAATTTTGTTGTTTATTACACACCATTACACCATTACACATTTGTGATGTAATACCAACAGATGAAGGTTGTGCTTTTGTTTCCAGAAAATGTTTTCATCAGTATAAAGGATTTGTTATAAAGTCAAAAAATTATGTTTCTGTTCACGATTGTTCAAATTGGAGGTTTGCTTCTGAGGTTACAGACAACGTTGAAACAAAAGATGTTATTTTGTCTTCTAGATCAACAATTAAATGGAATAATATTTCAATTAAATCAATGAAATTAAAATTTTGTTGTTTATTACACACCATTACACCATTACACATTTGTGATGTAATACCAACAGATGAAGGTTGTGCTTTTGTTTCCAGAAAATGTTTTCATCAGTATAAAGGATTTGTTATAAAGTCAAAAAATTATGTTTCTGTTCAAGATTGTTCAAATTGGAGGTTTGCTTCTGAGGTTACAGACAACGTTGAAACAAAAGATGTTATTTTGTCTTCTAGATCAACAATTAAATGGAATAATATTTCAATTAAATCAATGAAATTAAAATTTTGTTGTTTATTACACACCATTACACCATTACACATTTGTGATGTAATACCAACAGATGAAGGTTGTGCTTTTGTTTCCAGAAAATGTTTTCATCAGTATAAAGGATTTGTTATAAAGTCAAAAAATTATGTTTCTGTTCACGATTGTTCAAATTGGATGTTTGCTTCTGAGGTTACAGACAACGTTGAAACAAAAGATGTTATTTTGTCTTCTCGATCAACAATTAAATGGAATAATATTTCAATTAAATCAATGAAATTAAAATTTTGTTGTTTATTACACACCATTACACCATTACACATTTGTGATGTAATACCAACAGATGAAGGTTGTGCTTTTGTTTCCAGAAAATGTTTTCATCAGTATAAAGGATTTGTTATAAAGTCAAAAAATTATGTTTCTGTTCACGATTGTTCAAATTGGATGTTTGCTTCTGAGGTTACAGACAACGTTGAAACAAAAGATGTTATTTTGTCTTCTAGATCAACAATTAAATGGAATAATATTTCTGTTCACGTCAAACGCTCCCTGCGTGAACTATGTGTGCTCTCTAGTGCTACTCTAACCCTCACTTTAGAGTAGCGTTCTCTACTATTGAGTAGACTGTGGTTGCACCCCTGCAACCACGCTTGCAAACCAAGTTGCCAACCTCCCTGGCCGCAACTGCTGCTGTCACCCCTGACAGCCGCAACGTTGTTAACTTCACTTCTTTGATTATCGTGTATGGATCAACGTGTGTGCAGAGCACAAGCAACCAAAAACCATAAATTTAATCTAATTTTGGAACATCAGCGTTGAGAAGTGCATTGGACATCGGAAAACACATCCTCACCATCCCCGGACGCATCATCAACACCAGCCACCAGTCAACAAACAACATAACAACATTCAAACAGCTACGGTGAGTCCATTTTTTCCACCCCCTTTTTTATAATCCCCATAAATCCCTGAAATATATATCGGTGTTGTTCGCAGATTTATTTGCACACACCCCCCAACCCAACATTTGGTCCAATCGACCCGGATTGTACTCCGACCACTCGATTACCTCTAACCCCAAAGATATATATTTCAGGCCTCCATCACTATTTCGCTGCTAATTTGGAAGCAACACGTGAGCTTCCAAATTAAACCCCCCCCTCTCTCTCTCAAGTGTTTTTCTTCGCGCGAAAGTGCAAAACGTTTGTGACGTCACACACACACACAAACGTTCCCCTCTCGACCCCGATCATATTCCGCCAACGCGTAGTGCCGAAAAATAACAACGAAAAAATAAAACATCAGAGTTGTTTTCCGCGGCCCAATTTACGCGTGCGACAAAATAAACTTTTAAACTTTATTTCTGGAACAATTTACAGCTAAGGCAAGAAAAATATTTAAAATTATTTTGAGTATTTCGACGCGCGAATCCTCCGCTGGTTTATTTAATTGAATTCGAATTAAATTAATTGTTGCGTCATAGTTTGACCGCGAGTCGAAGTAAATTAATCGTTTTGCGTTGGATCACCCCCTACTCGTGTTGAACTCAGTACACTCAATTTCCATATTTCTCGTTTCGGTAAATTTCTCCAATGGACCCCCTATCTAAATTTATAAGCGTTTCTGAAACGCTGGAGGAATTCGAAAATGAATTTAACAATATTCCGGAGCGCGAACATTCAGGTTTCTCGCTGGACACTCATCAGGAGGAACTTAAAGCGGTCTGGTCGGACCTCAAAACCGCGTATGCTTCATGTTTGGAGTATCTGATCTCCACGGCTGATGAGGAGGCAGATGCACGAAGCTCCGACCTGACCACCCTTAAGACCAAGTACAGGCAATGCTACCAGATGTACGTGCGTTTCTCCTCAAAAATACGCGAACAGCAGTTTCTCGTTGCCCCCAGTTCCTCACTGTCGTCGAAAGTGGAATCTCTCCCTATGATTCAGACGAATCTTTCGGGTCATAACATCAGTTTGCCGCCGTGCGACACTGATATATTTAAGGGCGACTACGAATCATGGCCGACCTTTCGCGATATGTTTTCTGCGCTCTATATCCGAAACAATCGACTTTCTCCGGTCGAAAAGTTGTTTCACCTCAACCAAAAGACCCGAGGTGAAGCGAAGGAAATAGTGCAGAAGTCGCCCCTCATCGACAGCGGATTCGAACAGGCATGGAGGAATCTGACCGATCGATTCGAAAACAAGCGTATCCTCGTGAACGTTCAACTCCGAGCGTTATTTTCTCTCGCACCAATCCACAATGAATCTGGAGTTGCAATCAAACGCCTCCAACGTGAGATAAACAACTGCCTCTCAGCTCTCACATTGTACGAAGTCGACGTGAGCAGCTGGGACGCAGTTGTTGTACATCTGTGCTCTACTCGCCTCCCCGAGACTACCCTCTCTCTGTGGGAACAATCCCTCACCCACAAACGCGAAATTCCGAAATGGGGTGAAATGGACGCGTTCCTCACTTCTCGTTTCCAAACGTTGGAAACTGTAGACGATATTCGGAAGTCGGTCCAGCCCCCTAAGAAAGTGTCTGTTCCCCCAGCGCGCCGTTCTTCCACTACGAAACCTGTGAATACGTTCCAGGCCAACATGGTTCCGACCAGCTGCAAACTATGCACTGATCAGCAGCACCCGCTTCGCCAGTGCCCACGCTTTCTAGCAATGAGTATAGATAAACGGTGGGCTACAGTTCAAAGAATCCAATTCTGTACGAACTGCTTGGCACATTCACATCAAATGAACAATTGTAAGAGTGTGTTCACATGCATGTCGTGCCATCAACGACATCATACACTGTTACATCGCGAGGTGGCTTCGGCCCCCCAATCGAACTCTCGTTCGAACTCAACCCCAACGACCTCGCGCCCCAATACCTCATCTCCTCACGGAGTAAGTGCTGATCAACAGCGATTGCAGTCAAACCCCCCTTCACACTCTCGACCACGCCCCCCGACACCTAATATACAGTCCACTGAAGCCCCCTCAACCTCTAAAGTGCTTACTTGCTTCACTTCCAGAAGCAAGCAAGTGCTACTTGCTACCGCCATGGTGCACATCGGTTATCGTAGCGAATCTTACCTCGCTCGTGCTCTCATCGACCCGGGCTCTGAAGCCACCTTTCTGTCCGAACGTGTACAGAAACGCTTGCGACTTCCGACGACTACGATTCAAGCTCAAGTCGCCAGTGTTAACGAAACTGTCACAGCCGTGGTGAACAAACTTTGTAAGTTTGACATTGGCTCCCCCCGTTCAGCCGGACTGTGCATTGAGACCACGGCGTTAGTGCTTCAAAAACTAACCGGCAACCTTCCAGTCTGCTCTCTTGACCGGACCCTGTTCGATACCCTCCCAGACCTTCCACTGGCTGATGATCGATTCTATCAAAGCGATCAGATAGATGTATTGATTGGAGCAGACATCTACCCACTCATACTGCTTGACGGTATTCAACGAAACATAATGGGCTCGCTCGTCGCCCAGGAGACCGTTTTCGGCTGGATCCTCACTGGTCCGCTGCCTCAAGCGCCACCAGCTCCAACCAACATCACCCGAGTCTCATTTTACAATGAGGTCTCCCTGGATCATCAGCTGACACGATTCTGGGAGTTGGAAGAAGTCCCCAAACCACGTCTGTGCACCCCAGCGGAAACGTTTTGTGAAAATCTGTACGTAAACACCACCCAAAGGCGGGAAGATGGCCGTTATATCGTTTCGTTACCCTTTAAGGAGGGATTCCCATCGCAATTGAGGATCGGTCAATCGCGCGAAATAGCTCGTAAACAGTTTCTTCGCAATGAAACTAAACTTCTTAAAACACCCACGTTCAAAGATACCTATGACTCAGTGATCGGTGAATACGCACACTTAAATCATATGAGGTTACTTCACCCATTGGAAATCCAATCCGAATCTCCCCCATATTACCTACCCCATCACGCGGTGCTCAAACCCGAAAGCAACACTACCAAAGTGCGTGTGGTTTTCAACGCCTCCTGTCCGACTTCCAACGGAATCAGCCTCAACGACGTCCTCTACCCCGGCCCTGCACTACAGTCGGATCTGACACTCCTCCTCCTTAAATGGCGACTTTACAGATATGTCTTCAACGGAGATATCGAGAAAATGTATCGCCAAATTCTGGTCGATCCCAAGCATTCACGCTACCAACGACTCCTCTTCCGGACCTCACCGGACAAAGACCTCCAAGATTTTGAGCTCCAGACAGTGACGTTTGGGGTGAATTGTGCTCCCTATCTCGCCATCCGAACCCTCCATCAGTTGGCGAAGGATATTCATTCACAGTTCCCACTCGCCGCCCGTGTTCTCCAGCAAGACATGTACGTGGACGACGCGCTGTGCGGTGCTCATGACATTGAAACCGCGCTTCAAACTCGATCTGAATTGACAGTGGCGCTTCGCTCCGCCGGCTTCACGCTGAGAAAGTGGACAGCTAACCATCCGAAACTCCTAAACGGAATCCCTACTGAAGATCTGCTTAACAAAGATTTTCTCGAATTGGAAGACGCTAGCACCGCTAAGACCCTCGGCATCCGATGGAACGCGAAAAGCGATTATTTCAACGTCGATGCGAAGCCATACGATATTTCCCCATCGTGCACTAAACGAGAGATGTTATCACTCATAGCAAAGTTATTCGATCCGGCAGGTTGGCTGGCCCCAGTCGTTATAATCGCCAAAACACTCATGCAACAGGTGTGGCTTGATGGCATAGGTTGGGACGACCCCTTGACACCCCAAACTTCACAGCTCTGGCACAAATTCGCCCAGTGTTACCCTGGAATTAAACTCATACGAATCTCCCGTTGGATTCATTTCACCCCGAATAGTGTAGTCGAGATCCACGCATTCTGCGATGCTTCGGAGAAGGCCTATGCGGGCGCGGTGTATGCTCGTGTCCGTAACGCACACGAGGTTCGTGTCTCGTTGCTCTTTGCCAAAACCAGAGTAGCCCCAATCAAAACAATCTCCATACCCCGGCTCGAACTGTGCGGCGCGGCCCTTCTATCCGACATGCTGAACGCAGTGCTACCTCAACTTGGCTTCCCACAACATGACCTATATTGTTGGACTGACTCTACCATTGTGCTCGCGTGGTTGAAACGACCACCATGCACTTGGACCACGTTCGTCGCTAACCGCATAGCCAAGATCGTGGAGATCGCCGACGCTACCCACTGGTCTCATGTTGATTCTCAATGCAACCCAGCAGATTTAGCCAGTCGTGGCATGTATCCGTCTGAACTGATCAACTCTTCCTTATGGTGGTTCGGACCTGATTGGCTGCGGCACGAAAAGAAACACTGGCCTCACCCCAACATTCCCGATACTCTCGATACCGAATTGGAAAAGAAACCAGTTAAAGCTAACTTCGCTTACTTCCCCCATTTTGAGGACTTGTTGGAAAGATTCTCTTCTTTACCACGAGCTCTTCGTGTGCTCTCGTACGTGTTTAGATTTCTACAACATACACATCCCAAGTATCGGTCGTCCTCTCGTCGACATGATACCATTATTGACTCCGTTGAAATCCAACACGTCAAAACGAGACTAGTGATTCTCGCACAAAAGGTACATTTTGCCAGGGAGTATCGGGCTCTCGATATGAAACACAATCTCCCCCCCAAGAGTTCCATTCTGTCGCTCAATCCATTCTTATCCCAAGACGGCTTGATGCACGTGGGTGGACGGCTGTCCTCGTGCCCGTCACTCTCGTATGACGAACGACATCCCATACTCCTCCCCTACAGCTGTGTGTTCACCCGGTTATTGGTTCGTTTCATCCATGACATCAGTCTGCATGGTGGAAACCAACTAATGTTGCGTTTGCTACGCACGCAACACTGGATCCCCAAGGCCAAGAACCTCGTCAAGGCCACAATTCACACGTGCAAATCTTGTATTCTTCAGAGGAAACAAGCGCGCACACAACTCATGGCCGCTCTACCTCCTGAGCGGACCACCCTCTCCCGCCCTTTCAGTGCCACCGGTCTAGATTTCGCTGGACCGTTCGATATTAAAAACTACACTGGCAGAGCGTGCCTTATCACCAAAGGCTACGTCTGCGTCTTCGTCTGCTTCGCAACGAAGGCTATACATCTGGAAGCTGTCAGTGATCTGTCAACTCCGACATTCCTTGCTGCTTTTAACCGCTTCAGTGCCCGGCGCGGATGCCCCAGAGACGTATACTCGGACAATGGAAAGAACTTCGTGGGAGCATCAAAAACACTCCGAAACGATTGGAATCGCTTCCTCCAACAATCACAAGAAGCAGTCACCTCCCAGTGTGCCTATCAGCAACTCAAATGGCATTTCATACCCGCCGCCACGCCTCATGTGGGCGGTCTATGGGAAGCAGGCGTTAAAAGCTTCAAACTCCACTTTCGAAAGTTTGTCGGCAATATGCATTTCACCTTTGAGGAGTTTGCTACCATCCTCTCGAGGATTGAAGCTTGCCTCAATTCGAGACCGCTCAGCAGTATGTCCAACGATCCATCGGATTTGCAGCCTCTCACGCCCGGACATTTCCTTGTCGGTGGCCCTCTTCTGGCTCCCGCGGAACCAGCGCTACTGAACTCCCCCCTTACGATTGTTAATAGATGGTTAAAAGTGAAAGCCATCTATCAGCAATTTTGTATTCGGTGGAAGCATGAGTATCTCACAGAGCTCCACAAACGCACCAAATGGAAGGTAACCCAACCTGACCTTAAAGTTGGGGATCTTGTTGTCTTACGCGATGACAACCTCCCTCCAACGCAATGGAGACTCGGCCGCGTGACTCACCTGTATCATGGTGCCGACAAGAGAACACGCGTCGTCGACATCCGAACCGAGAAAGGGACCATTACTCGTCCTATCAGTAAATTAACTGTTCTCCCCTCTTAGTATCATAACTTAAGGATCTACTAGCACCCCGGCAAACTCCCCCCACTAACGTTATTACATTATTTCAGTCCAGCGTCATGAATCGCCAAAGAAATGATGAACCCTCCGCCCACACTGGCCGCATCTCCCCACGGGGCCCATCGGAATCGTACCGGAGTTTCTTTTTACGGGCACAACGAGCTGGGCTCGACTGGGACTTCAGTGACTCGGACTTCGACCGCTCTACATCCGACCAGAATCCCGAATCGTCGAAGGCAACCCAGGTGTTTGCAGATGCCAAACCAATAGTCCCAACACCTGACCTCCCCATGGTCACTGCCCCCGACGCACGCCAACCCAGCCCAGTGCTATCGATCAGCTGCACGTCCAGTGCATCGCCCGAAGCACCGTCGATCTCTCGCCGTTCCGTCCACGACGTGGAAATGGCGGACGCTCGACTGGATGCGATTCCATCCACCAGTCGGAATCCTCCACGACGCATCTCCCCATGGCGTCTACCCGATGCACCAGGGCGTATACCCCCCGCATGGGAATCGTTCCCTGCAGAAGAATGCGTCCCCTCGTATCAGCACCTGGCCACGAACACCATTGGAAGGCAGCGAGCTACGCGACCGATCCGTCGCGGAGAAGCATCTCCGATCGCTCCAACGCCGATGGATGCAAAGACGTGCCGCTGCTGCGCCGGCCGCCACCCCTTGCGCCGCTGCGCCACCTTCTTGGAGCAATCTCCCCCCTCACGCCGTGCGACCGTGCTCCGCTTGCACTTCTGCATCAACTGCCTGGCATTTTCGCACCGAACGGAGCAATGCACCAGCATGATGCGATGCCAAAGGTGTCAGAAGCGCCATCACACCTTGCTGCATCCCATTGATCAGCAACCCGACCAAGAACCACATCAATCTCGTGATTCGGTCACGGCGGTCTCCAACCCGGTTCCAGCGCGCACGACCGTTGCTTGCATCACTACTCCAGTCGCCCCCCGGCAGGCGACCATGGCCAATCCACTGCCCACCTTGCAGCGATCTACCGTGCTCCTGCCCACAGCCCTGGTGCGGCTCAGGAATCATGATGGATTCGTGCACGAACGAGCGTTATTTGATTCGGGCTGCGAAACGTCAGAAATCTCTAGGCATCTGGTGCGCACTCTTGGTCTTACGCCGATCCCCTTCGGCTCGGGCCAAGCCGTGCTCTTGACGTTCCGCACCCGCGGTGAGTACGCGGAAACAATTGAGCATCACGCCCTCGTGAGTGACTGGGAGATAGTCACCCCCCGACAATCCATCGACGCGCGGATCCAGAATTTATATCAAAACTACAAGCTCGCCGATCCCGGATTTTACACTCGCCACACCGTTCGCCTCCGTTTGGGATGTGATATCCTCGCGCGGTTCTTCCAGCCTGGTTCGCTGCCATATAATTACGGGCAACCCTTCGCCCAGAACACCATCTTTGGGTGGTTGCTTTCGGGCAACATCAGCGTCTAGGTAGACGCGCTCCCCCGCAGCCCCTACCTAGTAGCCCTCATCCTCCCCTCGCTCTGGTCTCTCCACCCCTCTGTGGAGCCCCACGAAGCCATGCCATTTTAACCCCAACACCACCGTGCTGATTTGAGTGACGAACCCCCTCGTCACACCGCTCTCCGTTGAGTAAAGTTGCAGTACTGCAAGGCGGGCGGTATGTTCACGTCAAACGCTCCCTGCGTGAACTATGTGTGCTCTCTAGTGCTACTCTAACCCTCACTTTAGAGTAGCGTTCTCTACTATTGAGTAGACTGTGGTTGCACCCCTGCAACCACGCTTGCAAACCAAGTTGCCAACCTCCCTGGCCGCAACTGCTGCTGTCACCCCTGACAGCCGCAACGTTGTTAACTTCACTTCTTTGATTATCGTGTATGGATCAACGTGTGTGCAGAGCACAAGCAACCAAAAACCATAAATTTAATCTAATTTTGGAACATCAGCGTTGAGAAGTGCATTGGACATCGGAAAACACATCCTCACCATCCCCGGACGCATCATCAACACCAGTCAACAAACAACATAACAACATTCAAACAGCTACGGTGAGTCCATTTTTTCCACCCCCTTTTTTATAATCCCCATAAATCCCTGAAATATATATCGGTGTTGTTCGCAGATTTATTTGCACACACCCCCCAACCCAACAATTTCAATTAAATCAATGAAATTAAAATTGTTTTGTTTATTACACACCATTACACATTTGTGATGTAATACCAACAGATGAAGGTTGTGCTTTTGTTTCCAGAAAATGTTTCCATCAGTATAAAGGATTTGTTATAAAGTCAAAAAATTATGTTTCTGTTCACGATTGTTCAAATTGGATGTTTGCTTCTGAGGTTACAGACAACGTTGAAACAAAAGATGTTATTTTGTCTTCTAGATCAACAATTAAATGGAATAATATTTCAATTAAATCAATGAAATTAAAATTTTGTTGTTTATTACACACCATTACACCATTACACATTTGTGATGTAATACCAACAGATGAAGGTTGTGCTTTTGTTTCCAGAAAATGTTTTCATCAGTATAAAGGATTTGTTATAAAGTCAAAAAATTATGTTTCTGTTCACGATTGTTCAAATTGGAGGTTTGCTTCTGAGGTTACAGACAACGTTGAAACAAAAGATGTTATTTTGTCTTCTAGATCAACAATTAAATGGAATAATATTTCAATTAAATCAATGAAATTAAAATTTTGTTGTTTATTACACACCATTACACCATTACACATTTGTGATGTAATACCAACAGATGAAGGTTGTGCTTTTGTTTCCAGAAAATGTTTTCATCAGTATAAAGGATTTGTTATAAAGTCAAAAAATTATGTTTCTGTTCACGATTGTTCAAATTGGATGTTTGCTTCTGAGGTTACAGACAACGTTGAAACAAAAGATGTTATTTTGTCTTCTAGATCAACAATTAAATGGAATAATATTTCAATTAAATCAATGAAATTAAAATTTTGTTGTTTATTACACACCATTACACCATTACACATTTGTGATGTAATACCAACAGATGAAGGTTGTGCTTTTGTTTCCAGAAAATGTTTTCATCAGTATAAAGGATTTGTTATAAAGTAAAAAAATTATGTTTCTGTTCACGATTGTTCAAATTGGAGGTTTGCTTCTGAGGTTACAGACAATGTTGAAACAAAAGATGTTATTTTGTCTTCTCGATCAACAATTAAATAGAATAATATTTCAATTAATCTAGTTAGTGTTTCTTTACCTCCGTCTAATTTGTTTAATTTATGTTTTTTGAACCGTAATAAATTATGGAATTTTGGAAATTGTAATAGAGGTGAATTGCAATGTCCTAGTGTTGAGTCAGAAACAACTGGAAATCTAGAAAATTGCATTGCAGATCTTAATATGATTAATGTATAGAAGGAAAATCGATCTCGGGATAGACAGTCGCGCCGCGGTTTTTTTTTTTTTTTTGTGAGTGAGTCGAGAAATTTGAAATTTTTGAAAAATCAAAAATTTAAATTTTTGTACCGAATTGCATGTAATTATAGACATTATTATACAGGAGATCTTTCCCTACTCGCGGAAATAAAAAAAGAATAAGAAAAGGGAGTGTGCATGGGGAGGTGGCCTGAAGGTTATACAATATTTGCACTAGACCAAAATTAGGCAATTTCGCTCCTTACCACAATTTTGGCTGAAATTGAGAATAAAGTCCACAATTTCGGCATACAAAAGGACGTCAAACGAAATTGGGGTGGTGAATAAATTGATCTCAATTTCAATGAAATTGGAAGCGAAATTGACTAGAAATAAAAAATCAATCAGAAGAAATCAAAATCAAACAATCAGAAATAAAAAATCGATAGAAATCAAATTGTAATAGAATGTGTTATAAATTGGTATTAACTGGCAGCACTGAGTACATTTGACAAGTAAAATTGTGGCATTGAAGAACGTATCGAAAAATGAAAAGAAGTTATAAAAAGCGAAATTTGCGGTGTGAAATGGCTGTCGGTTTGTTCAGAGAAAACTGGTCAGACAAAATTGACCAGCTACGAGGGGCAAGGCGCAACTGTCATGTTTACATGGAATTCGCGCCAAATTTAATGGAGTATGGCATCAGCGTCAGGTGAGGAAGTTAAAAACAAAATGCAAACGGTATCCGGCCACATCAGTCTAAAGTGGAGGCGATACTGAACTTCAAGCGTCCGACGGTGGCACACGAGCTCAAAGCACACGAGCCGATAATCGCTAATTATCTTACGAAGTCGACACTATGAGTAGCAATAAAAAAATCGAACCAAAATAGTACATACCAGTCATTCCTATGATTTTGATTAATGGAGGAGAAGGCGTTGGTTGTATTACAACATTTTAAATTACAATCCTTTTTGCATTAAACCAAATTTAAGGCTTATGCTCAACGAAGAAGATCCAAAAGAAATGATACCGTGGTATAAAAACTACAAATGCAAAGCAGATTTGGCCAAAGCAACGCTACTTTATCATCCGGCTCCAGATGCCGAGCTCGCACTTAACGTCGACGCATCGGACTACGCAGTGGGAGCAGTCCTTCAGCAAGTGGTTAACGGAACTCAGAAAGAGTTTTGCCAAACTAGTACCAGCGGCGCTACGAGGGCGTGTTATAGCCAAACTACACGACATAGCATACGCCGGCGCCAACACAACGCTTAAGCTTTTGCGAGAAACATTCGTTTGGCCGATGATGGCCAAAGACGTGAAACAGGTCGTCCGCTCATTCATCCAGTGCCAACGCAGCAAAGGGTACGAGCGTGCGCTGCTGTTTTCAGGATGTGAGACCTCGGAAATTTCCCGGGAGCTGGTCAAACCGCTCCAGTTGGGGCTCGACACGGTGGTGCTGCTGACCCTCCGACCGCGCGGTACCGACGCTGAGACGGTCGAGTTTCGTGCCACTCTATGACTCGAACGCATACCCCAGCATTGTATAGCTTCTGTTAGGATAAGCCAATTTAGGGATTTCTTTTTATATACATAAAGTAATATTTTAGCGAAGATGTACAATGTTTATGCTTTCGCGTTTGGAATATGATTGGGATGGAAACGAACGCAGTTCGCATCATGTGCATGTTTGCATGAAATTGTTAACAAGTTCGTACCGATGTCAAAAGGACTCTTGTGGTCCTTTCCTTACCTAAACATGGAAAGAAACCCAGCTCGCCTACTGAAAATGCAATATTAATTTATGCCTACCACGGTTAAGGTTTTTGCCTACTCAGAGAAAGTCGAAGTTCGCCCTATGGCAAGGTAGTATAAATTCTTATGGTTCCTTGCTCATTAATTAGTCGACTTAAAGTGTTCAGTCACAAAGTTTCAAAGTTTAAAGTAATTACACAGATTACATTAAACAGAATGCCGATCTACGCCATTGAACATTACAAATTCCCGCTGGGTCTATATATCTTCGTCATATTAGAGGAAGTGGCTGCGAATAGATGGGATCTGGAGCCATTAGCCAAGGCTATATACAGTCTGCAAGCCGACTTTAACGACCACCCTACCCTGGATAAATTGAAGATACTTATAGAGGTTTTTCGCGCTCTCCGTCGAGCCAATCCGGAGTTTCCGCCTTTACATCCTTGTGTGGAGAGGCTGTGAGCGTCACCGTTTACATAAATCTCTCTTCGTTTTATATAATTATATTAAATATTTATATTGTAGAAAGAAATTTATATTTTAGAAAGAAATATGTATAATAAAAGAATTTTATCTAATTTATTTTTATTGGCTTTTATTTTTTGTTTATACTGAGAACGGACATATAGAAAATATTATGAGTAGATTTTGAATATGGTTATAGGTCATCTAGTTGATCATGGATGATATGGTTTCATGAACATATTATGACATGATTTTCCTTTCATTTGTTCTTGTAATATATTTTTGAATTTCAGTGTTTTAAATAATATTCCTTTAGCGCTGCTTATAATTAATCATTACTATAATCTGGTTTAGATAGTTAATGAGCGATGGGGTTAGTAAACATATCTTTGAGAAAAGAGGTATTGTTGTTGGAAATTTTAGGAATAAATTTGTAATTAAATTTTGTCTAAATTATTTTGTGTAATTATTAGTTCGTACATCCCATGTCGGTTCTTCAATCGTTCCCATAATTTCACCTTAGTGCAATGATGTTAACAAAACTCATTAGTGTTTTTTATGCGTACGTTCGTATTTTTGGATACTTTTAATTTCGGATTTTTCTGACTTTTTTGCACGGTTCACTACATAATTTTCAACACACTACTGCTGCTACTGTGTTTGTGTAATCTACAGTGGGTGGCTAAATTATTATACTCAAAGAAAATTTTCACATTATTTGCTACATCGGTTCCCGTTTTGATCTTATGAGCAAATTAAAGCTCTTACGTATTTCCCAGTTAATTAGATGCTTAATATAAGAACATTTTAAGCTATTTTAGAGCACTCTGGCATCACTGGTTTCAAGTTTGTGACTGTTTATGTACCGTTATTAAAAAAATTGACGTCTTGTACCAATTGAACATTGATATAAAAAACATAAGATTTTGGTGGAAATTTATGAAAATTGTGAAGTTTTAATTTGTTAAGAACATTTTAGTATTATTTAAAAGTGTATTTGTTTGTGGAAATATTCGTTTTTATGTGTTGTGAACAAAAAATCTTGGACGAATAGTTTTGCCACAATGGGAAAGGCTGCAAACCCCACACCGAAGAGAAAATCACAAATCGTGACAATGTTAGATTTGCCACTGCCAATATACCCGCGTCAGATTGCTGATTTAGCTGGCGTATTTCAATCAACAGTGAGAAATATAAAGAAATATATATATGTATATAACAAAAATTGACCAATTTTGTTAAAAAAATCTAGTTTTTTGTCTAAATTTATACATCGTATACGTAGCGCATGTATCTGGCCCGATTACTAGAATTTTTCAGTTGCATAGTGAGCTTTGAAAGATACAGTCAATAATTTACGGAAAAATTTTTATTTATTCGAAAAAAAAAATGGGTGAAGAAGTACAGTTTGTTTATAATACGCGATTTCATAGTGGTAATGTGAATTTCCATACACGTCTAGCAGAAGCATTGGCCAATGAGTTAGAGTGTGAAAGAGCCGCTGAAGAAGTGGTTGCAAATGATGAGATTGATGACTTCCCAGGAGCTGACGACGATATGGATCTAAATTATATGCCAGACGATGGCGATGCCTCAGATGTCGAAAATGATTGGGTTGTCGAAGCAGATGAAGTGTTTGATAGTGACGACGATGAAGAAATTGAAGAACAGAATGCTACCGAAGATTCTTTTCTTGGTAAGGACGGTACAAAGCGGTCAACAAGACGATGGACTTTTGCATTTTTCTGTAACATGTTGGACACCATGGCACTGGCTGCATTTTGTATTTGCAAAGAAGTTGATGGTCTCAATAAAAATAGTGCTAGAAGAAATTTTCTCACTACGTTAGCTGATACATTGGTTCTTTCAAATATTGAAAACCGAATGAACAACGTTCACATCATCAAACAGTTCAACACTCGTTTGGCCATGGAATCGGATTTTGGAAGACCACTCAATGTAAGTTTGATTGATATAACATTTGTCCTTCATTACATCTCTTGATTTGCAATCGGTTCGGTTCGGTTTGGCTTCGCTTGGTTTTGTGTATGTTTTTTTATATGGATATATATACCGAAATTATAAATTGAGAAAAATTTCGTAATAAATTAACATTTGATCAGAGTATATCAGAGAATCAGAGTGATTTCAGACATTACAATGATTAATTCAGAATTAATATTGGTAATGGAAGAAACGCATTATAATGTGGCACTGCTTTTAGAAAAAGTAAACATCTTGCATAATATATTAAATAAAGTAATAAATAGTGTTGGGAAGGTTGATGATGAATTATTGCCTAATATTTTAGACAAAAGTGGGAAAAATCAGATCAGATCAAATTGATCAGAGTAAATCATTTAAGTTTGAGTTTGTAATGCGTGGTGACTAGACGTGTTTTAAGTGATAGCAACTCCTCTATTTGTTTGTCCAATATCAAAGTGTTCCTTGTGCCGCTGGGGCAAGTTACTGGTTTCCTTAGTGAACATAGTTAATGGTGTGTTACTTGTTTCAAAGTCTTTGAAAATAGAAATTATAATTTATAATTGAGAGAGCTTTTATGTGCGATACGTGCGAAAGCCTTGCAGCATTAATAGTGCTAAAAAATAAAATAACAATTAGAATGGAGAAAACAGCTGCGGGTGTGCAAAACGAGGCAAGTGCAAAAACATAAGCCATGATAACACGCTCGGGCACGCGTCCGAAGCCAGTGCGGGTGACCGTCCATATTCGGACAACGAGCGCGAGTGAGCATAATGGTGTCCCAGTTCTGGCACGTGAACCCAGAAATGTGGTTCGCACAAATTGAGGCACAGTTCCACACAGTGCATATATGTAATGAGAGAAAACGCGCGGTTCAATGCGCTTCAAATGAGATACACGAACATAAACAACAGTATGCTCGAGCAGTGCCGTGCGTCGGAGCAACAGAAACTCTGATGTAGACAAACTTAAAAATTCAATTAATTTCTTGACATTACCACAAACTTAAATGATCAGTTCATTTCATTACATTAACACAGAAAACCTAAGTGTACATGACCGACCGCAAGGTGCATTGAGTGGATCTCAGCCGACACAGCACCTGACAATGCACTTCATAATTCGATTATTGTTTATATTATGTAACCAATCGGATTGAGGTCATATTAAAAACTGCCGAATATGTAAAATTATAATAAGCATAACAGAGAATGAATGACCTAAGTACTCACTTTCGATATATTTAAGTTAAGTGTAAATAATACAAACATACATGTATATGTATAGAGTAAGAAATCTAAAATAAATTCAATTCTAAGTCTGGATTAAGACCAACAAGAACTCCTGCCTGACATTTTAACGTACATATATGTAGAGAATAAAAACTAGCTTCCAAAAAACATATAAAAGGCCTCTAAAGCTGAAATAAAATCAATTCCAAGTTTGGAATAAGACGAAGAGGTACTCCTGCCTATTTACTCCAACGTAAGTTCAGCCTTATGGCCATACACTGATATATAGGGTGACTCGCTTAAAAGTCAAAGAAAGCAAGGCCTTGTGGCCAGATTAAGTTGACGTAGCTCGCCGGATAATAAGTCCAAATTTTTTTGCAACACAGGTAGACCGACTAAGGTAGACATTTCTTAGTACAACTTTCGAATTACTTGCTTTTATTTCTTACTATTTATTATATTTTATTTCCCAAGCGAATAGAACGACGCGCGCCCCCCATCGACCAAGGCTATGGTTATCCCCTGGAGCCGCGCGGTCATCGCAGCCGCTCACGCGACCAGCAGGAGCGCGCCCATCTCGCCGCCGAGGATGCTGCCCGCTCTGCCGTGGAGAGCACCCGCTCCGGCATTGCGGCCAGTTCCTCGATTTGCCGGTCGAAGGACGTTCGAGGACACAGGCTGGACGCCACGTATGCATCATCTGCCTGGCGTGTTCGCATACCTCACCACGATGCACCAGCACGCGCCGCTGCACGGCCTTTCATATTAAAAGATCACATTTAACCCTTAATTAGGCGCATGGGGTCAGGGCCACTTTAAATTGAAAAAAAAATGTTTTACAGTGCTTACCGCGCGCTCACGCTTTTTCTAGCTTCCTCACTCCCCGCGGGGTACGCAAATTAGTCGCGTCCAGAACATCAACACGTGCGCATGTATCGCTGCTGTCTATAGTGCTGACCCCATGCGACCAGTTACGTTACTATTTTTTGGCGGATGTTAATTTTTACTTTTGTGTTTTCTTTTAGTTTATTGTGGATATTGGATTGGATATTGTGTATTATTTTTCTTTGTATGTGTGTATTTCTATACTGCGTAATTGCTTTATGTATTTTTGAGTTTATTTTGATCCCTTTACCTTTTTTCAGGTTTTTACTGATTTGTAATGTCTAACGAAAGACAAATATTGCAATGGATGGAGGAAGTGTCCGATGAAGAGCAAGATGTAGCTGGTTCGGATTCGGAAGACGAAACGGTAAACGATACCGCTATTGATAGTGCTCATGATTCAGAAAGCGAAATTGAAGAGTCCGAAAATATTCAAGACATCCCTGAACCATCGGAAGGTAACTATTTTTTATCTCGACATACTCAGAGAAATGGCCCGAAAGTGAAATGGTCTGAAGTACCACCATCGAAAGCATTAAGGACCCGAGCACAAAATATTATTCTTCACTTACCGGGAGTCAAAGCGTATGCAAGAAACGCCAAATCTCCCCTTGAATGCTTCCAATTGTTCTTTGACAGTGATGCTATTGAACTTTTGGTCACAAATACCAATTTATATATTGATAAAATAAAGGAAAAGTTCGGAAGAGATCGTGATGCAACCTCTACTGATTATACGGAAATTAATGCATTTTTGGGCTTACTGATTATGGCTGGAGTCCTAAAAGGGTCGCACTTGAATTATATTGATTTATGGGCACAAGATGGATCAGGCGTAGAAATGTTTCGGCTAACAATGCCTTATAAACGTTTTCTATTTTTGTTGAGATGTCTGCGATTTGATAATACGTCAGATCGAGCGGAAAGACTAAAGATTGATAATATGGCAGCGATAAGATATTTGTGTCAAATTATAGAGAGTAAGTTTTTATCTGCTTATTGCCCCGGTGAGAATGTAACTATCGATGAACAGTTGGTTGGTTTTCGTGGTCGCTTTAGAGGGAAGGTTTACATGCCTAATAAACCAAACAAGTACGGAATAAAAGTTCAAGCAATGGTGGACTCGAAAACATATTACTTGTGCAAGTTTGAAGTTTATTCTGGAAAACAACCAGATGGAGAATATCAGATATCCAATTCCCCAGATGAGATTGTAAAACGTCTAGTTGAACCAATAAAACGCAGCGGTCGAAACATAACAACTGACAATTGGTACACAAGTACAAAACTGGCTAAGGAGTTGCTAACGCCTGAATATAAATTGACTCTTGTTCGTACATTGAATAAAAGGAAGCCTGATATCCCAACTGAATTTTTGCCAAACAAAAATAGACCAACATGTAGTTCAGTTTTCGGATTTCATAATCAAATGACTATAGTCTCATATATTCCTAAGCCAAGGAAAGCTGTTGTTTTACTTTCCACCATGCACAATGATAACGCCATTGACGAAACAACAGCCAGAGCTCAAAAGCCAGAAATAATTACTTATTACAATAGTACCAAAGCTGGTGTGGATTGTAATGACCAACTTTGCAGCAATTATAATGTTGGAAGAAGAACAAAGAGATGGCCACTGGCTGTATTTTTTCATCTTATAAACTTATCTGGCATCAACGCATTTGTCATACACAAAGCGAATACTGAGAAGAGTATCACACATACAAGACGGATTTTTTTGAAAAAATTAGCAGCAGCACTTGTGGAAGATCACCAAAAACGTCGCATACAACTACGTGCTGTACCAACGACAACAAAGAAACGGCTCCGCGAAGTTCATGATGTGGACGAGACGGTACAACAATCGACAGCTAAGCGCGGGCGCTGTTCATCATGTCCTAGAAAGGACGACAAAAAAGTGCCAACAAAATGCTTCAAATGTCATACATTTATTTGTCAGCAACACTCGAGGGTTTACTGCGTCGGGTGCAGAACAGAAGAATCCGCTGTTGAGACTGATTAATTATTTTTTTTAAGTTGATCTCGGCTATGCCAAAAAAATGAGTTTAAAGAGAGGATATATATTTTATATTGTTCCAGTATATATATAATGTTCCAGTTATGTTTTCGTTTCTTAAAGTTTATTATATTAAAGAACTATGTTAATTACTATAAAATACATTAAGTTTTATTTCTTTTTGACACTCCTTTCCCAATGTTTTTTTGGGGTCCCTCAAGACCCCATGCGCCTAATTGGGTGATTTTTTTAATGCGCCTAGTTAAGGGTTAATAAAGTGTCTTTTTGCCTTCAACTGTTTTCTAATCTTTGTTTCACAGTATTTAATTACTGTGACACCAGCTAGTTTTTATGTTGGGAATACTACGCCATTCAAGTATTAAATTATTTAAAAACCATCTCACTAAATGGATTGTTATGTCCAATTGTTTGTTTAACTTTCTTAAAACCATATACATATTGTTTAATAACATGATGTATATATTGCATGAATGTCAATGATTCTATTAGTTTTATTAAATAAACACTGATTTATTAAATAAATGCTGTTGAGAAGTTCTCAACAAACACACACTACACATTTACACACACATACACAAAAAGAATAAACAAACTGTTAATTCATTTCATGAATAGTAAGTTCATCTGAGGCTACACAGCCTTCTATCAACCACCGGCATACTCAACATATCCAGATAAAGTAAATCAGATGACACCAAGCGAAAAGCATGACCATCTTCGCGTTGACAATAGAATACCATCTCAGTAATGGCCTGATTATTTAGATTATGTGGAGGAATGGAGGTATTTATATGCCAGAAAACTATCCCAAATTAGAAGAGATTACATCTTCCGTGTCTTAGCAAAGCATAGACAAAAAGTACCATGCGCAAATCATTTTCATGTATTTACAACTGAATCAAAAACTCAGATGCATGAAGTAAGTAACCCAAATAGAGATACTTTTATTGATGAAGGATCATGCTGTTACACTACAATTACTGATACAGATGATCGGTTAATTGAGCAGTGTCATACAGTTAATGCTGCAACCTTAAGCCATCAAGAAACTAATCATTTCAAACGATTAATTGGCTTACATATGAGTACAGGAGACGAATACGCATCAACAAATTTACTAGATTTTTAAAAACAATGGAATGGTCAAGAATCACAAGCTAAAGCTTATCAAATTTTAAGAAATTGAATTGAAATAAATTTGTTTGTTTTGGAGCAAACATTTGCGCTTAACCGTCAGCTTGTCCAAATCCAGCTGCTTTTCATTTAACTGCTTTGTTTTTGAGATGAGCTTGTGGTTGCATTCATTCAAGTTTCGCTCTGATTCTTAGAGACAGTTCTCGAGATGATTTAGTTTTTCCTGTTGTTCATGTCTGGTTCTCATGATGTCACTCAACTTGCTTTGAATGTTTTCAAATTCCTTCTGGACCCTGCCCTGGGGCAGATGGTTCTGCACTCTCGGTTTCTTCAACTTGAGTTACTTTTTCTTGATTGCGTCCTCTTCTACTAAAATAAAAAGACAAAATGGTCTGTGGAACACTTAACCACCAGCGTAGCGAAAATTTGTTCGAAAACCAGCCTAAGTTCGACAAAAGAGACCATTATAAAATTAGCATGGGACTTCGCCACTACAAACAATGTCAATTTACGGAAGGCTGCGGCCAATTGCGGAAGTCGAATCAGCGGTGGCAAAGATTCAGCCGCTGCCCGCTATTCTGAAATAGAGTTGTCCCGCATAACTCCATATATCTTTCCTCCATGTGATAATATTTTGCTCAATTATGGAGCTAAGGATGGACGAAAAATTATGCCTCATTGGTATTTACCAATCATACCAATGGTTTTGGTAAATGGCGCTTCTGGACTGTGTGTGGGGTGAAAAACCGAAGTACCGAAGTACAATCCACGCAACGTTATACACAATATGAGACTGATGTTCGACAAAAATATCCTCTGCCAATGCATCCTTGGTATAAGGATTTCAGAGGTACGATCGAGCAACTACCCAATGGTTCTTATGTTACCAAAGGAGTTCTTAAAGATATAAAAAGCAACAATCGCGTTGAGATTACGGAACTACCCCTCGCAATGTCCATGGAACGGTACGAAAATACAGTACTGAAAAAAATGAAAAATCATGAAGGAATGGAATCTATTATTTCCAAATATTCAAATGATTCAACGTATAGAACAGTACATTTCGTCGTTGATTTGACGCCAAAAGCGTTTGCCAGAATTTTGGTCGGCGGCGAAAATGCATTCCTCAAATTCTTCAAATTAACATCTGACCTGTCAACTAGTTCCATGGTATTAATCGGCCCCGACAACAAAATAGCTATCAAAGAGCTATCAACTTCCGAGGATGGCTATCACTTCAATATAAAAATGGTCAATCCAACGACAGGTTTGTTTACAAGTCATTAATTCTTTCTTATTCTACAACTTACTTACAATTCATATTTCAGGAGAAGAAATAAATAAGAAGGTCAGCTCGATGAATTTTTATGCATTCCGATTTATGATTCGGGAAGAAATTGACAATCATCTGTTGAGATATGGCCGGTTGTTTCAACAGTTCTCCGTCGACATGTACGTCAAGGTCGAAACTGAGCGTCTCAATTTCATTTGTTATAATCAGTCAAAGTTACGATAAGATGAGTATATTCACTTGCGTGACGCCATCTCTACTGAAGGAGATGCGACCAACATCGGCAGTTTGACCATTCTCCCAGCTACTTATGTTGAAAGCCCGCGCCATATGCATGAGTACGCTCAAGACGCGAGGACGTACGTGCGGAATTACGGACGACCGGATTTATTCAATACGTTTACTTGCAATCCGAAATGGCCTGAAATTACGAATCTGTTGCTGACAGGACAAACATCCAGTGACCGACACGACCTCATTGCACGAGTATTCAAGCAAAAGCATAGAGTACTCATGGATTTCATCGTTAAGCAAAAGATTTTTGGCGTAGTTCGTTGTTGGATGTACTCAGTTGAATGGCAGAAGCGTGGATTACCACATGCACACATTCTGCTTTGGTTGTTCGACAAGATCCGACCAGATCATATTGATTCCATCATTTCTGCCGAAATACCAGACCCACAAACTGATCCAGAGCTTCATTCCGTTGTGACAACGAATATGATCCATGGTCCTTGCGGAGTCCACAACCCAGCCTCACCGTGCATGGAAAACGGAAACTGCACAAAGCGTTTTCCCGTCCCTTGGTAGCTGACACAATCAGTGGAATGGACGGATAACCGTCCATAAATACGCTCGTCGTCATCGTAATTTTATTTAGTCAAGTTTTGCATTTTCAAGAGGTTTGAATGTTGGAAAAATGTTAAATATACTATTTAAGAGTTAATAAAATATTAAGAAATTTAATAACAATTACGTAAAAGTGGAAAAAAAGTTAAATATACTATTTAAAAAGTTAATAAAATATTAACAAATTATATTAAGAAATTTAATAACAATTAAGAGAAAAGTGAACAATATTAACAATACCATGGATTGTGCCTGGCCACTGTATTTACACTACATATCCGCCAAAAAATGTGGTCAGCCAGTCATCGCCCAAGAAATATACTATTGCTTGGACAGGATATTAGCAAACTGGAAAAAATATGCTAAGAGCCTAACGCAGCAACAGAAGGACGATTGGGTCGAAGACTACTTTAGACATGCGCTCAAACACCTTAGCACATATTGTTATCCACTGGTATTTCAAGAGGGACCTGCTTATATGTGGGTTTGCCATCTACACGCGGTAAACGCGAAGGCACCGTATACGAAGAAGCAGGTGCATAATGATATAGAAAAATTTATATGTATATTATATTATTTTAACTTAAGTTTTCTGAATTATTTGTTATTGTTATATATATTCCCTGTGTCAATTTTTTTGCTATAAAAGAATTAGTTCTTAGCGCAACTCCTATTCAATAATAATAAATAAAAAAAAAAAAATTATTTGCAATCAAGTGGAAATTCTAAGGAGAAAAATTATAATTATAATGCAAAATTATAATGTGGAAAACATTGGAGCTGATCTTATAGTTCTGGATAATGGCGCTAAAGTGGATTTTAAGGGATTGGCATCCCCATGCCCATAGCAAACATTGCACAATTTGAGAAGCAGAATCCGAACATAAGTATCAACGTGTTTGGATTTGATGATGTTTCGAGCAACATCGAGGGACCGTATCACTGCACGCAACATGAAAAGGAGCAACATATAAACCTGTTGTTGCTGCAGGAAGGAGAGCGGTTCCATTATGCATGGATCAAAAATATATCAAGGTAATTATAATTATAAAATAAATTTAAATAAATGTTTGTTTTTTATATTAAACTTTTATATTAAGTACTATAATAATTATAAATATTCCAACTAATTTTATTTTTCTTTTTTCTTTTGTTATAGATTGATACGCAACCAACTCACACATCGCAAAAATAAGGCATACTTCTGCAATAACTGCCTGCAGTACTCTCACATTGAGAGTTCTCTACAACATCACAAACTGGTGTGCAATAAGGTTGTCACAGAGATGCCTCTAACAGATAAGGGGGTAATTAGTTTTAAGAATTATGAGCGTAAGTTAGATGTACCATTCGTTGTTTACGCAGACTTCGAATGCGTACTAAGTAGCGTAGATATAGATTTAGATTTAGTGAGTAATATTAGAACTATAAATAAGCATATACCCATAGCATTTAGTTATTATATAAGTTGTATGATAATAGGTTAAATAGATTTAAAATTTATTCAGGGGAAGATGCCCCTAAAAAATTTATAGAGTATCTACTTAGTGATATAAGATATATTTATAATAGCTATTTAAGTGAAACGACACCTATGGCCTTTTTAAACCCTCAGCAGATAAAGCAGTAATTCCAAAGCAAAAACTGTCATATTTGTGAACAAGAATTGAGGGCTAATAAAGTGGCAGATCATTGCCATTTAACTGGAAAGTACAGGGGGCCGGCACATAACGAATGCAATTTAAAATTGCAAAGTTTTTGCCTGTATTTTTCCACAACTTTTCTGGCTATGAATGCCACCTCTTCATAAAAGAATAGAATTTATTCGAGGGGGATATTAATGTTATACCAAAGAATATACAATATATAGAAGGCGCATACTCATACGAATTTTTGAACAGCAAAATTTGTGCTGTGGACGTAGCCGTACGTCCATGTTGCGCAACATTGAGTAGTTTTTTGTGTTGCTACGCGTTCTCTCTATTCTCCTCTCATTGTTTGATAACTTCGCGGCAATTTCGTGTTACTTGCTTCTCATTGCCATTGCTTTGTTTTTGTATAAATACAAATCGGGTTCGCTTGTATTCCTTCATAAATGATTATGCGTAAGAAGAGTTGAGCGATGGAATCTTGTATGTCAAAGGAGGTGAGAATGAAACGATGAAATTGTTGGTAAAATTGTTGGGTAGTATGCAAAGTTTTAATATTGGATGTTAATTCATCCAAAACAGTTTTAGTTTCTCTGTACGGAAATGTTCGAAATGAAATGTCCATCGCTTCTGTTGTTCCTAATAATAAACCAATGATGGAGTTAGAAAAAGAAGTTAATCGTGTTGCTTATTTAGTAGGTAATGGAAATAGTTTTGTTGTTCCTGACACTCGTATTCAGGTGTCTATCGAAGAGTTTTTTAATGGCATGCTTAAAGGCTATGCTATGCATAGATATACTCCCGCGCAATATCGTATAGGTAGGGTAGTTGGTATGAATCATAGTGAAAAAATGATTTGTCAGGTAAGTAAAATAGGCCAAGAAGAAATCTCGTCTCTCTTCGCATACTTATCAGCAGATGAATTGAAAAGTAGAAAGAAAATCGCGACACGAAAATCGTTGACTTCTGGACCAGAAACAACTAATTCGATGTCTTCTTCCCCAAAAACGAGTGGTATTAAAATTAAAGTTAAGAAAGTAGATCTTCCCAAGAATGTCGTACTTCCTAAATTAAATAAGGAAGCAGATAATAAGGTACCAGTTGAATGTATTCTAAGTAGTTCTGACGATGATGATAAAGCTGCTTCATCCAAACAAGTTAATTTAAATGGTTATGTTAGTAATTCGGGTCTTAGCATCATGCCATCTGATGACTCGGAAAGTGATACTCCTCTTGATGATGAACCGTTATTGGTGCAGGATTATATTAAAAATAATCTCACCAGTGTTAAAAAATATACTTATAAACGTAAATATTTTAATTTGGGTGAACCATCTGATGATCTCCCGGATATAAACATTCGTTCTTTGACAGCCTCCTCATTTGAAACAGGAGCACTAGTTTATTGTTTAGATTATAATGAAGATGCGACAAAGTTTACGCTATATGCTTCCGCTATTACGGCTAGAGACGTTAGCGGATTTAGTACTCATAATGGTGTGTATATCGTTTTTATAAAGTGATTTTCGTGTAGCTAAGTACTACGTAAGTCTACAATGCACAGCGTTCAAGGTACAAAAAAAAAAAAAGCAGGGGTTGAGGGAACAAGGGAATTTGACTTCTTTTTGGTTCCTTTGCAATAACAATTCAGGTGCTTACGTCTGTCGGTCTTTTGATTTGGATTTTTTTTTCGCTTAAGTAAGGGAAGTTAAGTTATTAAGTAAAGGAATTTTGTTTTTTGTAACATTTTGCCGGCTTAATAAACTGTTTAGTATGTATTTTAAATTAGGTTTATTATTAAATTAGGTTATTGTTAATTGTTATTTTATATGTATAAAATTATAATATAATTGTTGTACCAATATGTGTTATTGGTAATTCGATACATTGAGCTCAATGCAGGGTTGATTTCGTTGATTTTAATTCCAGCCCATAGGCAATGGTTCCTTAATAGAACTAAAATCATAAATTTTAAAAATTTTAGTCTTTAATTTAATTTTAATAATGGTTTTGGACACTACAATAACAAGGTAAATTCATACACGGTCAGACAGAAGCACTTTGTTAGTATAAAATAACAAACACAAAATCGATCTTCTGATTCCTTTGTATAACGTCTTCAATGTGTTTATACACATTGCGAAACAGAATGGCGAAGTATTCCAAACGAAATTATTCAAAACTTGGTTGAGAGTATGCCAAGAAGATGTAAAGCTGTGTTAAAGAACAAAGGGCTTTGGACCAAATATTAAAAGTAACTGTAAATTACAACAAATTTCTTAATATTATAAAAGTGCATAAGTGAGTACATGCCGTTTTTTTTCTCTTTCGTTAAATTTTGTTTAAGTAATTGTTATTGTTTGGTCAAGTGTTATACCTCTATCAATGAAGAAGACAATAAAGAGTAAAACAAAAAAAATTATTTGGTTTGCACTATTATTTAAAAAGTTATGCATTGTAAACGATGGTAAGTACTAATATGTACTCATTAAAACTCCCCACTGTATGCCGACTAAACTATTTTTTTTTTTTGCTATACGAATTCTTCAAGAGCACGCTATGCTCGGAACGTAGATCGTGCCAGCGCTTTACATAGCTTAGACATCGAACAAGAAGCAGAACAAAGCTAGGAAAAGCAAAATTTCTTTCAAAAACCTTAAAATGCAAAATTTAAAACAAATCCAGACGAATCGCACCGTTCTTCTCATCGCCCGCTGTACTCCAGAAATTGATCGTTTCCTTCTTTCACACTTTACTTGGCATACGAGTGGCTGGATCGACTTACGCATATTGGCTTGCATTGTTAGTGCAAAATAACAGAAGCAAAGTCGATCTTCCGCTCCCTTCATACTCATTAAGAAAATCTTCCGAACCCCTCACTCATTAGGAGATCATTAAATTTTGCTTTGTTATCAGCGCTGAGAAAACCGAAGCATGACAAAGAGAGTAACTTCGCGAGTAGTGAAGCTGTTTTCACTCATTTGCTTACACCCGCTGCCTGCTACCGACCGCATCTGTTTTGAAAAATTCGAAATTTTGAGTGATGCGTCTTCTATATTACTACATATTCTTTGGTTATACCAAAGAATATACAATTTATAATTATACAATTAATTAACAATTATACAATTATTACATATTCTTTGGATATACCCTTGAATAAAGAGTTATATATTTCACTCTCAAAACGTATCAAAGTGGACGAAACGAAAACCATGGTTTCATGGCATCGAGTTTGGATGCATTAGCACAAAATTTGTCACCAAGTGATTTCAAAATAGTGCGCCAAATGTATCCAAACGATGATGAGTTTCAGCTTTTAAGCCGAAAGGGGGTATTCCCATATGAATACCTCAATTCAATTGATCGTTTGAGAGAAACCAGTCTTCCCAGTCATGATAAATTTTGTAGTCGTTTAACTAACCAAAATTGTTCGGTTGAAGACTATCAACACGCCTTAAAGGTTTGGAATGCCTTCAACTGCCAAACACTAAACGATTACATGCTGTTATATTTGAAGACTGATGTAATGATCATAGCAGATGTTTTTGAAAACTTTAGGAAGGTTTGCAAAAATATCTATGAGCTAGATCCGTGTCAATATTACACAGCTCCAGGTTTATCGTGGGATGCAATGTTGAAAACAACAAAGATAAACCTAGAACTCTTCACTGATATTGACATGCACCTTTTCATACAAAAAATAATTCGAGGCGGCATTGTCCAATGCAGCCGGGGTACGATGAAAGTAAACCGTCAACATACTTAACGTATTTGGATGCCAACAATTTGTATGCATGGGCAATGTCGCAATATTTACCTTATGGGGGATTCGAATGAATGGAAAATATTGAACAATTTAATGTTTTTGAAATTCCATTCGATTCTCCCATCGGATACATACTCGAAGTAGATTTGGATTACCCACAGGCTCTATATGATGCGCATAATGATTTACCATTTTGTGCTGAGAATAAAATTGTGGGTAATTCAAAATCCAAAAAGTTGATTACTGACTTAACCAACAAAACTCGCTATGTCCGTCATTATATAAATCTTCAGCAATGTATAGAAAATGGTATGTTGTTGAAGAAAATATATAGAGTCTTAAAATTTAAGCAGTCTTATTGGTTAAAACAGTATATTGATTTGAATACTCATCATAGAACTTTAGCAAAGAATACTTTCGAAAAAAACTTTTTCAAATTGTTAAACAATGCAGTATATGGAAAGACTATGGAAAACGTAGATAAGCGTAAAGATGTTAAAATAGTAACCGATTGGGAGAGTAGGGGAAGGTGGTTAGGAGCCCGAGCACTAATTGCCAAACCAAACTTCCACAGTGTATCATACTTCACTGAAGATATGGTTGCTATACAAATAGAGCTAGAGCTCGCTCTGTCTACAATAAACCCATATATTTGGGATTTGTTGTGTTGGAATTATCGAAATGGAAAATGTACGAGTTCCATTATAGTTATATGAAACCCAAATTCACAACAAATCTCACATTAAATTCAATGGATACAGATTCCTTTATATATTCTATTCAGTGTGAGGATTTTTATGATGATATTCGTGATGATATTGATTCCAAGTTCGATACATCAGAGTATTCACCTAACAATCCTTACAATATACTGCTCAAAAATGTGTTGTATGTCGCGATCGCAATTTCCAGTTCCGGGAGATAAGAACTTTCAAGGCCAGTATTATCGTTTTATAATACTACTCCGCGAGTGAGTCAAGGCCAAGTTCACGTTATTAATGCAACCACAGCACTTTGCGTGGTAAGCCAAAAGCTTCGTTTAAAGTAAATTCAAAAGCCAAGTTAGCAACCAGAACACGTCGTATGGAATGGATTGTGGAAGCTAGCGTTCAATAGCTAGCTTCCAAACCATAAAAACCACAGCGTACTTGAATGGATTGTGGAAGCTAGCTTTCAGTAGCAAGCTTCCAAACCATAAAAACGCTTGACTTAAAATAACGAACGATCAGAATCCACACGCGGAAGAATTAAATTGAGAACGATTTTCTTCCGCGTATTGATTCTGCGAACTTTACAATTTTAATATTGCGAAAGAATGGAAATTGCGATACGCGCCAACACCGACCCACTTTGGTGCGGTCGACGGGTGCGTCGACCAAGCCAGAGTGGAAACCAGAAAAAGATTCCATCGGGAGTCTTGAAAATATATCCAAACGACGAGGTCGCCTTTAGAAACGCGTATAAAGTCGCGGTAAAATAGTGTTAAGAAAGAATGTAACGTAGTATTTAGTGAGCGATTAAGTAATGCGCACATAAAAATTAAGTTAGTGTAAAGTACGTGTAAGAATAAAAGTAGAAAAACGATAAGTGAACAAATAAAGATAAAAGGGAAGCAATTAAAATTACTAAACAAGGAGTTTTATTAATTGTCCCGAGGACAATTGAAATTGAGAAAAGACCACCCGAAGACACTACAACAAATTGGCAAATTGTCGACAAATTGTCGACGGGTGCGTCGACCAAGCCAGAGTGGAAACCAGAAAAAGATTCCATCGGGAGTCTTGAAAATATATCCAAACGACGAGGTCGCCTTTAGAAACGCGTATAAAGTCGCGGTAAAATAGTGTTAAGAAAGAATGTAACGTAGTATTTAGTGAGCGATTAAGTAATGCGCACATAAAAATTAAGTTAGTGTAAAGTACGTGTAAGAATAAAAGTAGAAAAACGATAAGTGAACAAATAAAGATAAAAGTGAAGCAATTAAAATTACTAAACAAGGAGTTTTATTAATTGTCCCGAGGACAATTGAAATCGAGAAAAGACCACCCGAAGACACTACAACAAATTGGCGCAGCCGGTAGGATCCTGTTTTTACTGGAGACAAAATGTCCTCCAGTAGGACACCAGAACAAACGTAATGTCGTAGATCCTCCCTCGAGAAGGATCACTGACAATGATAGGGGTTGTTGTCGTTAGTCCTTCGATGTGAAGGACCACGAACGCTTGTGCCACGGGCAAGGATCTGCCGACTTTGTGGTCTTACCATTGGGATCCGGCAACCTGCCGTAGTGGATCCCCTCGCACCAAGGTTGCCCTTGTGGTCCTTTAACCTGTCGGGCAATACTGCCGTCTTTCGACAGGTGCTGAAAATAAAACTTGGAGATTATGGTTCTTACTTTTCTTTTATTGTGGTTTATTCCTTCGGCAATCTTCACAGGTTTTAATACTTCCGACTTAATATGTTACTTCAATGCTCACTTAATCTGCAGCTTCAACTGCGTGACTTCACTGTTTAATCACAACCGCAACTGCTTAAATTTAACTGCCACTTTCAATCCGAAAGATGGGTTTATATCTCCTCTGAGATTCGTTGTTGGCCAGAATCATTTCCGCACACTCATTACAATTTCGGAATGCGACCAAGTTCGCGCGCTGTTCCACTTATTGGAATGCGACCAAGTTCGGCTTTTATCTGGGTCACAGTGGTGTGTGATTCACTTGTACTTTCGAGCTTCACAATTAAAGTGTAGCCTAGAAGTATGTGTTACCACACGTTAAGCATTGTTAACTACTGGGCCAAAAGGTATGTGGTGATAACAACGTTAAGCGTTGTTATTACCAAAGCAATGATTCTGACCTACAACAGCCGATGAATTTGCTTATAGCGATCATGATTGTTGACTTTCTTCACGGGATTACCATCTAGTTATTTTATCGTGGTTGCTGAAATTTTAATATATTTTTTTTTTTGGTTAATATAAAGAGCAGAATATAAACAGATTAAGTAACAAACAAACAGTGCTTGAAAATACAAGTGTCATTGGAACGGGAACACTCTTGGCTTTAGTAGGTGCAGCGGTAATATTACGGTGGTACAGAAGAAGGAAGAATCACGTAAGAAATAACCGCAGTATACCACATCGAAGATTTGCAACGCCGATACCATCAATTTCACTACCAATACAACAAGTAAACATACCCACGTTTGCTCCGCCAAAACCACCAAAACAAGAAGCAGAAGACATGCACCATGTAAGCATTTACGAGCAACCAATCGAAGCGCATATCTTCGGGGCGCATGTATGAAAGCAAGAACAAAGTTAAGGACATAGCACCCAACAATTTAAAATCTACAATCAAAAACAAATACATTGTACTTTTTGAAATATTAATAAATAGCTGTAATATGAATTAAAAACGAAAAATTTTAAATTATTCAGTGTACGGCGCAGATAGAATTTTTCAACAAAACAGCCTGCCAGCAGTATTGGTTCATCCGAACCAACAACTACAAACACCAACAACCAATAATTAAACATTTGTTTTGCGGGAAATTTTTCTTTTATTTATAGAGTTGATGTTTTAATTTAATTTAAGTATCCAAATAATTAATAGTATCCAAGTATCCAAATAATAACAAAAAATTTTAAATTTTATGTAATTTATTTATACAAAAGATTAAGTGATTGTTCTTTTATAAGTTGCTAAAATACAGAACACATATACTACAGCAACTCCGCGAGGCACGGATACAGCGGCGGCATATCTGGCCAAACCACCGAGAACACCCGCAGGACTCCCACGACGAACCGAAGCAGATCCAACGTGGGCTCTGAGTAGAATGACTCCTGCACTTCCTCCAGCCAGGGAACCAGGTGCTCCAAATCCCAGAAGTCGGTCCGGATGACGGCAATCACTTCTCGGATATAAAGGCCGATGGGGAAGCAATAGTGGTGGCTCGGATAGCGTGACATCGTACGGGATATAATTAAAATTTGGTAAACGGACGAACAGTTAAAACTTTACTGAATAAAATTACGATGGGACAGAGCGTATTTATAAGAGGGAGTAAACAAAACAAGAACCCGGAAATCTCAGTAGAATTAAAACTCAGCATATCTTGCAATAAAAAGAAAAAATAAATTATGCTACGATGGTGATTACAAAATTGATAATTGCAAGCATAGTGATATTTCTGCAGAATTAGCTCACGCGTGGGGCATATACCCTACGCACACTAATTGGGAATTATGACATATTATCTAAAAGGATAAAATAGAAGAGAGAGTTTTTATAAGACCATGGAATGTTAAAGCGATGCATTCTTGGGAAATTGCATATAAATGTGGGATAACATACGGTACATGAAAATTAGCTGTTTCGTTTTAAACAGTCATGATTATTGCATTTGCATTTATTATAGAAATAAATGCACATGAAATCTATGCATAAAGACTTAGTTTATGCATAACCACAATTAAAAAATTATATCTGTACCTAAATGTAGACATAGGAATAAAAGATAAATAAATATTGGACAGAAAATAATTACCTGAAAATCTGGTAAAGTATTCTTCTAATCCTAGATATTAATAATGAATAATTTTAATTATAAACAAATTCGACTTAAAGCTATAAAATAAAGTTATTACAAAATAGGTAATATAATGTACGGTCCAAGAAAATGTACTTCATTAAGATTCCATGTAAAATATTAATGATATTGCGTTAATAACAAACACAACAAAAGCTAAAAATTGAACGATTAACGCAAGCACTGCAACAAAGCAGGTGCAAAAGTAGAACAACTGAACACGAGCGGAATGCAGTGTCAGTTTTAAAACAGCTAATGAAAAAAAAAAAAAAAAAAAAAAAACAACAAAAGCAGCAAATCAAAATTTTAGCACACGCCAAAAAGGGAAAAAGCAATAAAAGCGCCAAAGGTGAACAAATTCAAAACAACTAAACTAAAACGGGCGAAACAAAGAAAAAAAAATAATAAGAGGAAGACTAATTTTTTTTTTAACCTATGTTACATATATACTATATTTCATTTTTATATATAGAACCATTAATAGAAACTGATGGAAAAACTAATGAAAAAGGGAATAAGAAAAGAAAAGAAAGAAATTTACTTAAATTGATTAAAATGGAAAAAGAAAATCTTACAGTAAAATGAAATAGAAAGAATACAATTATAATAACGGTAGAAAGAAAAATAGATATAAAATCGTACATGTTAAAGTACAAGGAAATATACCTAAATAATTGTAGGAATTTTTAAACACTTTCGAAGTTAACATTTATAATTAATAACCTAACGAATTGTATACAAATAGAATAAAATAGATATTTATTGAAAGGATTAATACTTGTTTTGAATTAATTAAAATATTGTTAATTGATTAAACTTAATTTAAAATTAACTAATTAATTAAATTAAACTTAAAGTTACATACGAATAAAATTTCAATTCTTTTAAAAAAAAAAATAATAATAAAATAAAGTATTGTAAGAGAAAACTGAAATATATAAAATTGGTAATAAGTTAAATTAAGTGTGATGACAAAGAATCAAGCATGCAGAGAAGCTGACCTGAGTGCCGATGTACACCCATCACAACAGCAAACGTGCAACAACACACAGCAGAACTTTGACAGCAGGGCGACAATTAGCGCCCAACCAACTAGAAGGGGGAAGGGTAGCTGGAACAGCTGATCAGCGCAGCGACAACAACCATAGCAACCAAAGATGGAATTGTTGCAACAATCAATCGCATCAATGCAACAACATTCGACAAAAACACGAAACTACCTTCAAAGAGATCCGACAGCAGCAACAGGTGAACATCAATATTGTCGAGTGATAGCGGTGACAAATGCACAGTGCCTTGAGGTCACATGGAGACCAAAATCAACGAAATAGAGACCTAATCCATCTGCAGCAGCTAATTTCCAGTGTCTGCGCAAATGCGAAATCCTCATGAATCATGATGGCAGCCTAGCGGCCTAACAACCTAGCAGATCAACCTCAGACGAAACTTACGTTAAGCGTAGCGTCGCGGCGATGAAACAGCTAGCAGACAACTACTAATGCGGTCATTCACAGTTCGCCATATAAATTTATGGTACATCATCCCGTGACACAAATCACACTCTACAACAGTACCTCAAGAGATAACAATTTGAAACACATCATCACTGTCGACAAGGGAGATGTTGAAGATGACGAAGCAAGACGTCAAAACGATGCTTCCGGCAACATCTCACCATCCACTACAGCTCAAGCAAACAACAATTGATCCCAATTGTGGGACAACCGAAACTATCACCAACGAACAACCGAATATTATCAGCAGAACAACGGGTATTAAGGTCGAAAATTAACAACGACCGTTCCACGTATAGTCCCTACAACACAGCAACCAACCCAGCAGCAGCATTCCCCACAAGAAATCCAGAAGAAACGTTAATACAGCGGTGTGTACATCAACGGCAAAATCGGAAGCATCAGCAACGTGTACATCAGCTTCAAGGTGTACATCAACATCAAAAGCAAGCATCAAACCCACCATCAACAACAACAAGAACATCAACATCAAAACCATCCTAAACCTACACGAAGAAGGACACCAAAGAAGGTCACCGGTCATATTATTGTATTATTATTGTAATCAGTTCATTGCAATTTTTATTAATAATTAATTGTAATTTAGTTGTTGTAATTATTATTAATAACTAATTAATATTGACATCGCACATATTCAGAGAATTAAATACACTAACATACATAAGTAGACAATAAGCAAAAATTAACATAAACGTAACCACCCACAATTCAACAAACCACAAATGTACAAGAAAAATTTAATATCGTTTTGTACGATACTAAATTTTTCTTCCCCGAGGGTGGAGGGATGTTGTATGTCGCGATCGCAATTTCCAGTTCCGGGAGATAAGAACTTTCAAGGCCAGTATTATCGTTTTATAATACTACTCCGCGAGTGAGTCAAGGCCAAGTTCACGTTATTAATGCAACCACAGCACTTTGCGTGGTAAGCCAAAAGCTTCGTTTAAAGTAAATTCAAAAGCCAAGTTAGCAACCAGAACACGTCGTATGGAATGGATTGTGGAAGCTAGCGTTCAATAGCTAGCTTCCAAACCATAAAAACCACAGCGTACTTGAATGGATTGTGGAAGCTAGCTTTCAGTAGCAAGCTTCCAAACCATAAAAACGCTTGACTTAAAATAACGAACGATCAGAATCCACACGCGGAAGAATTAAATTGAGAACGATTTTCTTCCGCGTATTGATTCTGCGAACTTTACAATTTTAATATTGCGAAAGAATGGAAATTGCGATACGCGCCAACACCGACCCACTTTGGTGCGGTCGACGGGTGCGTCGACCAAGCCAGAGTGGAAACCAGAAAAAGATTCCATCGGGAGTCTTGAAAATATATCCAAACGACGAGGTCGCCTTTAGAAACGCGTATAAAGTCGCGGTAAAATAGTGTTAAGAAAGAATGTAACGTAGTATTTAGTGAGCGATTAAGTAATGCGCACATAAAAATTAAGTTAGTGTAAAGTACGTGTAAGAATAAAAGTAGAAAAACGATAAGTGAACAAATAAAGATAAAAGGGAAGCAATTAAAATTACTAAACAAGGAGTTTTATTAATTGTCCCGAGGACAATTGAAATTGAGAAAAGACCACCCGAAGACACTACAACAAATTGGCAAATTGTCGACAAATTGTCGACGGGTGCGTCGACCAAGCCAGAGTGGAAACCAGAAAAAGATTCCATCGGGAGTCTTGAAAATATATCCAAACGACGAGGTCGCCTTTAGAAACGCGTATAAAGTCGCGGTAAAATAGTGTTAAGAAAGAATGTAACGTAGTATTTAGTGAGCGATTAAGTAATGCGCACATAAAAATTAAGTTAGTGTAAAGTACGTGTAAGAATAAAAGTAGAAAAACGATAAGTGAACAAATAAAGATAAAAGTGAAGCAATTAAAATTACTAAACAAGGAGTTTTATTAATTGTCCCGAGGACAATTGAAATCGAGAAAAGACCACCGGAAGACACTACAACAAATGCTAAAGTTCTTGGTATGATGAAAGATGAAAATTGTTTACGCCAAAGCAAACCGCTCGCCAGGCTGCCTCTCCTGATCGTCCGAAGCCGTGTCCTCTCAGAGCGCGGACTTCGGCCGCTGGTCGGAGTGGAGCCGGCACTTAACCGCCAACTGTGAACCGTGCAACTACCTCAACCTTTCTCTTGCGCCATTAGTGTTCAACGCCGGACGAACCTCTTCACAAAACTAAACACTTTGAATTGTACAAAACACTGCTTTTTTTCTTTACTTTTAAGTGACAATTTGTGCAAAAGAAATAATAAAATACCAATTTAAATACTACTAATAGTTGTTACAACAAAAAACAAACAGAAAAGGGAAATTCGAGAATCGCCTTTGCAGCTAAACATTTGGTCCAAAACGAGCCGGATCGAGCTCCAACCGCGACTCGACATCGTCGCCCCCTTTTTGAAAGAAAAAAGGTAAGTTGTTTAATCAAGTTTCAAGTTCAAGTTTTTAAATATATTTGGTTAAATATCGCTGTAAATACGATACCCGTGTACACGCGAAGCTAACGGGAGAATTAGCTTAGGGGTAACGGTGCTCCAAAACCATAGAATTTGTTCACTTATATATACATAAGATAAGTGACCGTGAACCCGGTTACATACTTGTATTGACCGGCACGTGTTGCAATTATTTATTCTTCGACGAATACATAATTGCAGCTCGCTCTCGCTTTGGTTTGCGCTCTTTTCCTAGAAACCAAAAAACCACCACCTTTTGCTGGCTGGTTTGGTTTTCGTGCTCTCGACAGACACGCTCACAGCTTACGCTCTTCGGCGCGGTTCACTTAAAAACCAAAAAACCACCACCTTTTGCTGGTTTGTTTGGTGTAGTGTATCCACTGACCGCACTCCGCTCCTGAACATAACAACACTCAATAAATGCAGAGCATGCACTTTGCATGCACTGACCTACTTACTCGTTGACAGCGCAATGACTGCGACTCAACGTCACACATTGTAACACGATCCTTGAACCGCCCAATTTCAAATCATGTCAATGATTGGGTATCGGTTCAATGATTTTATAAACAAATAGAAATTTTGAGTGAAAATAAAAATGTGAAGCACAGAGAAATACAAATGTATAGAATTAAGTATATGTAAGAGTAGTTTAACCATAGATATTATTATTGTTTGTATAGTTACACTTCAAGAGAAATGGGATTGCTTACACTGAGAAAAATGAGAAATGAAACAATTTACTATTTCATATTTGATTATAACATTCGTCATATTCCAAAAATCGTGTTCAAATCGTAGATAAATCGTATTTATTTTAAAAGAAAAAATGTTTATCTCATAAATCGAATAGAAATACTTTCAAAAGAAAGCCATAAAGTATTTATTTAAATATTTGTATATTTATTTATTTTCCCCTTTCGGATTACGTATTCCTTTACCCCCCCCATTTGTAAATTTATGCTACTGTAGGTATACAGTATTCATAAGAATTTAGTAGCAGTGTGGCCAATTATTAATATTTGATATTCTCTAAAATTATTTGCTTAAAAATTTGGGTCTTTTTTTAAATAATTCTTATGAATTTCCTTATTAAAAATATCTTAGTACATAAGTAATAAAAACACGTTTGCCACGTTAATTCCCTTGCCAAAATCCGTCTTAGTGTATCTCTGCAGTTTTAAAATTAAACAAAAGCTTAAAAATTTTCTTAAAAAGGGCTTAAAAAATAGTTGGCCACCCTGGTATATACACTTTTGTCGCTTGAATTCGTTTTCGTTCGGTTTAGTTCGATGTGAATCTTCAACCATGTAGGTCAAGATAAAAGAGTTTATTGCAACGTTATATGGATGAAATTATAGTTTTCTCTGAATTGGATCCGTTCCTAGAAGATGAAGATGACTGTCATCTTAAAGAGATTTTAAAGCGTTTTGATCTGGAGTTGATTTTCCCCTTATTGAAGGGTAAGTGAAAAAAATTTTGGTGCAGCTGTAATGCGCAGCGCTTTCATAGTCAGAGAAAAAACTTTTACATTTCGGAGCTCCAAATTTTACGCAGTTGCAGAGATCTGCGCCGAAAATTTTTTGATGTTAAAAGTTGTAAAAAATTATGAAATGCGCAGTGGTTTTTGTATTAAGGGAAATGTGTGATTGCAGTACGATAGTTTTTAGAAATTGCCAGAACGTTGTATTTTTCTTTTAGTTTTGTGTAACTGAAAATTGTAAAATTCACTACGGAAAATAGATGAAATGAAACAAATACAACATTTCATCACACACATCTGATTTGTTAATTTTCGCATTACCGTAGAAAAAGGCATAACATTTCGATCCCTTCAATACCTATCTAAAGACGACATAAAGGACGCCATTAGTGATATCGGGCTAAGGGCCGAATTCAGAGTGAAGTTATTTAATTATAGAAAAGCAGAGGTAAACTATTTAATTTTAAAATAGCAGAGCTGGGACGAAATGATTACTTTGTAATTAAATTACACCCCAATTACAATTACAAATAATTAGGAATTTGGAGTTTTCATTAAATTGCACAAAGCAATGTGCAAAATTGTAATTGTAACTTTGCTGTAATCAGCCTAAAATTCCTAATTACTTGAAATTGTAATTGGTGTGTAATGTCATCAAAAGTCCCAGCTTTGCGAAATAGCAAGTCTTATAAACTTTTGTATTTTTTCAGTTTAATATAGATGGTCATACTCTGTCCGTGGATTCAAAAGTAACCTCATGGCAACAAAAGGAGACAGTTACGCCAACTCAGACATCTTCAAAACCAAGTTTTTCAAGTTTCAGTAAATTGGTAACATGTTATTGCATTTATGATTATCATGACAAATAAAATAATGCATCTGTCTACTATGATTTTCTTCTTTTTTAGGATGTTACCACTTTGATAACTACCTCAGCAAGAGGTAAAAATATTTGTGAATATTATAAACAACATCATCGATTGGAAAATCTGCATAGAGATCAGATAATTAAATTGATAGTCGAGGACGCAAACTGTAACAATTTTTCCATAAAAACATCTGATTTCCCGGACTTAGTTCGCCAGATTATCAACGTTTTTCCAACAGAAAGTGAAGCTCAGGTAAAAAAGTCAACCAAAGCTAATTTTCTATTCATTTATTTTTCTTTTTATTCTTGTAACAGGATTTCTATTTTATTCCACGTCAAGGTAGAAAGGGACCTAGCGGCAAGCTTTATTCAAAGTATACTAACAGCAGACTAAAACGACCAAAAACCACTCAATCACCTGACTTTACAACGAGTTCTTGTGGAAAACATGATGAATATGAAATCGAAGTCGACTTCTCAATCCTAAATGCGTTAAAGGTAGGCCTGAGCAGGGATTCTTCTGATTGGGGCAGTATATGCGATAGATGGTTGACGTCCTTCCCTTTACGTCGAAAGGATTTTCAAGAGCTGACTCACTCTTCTTTTCTGGAGGCATGGCCAAAATAGTGATGCCAGAGCACCGCAACTGGCAAGTAGACAGAGCTTACCCTGCTTAAGACCAATGTTTTCGTTTTATAGATCAATATAGACTTCAAGGTTTTGTTTCCTGAAAAAGAACACCTTCTTTTTAGTAAATGGGATAATTTCTCACACAAGTTAAGAAATATTTCAGCGTAAACATTCATAATGATAACAGCAAGCGATTGCTCTCACTACTGGGAAATTGTGTCAATAAAGGTTATTGAAAGCATCTAACTAAGTTTTAAATTTATAAAGTTTGCAATTTGTTTTTAGACTCCCAAGATTATCTTACTTGCGTGCTTCTGGCTTCGGTTTTGCCTTCTAATGCGCGATTTTTGGATAAGTTTGGAAACAGCAAACGTAAAGTCACCATATTGGATGCACAGGAAAGCCTGGTAGTACGTTTAACTTGTATTAATGACTACGGTAGGAAGTTGGAGGAAATAGTGAATAAGCATTATTCTTTATCCTTAAGCATTCAACCATTTATAATAGTTGAGGGTATATTAGATGATTCCATTACAGCCTTTTATATTTACTTAGACAAAAACCATTATAAATTCGACTCATTCATTGAAGCAGTTGATTCTTGTTTTAAGATATTCCATGTATTTTCACTAAAATATCCTTTCGCTTGTGTATGCGTATGGAATTTTATTCAAATTTATTTTTATAATATAAAAACTCCACACGATATCAAATCGCCAAACATAACTTCACTAATCCATTTTTTAAACCAGAATTAAATCAAAGTTAAATATGTTTTGCTTTAAATGCACAAAAACTTATTCCAGTGCTGAAAATCTAATTTTTCATTTAAAATATGATCATTTAGCAAATGAAGAACTGAGATGCAAACAAGATTCATGTAACCAAATTTTTTCGAACTATTCAACATTTAAAATCCACTTGAAAAACGTGCATAACCAAAAATCTTCTCAAACAGCAATGACTTATATTAGTGGAAGCGTAAATGAAGTTTCAGAGTCCAAAAAAAGAAGAACAAATTCATCAGAAACTCCTTATAACAGCATTAACACTGAAATGCATTCCAGTAATTTTAAACTATCTTCCTTACTAAAAAAAGAAGCGGTATCCCTGTCATTGCAGTTATATTCTAAGTCCTGTTTACCCCGAAAGGAAGTTCAAAAAATCCAAAATATGTTTAAAAATTTAATGTTACCAATAGCAAATAGTTTGCAAGGTTATAATTCTGAAACACTTAAAGATTTAGAATATATTAAACATTTTTGCTCAAATCCTTTTGAGTCAATAGACACCGAGTACAATTTTTTAAAAACTTTAAATGAAATGAGGCTCTTTGAACACCCCAAAGCTTTTGAAATACAAAACAAAATTTCTTCTAAATCTATTAATGGTATACTGGTATACAATCCTACTACATTACATATTTATATAATGTCCTTAAAATTTCAATTTAAGAGTTTTTTTGAACTTCCTAATGTATTATGTATTACGCTTGAGCATCAAAAATACTTGGAAAAGGGTAAACATATGTCACACTTTGTAAACAGTGAATCCTTTAAAATGAAAAAAGAAGGTTATCAGGAAAATGATATAGTAATTCCATTTATTTTATATTTCGATGATTTTCAGATAAACAATCCTCTCGGAAGCCATACATCATCAATTTGTGCCTGTATGATAATTTGTCCATTGCATTTGTATCCAATTAATAATGGTAACATTTATGTTAAGAACCAATTTTTGTAACAAAAAAGAAATATGTACTTTAATTTTATGCGATAAGGATGCAAAATAAATAAAATAAATACAATAACATTTAAAATAAGTATTTTATTGTAATATGGAGAATATTTCAAATGAAAAATGCAGGTAATTCTTTTAAATACTCAATTTTTAAAACAACATTCTACATTTTCGAAATAAAGACACTCATATTCAAATCAATTACTCAATTATATAAAATCATATAATTTCGCATTTAATGTGAACAAAATAATTCTTGACTTAAATGCGTCCTTAATTATTTCAAATATGGCATAAATTTAAAATAAACACCAAATTAATTGTTTCAAATTCTTTATCTATTAATTTCATATTCAGTTCAAATATTGTTCATGTTACAATTAAAAACGTACAAAATTTATTTCAACAAAATAACTTGTTCTTTCAAATATTCGTTTGGTGATTTCAGTTATAAGTTTATTCCGTATTTATTTTTAGCATTATCGCCTTTACCTGAAAATCATTCTGAAAAATATTTATATTAAAGACATATTCTTTGATTTCACTACGTTTTTTCCCTCAGTGTATACACAAAACCAATAAAAAACTGAACATCACAAGTGTCTTATATCCCAACAATAACTATTATATAAAAAAAAAATAAATAAGAAAAACAAGTTTGTAAATAGGTTTAAGAAAAACATTTATTTTGAATCAATAAAATTGTATATTTACATTTAAATCTTTTGCATTGCATTACAATCTTTTATTTATTATCGATGAAATTTCGGAGTAACATTTCATTTTCCAGCGCGCAGTGTCCATTATGGGAATGGCGCTCGAAGGGAAAAAGTGAGTAAAAATAAATTACAAAATATATAATAAGAGTAGTAGCTTAGGGAAAATTAAAGCAGTGAAATAAAAATTTTGTAGCAGCAATTGAAATACAGCAGTTAGTTCATATTTTATTCTTAATTACAATTTAGTGTTGCAGTGTTTCTGAACTGTTGCAGTGCTTGCGTTAATTTCATGTGCATTTATTTCTAAAATAATTGCAAATGCAATAGGTATGGCTGTGTATTTAACGGAACAGCTACTTTATATATACCGTATATTATCCCTCAATTGGTTAGTAGTGCCATTGTATGTCTACTTATTTCGTTTAGGGTATTTGTCACACGCGTGACCTAAATATCCATGCTTTTTACTACGCCTGCAATTATTAACGTTGTAATTGCAAACTTAGTGTAATTTAATTTGTGCAAGCTATGCTGACTTTCGTTTTCATACGAAATTTCCGGGTTCGTGTTCTGTTGTATTCGCGCTTATAAATACTCTCGGGTATATTGCAATTTTTATCAGTTACTTTTATCAGTTTATTAGTGAAGTATTTTAAAAAACGCGAAAAATGTTTCTTTATTCTGCCTTGGATTACTGCTTCCCACTCGGACTCTACATACGAGAGCTGGTTGCGGTCATCCGCATCGATTACTGGGATCTGGAGCCCATGATACCTTTCCTGGAGGAGCTCCAACGGATCTTTTGTGCTGATCCAACCCTGGACTTGCTGCGATCTATCGTCGGATTCGTTGGAGTTTTCCCTGCGGTTTGGCCAGGCATGCCAGCTTTATATCCGTGCTTTGCGGAGTCGTCCTAATTGTGAGGCTTACATAATTATGTTATTACAATTAACAATTTGAATAATTGCTATAATTATATTCTATTATATACCTTGTATGCCATTCCACGTTAATTGAATAACGAAATAAACAATAAACAATATGCTATATAAAAATTACCCCCTTTTGTTTTTTGTGTTTCGACTCTACCAAAAAGAATGTTGGTGCGGCTTGGTAATGTATTGGTATTTTTTTTTTTCTTATTTCTGTTTGACTCTGCTTAACTAACATGTTGTTGTTTCCAAGGCACCAATTGTTGTGGTGTCTCGGTATTTTTTGCCTACTGTATTTTTCTTCTGGCGGTTTTAGGACAGCGATTGGTTTTTCTATTAAGCTTTTATTATTTCTTCCCCTATTTACTTTTGAGGAAAACTTGATGAAAACAAATATTGTATTTAATACGAAATTAAAATTGAAAAAAAAACGTTATCTAATTAGCATAATTAAACATAAATTAATTGGTAATAAACAAATGATATAACCACGATATTTAATGTAAGAATGAATGTAGAACTTGTGTTGAATTAAATAAATACTAGAAATTATGTAAAAATATAAATAAAGAATTAAAATATGTAAAATTTGAATGCGTAAGCATCAGTATAAAATGTAAGATACATAATAAGAATCTATCACGCAGAGAACCCGACAGCCATCCCGATGTATACCCATTACCACAGCACAAGTGCAACAACGCACCACAACAGTTACGAACAATTACAGCAGGGCGACGAATACCGCCAAGGCAGCTAGATGGGGGAAGGGTAGCTGGAACAGCTGATCAGCGTAGCGACAACAACCAAAGAAGGAATAGTTGCAACAATCAAACATATCAATGCAACAACATTCGACAAAAACACGAGACTACCTTCAAAGAGATCCGACAACAGCAACAGTTAAACATCAATATTATTGAGTGATAGTGGTGACAAACTTTGAACAGCAAGCTTAACTTCACATGATAACTCTACATCAAGTTCTGCGAGTAGAGTGCATACTGCCACGGATAAGAATCCATGTTCAAGTGGAAGTTACGGAAGCGTATGTGATAAAGCCAGACAACTACTAATGTAGCCACAGGGTCGCCAGTTAAATTTACGGCGACATATTCTCCCGCGGCACCAAGCACGTCTTTAAAACATATCAACACTATCTACGAGCAAGGGAGAACCGCAGCGGTCAGCCGTGGTTACTTAACGTCTTAACCATCCACTACAGTTCAAGCGAACAACAATTGTTCCCAATTGCGGGACAACGATACTACCGACAACGAACAACTGCATCTGATCATCAAGCATAGCACCTACCACGTCAGCTACCCAGCAGCAACATTCCCACAACACATCGAGAAGAAGACATCATGATAACGGGGTGTACATCAATGTCAAGATCATCATCAACACCAAATCATCATCAACCTACACACAGATGACACCGAGGAAGTGCAGTTACCGCTTGTATTATTGCATTATTATTGTAATTAGTTTTATTGTAATTATTATTAACAATTAATTTTTGTAATTATTGTAGTTATTACTAATAATTAATTATTATTGACATAACACATAAGATATTCATAAAGAAAAAAAAAAACATAAACATACATAAGAACACACTAAGTAAAGCCACAATAAGCATACGTCCACCCATAATTCAACAAACCATAAATGTACAAGAAAAATTTAATATCGTTTCGTACGATACTAAATTTTTCTTCCCCGAGGGTGCAGGGATGTTGTATGTCGCGATCGCAATTTCCAGTTCCGGGAGATAAGAACTTTCAAGGCCAGTATTATTGTTTTTATAATACTACTCCGCGATTGAGTCAAGGCCAAGCTCACATTAATGCAACCACAGCACTTTGCTTGGTAAGCCCGAAGCTTTAGTTTAATTTGGTTTAGTCAAGCTTGGTTTAAAAAACCAACGATCGGAATCCACACGCGGAAGAATTAAATTGGGAACGAATTTCTTCCGCGTATTGATTCTGCGAATATTACAATTTTAATATTGCGAAATGATGGAAATTGCGAAACACGGCATACTGACCCACGATGGTTCGGTCGACGGGTGTGTCAACCGAGCCAAGGTGGAAAATAGAAAAGATTCCAACGGGAGTCTTGTGTAAAATCCGAAACGACGTAGTCGTTCGATAAGCCCCGTATAAAGTCGCGAATAAATTCTTGTATATAATAATTAAGTTAGTTTAAACTAAGTGGAAAATTTAAAGTTGTGTTAGCACAAGTGACCAAAAATAAAATAAAAGGAGCTCAACTAAAAATCCCCCAAACAAGGAGTTTTTATTCGTATCATAGAGGACTACCATACCATAAGAGACCGCTCCGAACTAACTACAACACACGGTTAAGGTTTTTGCCTACTCAGAGAAAGTCGAAGTTCGTCCTGTGGCAATGTAGTATAAATTCTCGTGTTTCCCTTGCAAATTAATTAGTCGACTTAAAGAGTTCAGCCACAAAGTTTCAAAGTTTAAAGTAATTACACAGATTACATTAAACAGAATGCCGATCTACGCCATTGAACATTACAAATTTGGGAATTTGTTGGGAATTTGTGCTTTGTGGAGGGTAATATGGACAAATTTCAATATTTGAAAATTTTGCGAGAAAATCTCAAACAAACTGCACAGAAGCTGGGAATAGAGAATACATTTAACTTGTATCAAGATAACGATCCAAAGCATTCCGCCCACATTGTTAGGGAATGGTTATTATGTAATTGTCCTAAAGTCTTGAAAACACCTTCACAATCTCCCGATTTAAATGTAATAGAAAACTTATGGCAAAAATTGGAAGTTGAAATTCGAAAACGTGCAATATCCAATTTAAGCGACCTCAAGATTGCCCTAATGGAGGAGTGGGAAAAGATATCTCCAGACTACACGAAAAACCTAAACTTTAAGAAATATAGAAAAGTTTTAAAAAAAATTAAGTTTTTGGAGTTTTAACACGTTTTGCAAACTTTTCACAGGTGAGCCATTTTGAGTGGCACTCACTGTACCTACCCAAACATGGAAAGAACGCAGTTCGCACCATGTGCATATCTTATCAGCTAAGGAAACGAACGCAGTCGCACCATGTGCATATTGTAGTGTAACCAACCTCTGGTTCACTTCGCCAACGGTAGAGTGCATTGAGTGAACTTCAAGCTGACACTGCACTAAAGTCACTCATTGCACTCAACACGTAAAATCGAATATCGGCCAATGAAAAGAAAGCAACTTAGCGTAAGAAAGAAAGCATGACGCTTTCTTTAAAATTAAGTAGGAGTAAGCAATATAAACATAATATTGTAATAGTTTAGAATGTAAGAAATAATGTATAAAAAGACGGCGAAAGCCAGAATAAATTAATAATTTTGTAAATCCAGCACCAGAAGCAGACACTCTTTTCTTGCTTAAAGTAAGTACGGCCTTGTGGCCATATATCATGATATAGCGGGGTTCGCTTGATAAACCAAATAATAAATTCGGCCTTGTGGCCAAATCTTAAAAACATAGCGTGGCTCGCTTAAAGCCAAACAAAGCAAGGCCTGGTGGCCAAACTAATACAGCGTGACTCGCTAAAATAAAAGTCAACTCCGTTTTAATTGATTATCCTTTTCCTCCACATGGCGATCCTGCCAATTTCGACACCTGCAATCTTCTGCTATTTTCGACACCTGTAATATCCTGCCAAATTCGACACCTGCAATCTTCTGCTACTTTCGACACTAATAGATGACTCAGCAATCCATAGATGAAATCTTCGCTGGATGGGAAAACCAGAAGTCCACCGACGTCCTAATCATTGACGAAGAATATGTGCCAGAAAGCACCAACAAAACAAAAGAGGCAACACCGAAGTAAAAGGAACTGGACCAAAGCCAATAACAATTGAAGAGTACAGGAAACGGCAGCGACACAGACCAGTCACCACCCCAGACACACCACCTCCAAAGAGGAAAAGCAGAGCTGGTAGATGCGTCCGAGAACGCAGAGAAATAGCTGAACTACACAGACTAGCCAACCTCTGCACATCAAAGGAGCAAAAAGTGCTATTCCTAAACCGGATCAAAATAATAAAAATAAAGGCGGCAAGTGATAAAATTCAGAAGAGGCAACGATGGGAAACATAGAAAGCAGGGTCAACCAGGTGACCACCACGATCCATCAACTACACCTACCGGCAGTCCCGGAATATATAACAACCACAATTATAATCTTCATAGCTGTAACAATAATTTTTTCAATAATTACATACCTTAAGAAGTATATAAATAAAAACAAACATATTATAAGTACAGTTTAAATGGTTATTATAAGTAAAATAATGAAATAATTAAACAAAAGTAAAACAAAGTAAATGATTCTATGGAAAATTTAAGATCTAAAATCCAAATGTAAAATTTTTAAGCAAATTTTCATAAAAAGCTCGAACATAAACATTTCTCTAATGAATGAATTACTGGTAGAACTTGAGAAAGAACTAACGAATTTAAAAAAATCTCCAAATAGGCAGTACACTGTCGGTACACTGCAACAGAAATTAGAAGCCTTAGAGCGAATAAAGTCAAATTTTGAAGAACTGTTAAACGAAGACAACAATTCGTTAGAATATCTACCAATTAAAACGGAATTTCAACAGACATACTTAAGGATAAAGACAATATTAGAAGAAAAATTAAAGGACAGAGAAGACAATTCAATTAAACAAGACCAAGACGCAAACTTAACAAGAAAAATGGCAACCTTTAACATAGAAACGGCCATGAAGGCCATACCCCAATTCACGGGAGCATACAAAGAGATATACAGTTTTCTAAAAATAATTGAAATAATATATAGAAATCTTGACACAGACGGTAAGAAACAGCTAATAGAGCTGATATACTACATAAAACTATCAGAAAACGTTAAAACAGCACTCTGCGGTTGCACAGAACCAACCGATTATGATTCCCTAAAAAACTTACTTAAAGAACGTTACAAAACAAACGAGACGATACCACAAATCCACACAAAACTGACGACATACATACAAAGAAACCAATCCGTAAACTCGTTCAAAGAAAGGTTATTAACCACAATTAATGACCTAAATAAATTGCAAATCAATGAACTAGGTCAAAATGCAAGCACTGCAGAAAAGAACGTAATCACCAGTATTAACGAAAAATACGCACTCAATATTTTTAAGAACGGTCTCAACGACAACTTATCAGCTAAGGAAACGAACGCAGTTCGCACCATGTGTCAATCTCATTATCTAATGCTTACTTATATGAGCAGAAGTCTAGGGTCTCACCTTAGTTAATTACATTTTATCTATCCGATCCGTTGCTGGGATAGTGATAGAGAAACGTATCCTAAATAAACTGTACTATTTCTGCTGGTGACCATGTGTTCTTTTATGGTATTTTTATCAGCACTTGCACCATGAATGTTTGGTTTCATATGTTTTTAACATCATTAAATCATTCGACCTCTTCATTAAAAGTCGACCGTTTTCTTAGTGCTCCGTGAAATTTGTTGCAAATAACAAAAGATTCAACACTTCAATATAATTCATTCTGTTTACACCAAAGGAAACCGCTCGCCAGGCTGCCTCTCCTGATCGTCCGAAGCCGTGTCCTCTCAGAGCGCGGACTTCGGCAGCTCAGGAGAGGTGAGCTTTAAAGCTTGATAGCATAAACACAACCTCGCGACAAGTTGTCGTACACAGCCGCGACATGTCAAAAATACATGGAGTCTTATGGTAGTTGAGAAAAAAATAAACTTGTCGCTCTGCCGACGCGTACGACAACGACAGTAGTCCAAAATTTTCTATTTTTCTCAGTTGTCGCGCATCTTGTTCTTCTTTTCTCTGTTTGTTTACTCTTTAATGACATATAAAATGACATATGTACTATTGTAGAATGGCAAATATAATTGACTAGTCCCTATTTTTTGTGTTTTTCTTGTTTGAAATTTTTCTAGTGTAAGTATTAATTAATGTAAATATATCAACTAAAATGATTATTCCATATTTTAGAATGGCTGGTATTGAAGAGACCATAATCGAGCATAAAAACATCTTGCAAAAGGAAAAAATTTGGGAGGAAATTGCGAAAAAGACAAACTTGGATGGTATATCTATGTACTAAAATTATACATACGAGCTTACTTACAACATTATTTTATTTTATTTGGTTTATAGTCGCTTTTATTAAAAAAAAATGGAAGAATTTGCGAGATACGAGCAAGCGTTGTAGACGGTCAGGATTTTTGGCCTCAGGTAGTGCGGCACCTAACCGAAGAACCCGCTGGAAGTATGAAGACGCGTTGAATTTTATTCATGATACGCAGCACTTCAGAAGGTACATTTAGAAGGATATACTTTTCCTTACGTAAGAAATGAATCACATTACATTTTTAGTACAACCAGCAATATGCCAATTGTCGATGAACCACCAATTGCCCAAGCTGTCGACGAATCACCGCCTTCGCTGCCCGCCCAAGCTGCTTGATTATTCGTTTTCATTTTATATTAATTTATTTTATTGAAACATACCTCATAGACAACACAAACAATTCCAATGATTTGAAATATAGAACACATTGTTTCTATTATGAAATTATTTTCGTCATTGTAATGTTCCATTTTAATTTGCACTTTGATTTCCACTTTAATTTTCGCAACTACCTCCGTAAACAAATGAATTCAAATTAATAAACAAACATATGTTCTCTGCTAACTTCAGCGCCAGCAGAGTTTTTTTGACATGTCGCGGCGGTGTACGACAACTTGTCGCGAGGTTGTGTTTATGCTATGACTGCGAGCTCTTCGGCTCCAGCCTTGGTGGTCGGAGTGGAGCCGGCACTTGATCTACGACAGTGAACCCAGCAGCAAGTGCTAATACAAGTGTCAAAGAACTCGAGCAGTTATTATATTAACACCGAATTGAAGAATTTGTTTAAAATTAATGTGAAATTTTAACACCTAAGTAAAATAAATAGCGGCAAAAATAAACGATAAATTGAACTCAACTATTCGAAGATTCTCGAAAATCTAAAGATTCTCTAACTAAACACATTCAATATAAGTATTATTTAATAATATTAAAAAATATAGCGAAAACTCAAATTCTGAAACTAAAGTGAAATAGTTAAATATAGTATTTAAAACAGAATAAAATATAAACAAATTTAATAAACAATTAAAAAGAAACTGTACAATATTATTTACAATTAAGTGAAGATATTAAAGCAAGTGAAATATTTTTATCATCATGAATTTCATCTGTGAAAAGTGCAATGCTACACCGCCAAGCGCAGTTTAGTGAGGCATATGAGCACAAAACATGAAAGCAAATGTCTAAAGCGCAACGAATGTGACGCTAAATTTCAGCGCAATTACCAACTGCAGGAGCATAAAAATAAAATGCATACAGGTGGAGGATCTGGCAGCTCAACTCAATTAACGAAAATGCAAAGTGCTATATCTTATTGCCAAGGATGTAAAGAAAACGTGCAAGTTAAAAATTGGGCATATCATATTAGAACCAATAGGCACAAGAAAAATTGCTGTGTGCCTACAAACAACAATTTGAAATTTATCAAAGGTACCTTAAATGAATGACTCGAAACTTTCATTTATGAAAATGAGGATGAAGGTATTCTTATCCCAGAAGAATTTTTAGAAAAAGAAAAGAATGACATAGTCAAGCGCTAAACAATAGCTTAGAGAAGCACATGTCATTTAAATTTAATATAGAAATATTTTTCGAATATATAAAAGCAACCACTGATGATAAAATGGTTGTAGAAATAAAATCATTTCAAACCAAAATGAAAATGGTCCAGTTGGAAGATGAAATATTGCCTATCCTAAATGAAAAATTCATAAACATTTTATAAAAATTAACCGAATTCCAGGAAAGAGACTGTGGCTCTCGCCAATATGTATAGGGCCCAGGGCCCTATTGCACCAACAACTTTTCACTTATCACTTTACATATGCTCGAAAAGCACTTTTCATGAAAAGGAAAAGTGAAATGCATTGCACCAAAAACTTCCCAAATAAACTTGTCAAATTTGCAAGAGAGAGAGAATGTGAGAAGATTTTTGAAAAGTTGATAAGAGAAGCATTGCACCAAACTATGACTTTGCTTTGCTAATTGAGAACTTTACAAACGATATGCAAAGCAAAATTGACAAGCGTTTCTCCGTTATTTTAACGTACTTTGCAAAACAGCGTGTTATGCAAAGAGATTTCTCCCATTGATTTCGTTACAATGTCGCGCGCGGTAAGCAAAGCCAATAAATTGACTCTACTTCAATTAATAAAAACTAAAAAGGTAATCATTATTTACGTTAATATTTATATGTATGTATATATATATCAATAAATTTTTTGCATTAAAGGATGTATTATTTGGATCATTCCAAAATAACTCTACTTCGAAAGTAGAGAAAGAATCAGCTTGGAAAGAAGTTCTAGAAAAAGCAAAATCCTTGGGATTAGCCGGAGCTAATCGCCAATGGACTTTTGCAAGGGATAATCTATTTAAGCGGATCGCACCAGAGATGGCTTGTGCTTCTATCACCAACTGCACGGCGCCGCTGCTACGAAGTGTCGAGAGCCATGTTCGTGGCCAAAAAACTAAAGCCACGAACCCCAGCAAAACCAGGTAAGATGTTTCGCTTATTTATTGCTGACACGGCAACGAGCCGTAAATATTTAATCGGCGCGGACGTCTCGATTATCCCGCCGACTTTCAACGAGAAATTCGGTCAACCAGACTCAGTAAGGCTTTTCGCGACTAACGGCTCTAATATTACGACTTACGGCCGTAAACGACTCAAACTTGACCTCGGCCTGAAGCGCGACCTGGCCTGGGAGTTCATTATTGCGAAGGTCAGCAGCCCCATAATAGGCGCTGACTTTCTCAAACACTTCGGCCTCCTCGTTGACATGAAGAACAAGAGGCTCATCGACTCGGTTTAGGAAGAGCTAAACAAGCGTAAACGGTTACAACGGCACAATTTTTGCCTATGGTCAAACAAATTCTGGTGGGTGAAGCTTTCAATTTTTACATATACAGGGTGGCGCTTAATGACCAATATGGTTTGAATGTTTAATAACTTTTTAAATTTTTTATTTTTTTTTATTTTTATTTCAGAATTTTGTGAAGAACACTTGGGGAATTTGAAATGGAATACTACACAACAGAACACATAGCCCACACAGCAATGGACACAATGGCTCTGTTACGGGACCTCTTTGGCGAACGCATTATTTCGCGCAGAAGCGATTTCAATTGGCCCCCATGTTCACCCGATTTGACAGCGCCAGACTGTTTTCTTTGGGGTTATTTGAAAGAAAGGGTATACATTAATAAGCCATACCACAGCTAAAAGACAACATTCGCAATGAAATTCAAGCCATAACATCGGAAATTTTACGAAAAGTTATGCAAAATTTACTGGAAAGAGCACGAATGTGCGAAGCCGAAAACGGCCATCACTTGCGGGATATAATTTTTCATACTTAAGCCAAAAATTCCAATCGGAATTTTATATTTTCACGATTTCGATTTTTTGAATAGTCCATTACTTCTGAATAATATTAGTTCTAAGATAAGTAGGTTAAATGCTATGTTTTATCGTTTCGTTTTTTGTTTCTGCCGCCGTATGTGTACATCTAACATTTTTAATTTGATTTAATAAACTCTCTTTATTTACCGTGACATACCGTGCAATGTACTTATGGTCATTCACCTTACTCCAGATACCATTCGTCGACACTCTAGACAATAATGCAAGCTATGCAATAAATAAGCACAGTCAAATGTTGTTGAACTTGTGTCCCATATAAGCAACCGTGTTGAATGTCACAACACAATAACGCTAGCAATGCAGTTATGTGTTATTCACCTTTTGTGCTATATTCATACAATGTACATATTTTACACTAGAATTAGTAAGCAATAATTGTCACTGTAAAATGCGTTGTAAGAATAATTTTAGTTATAAAAAGCCCAAATTATTATTGAATAAAGTAGTCTTAAAAGTTACACCTAACAATTATAGTTTTTTTCTTGATCGACTCTGGTCAATACATCGGCATCCTTGCCTGACCATAAAACTCCCTAACATTGGCATAATTGCCAGGGTTTTACCATCATAAAGTGCACTACTAATATCGGCATCCTTGCCAGTGGCTACCAACACAAGTTTATTCTGGGAAGGAAACCCACAAAAAATGTATAGAAGTTTTAGTTAAGGATGTTTCAAATATTTATAATAATTGTGTGTGAAAGGCCACAAATGTGAAACGAGCATAAAGTACAGTGGGTTGAGGATTTACGAGCATCTGTCAAACTCTGTTTGACATTGTCAAAACGAACATGTCTTCTAAATGCCACCATTTTACTGTCGTTCTTTCCGGAAAGAATCATCAACTGCGGTATCCAATTCATTTATTATCTCTGTATATCATTAAAATTCTTCTCTTTAGAAATAAATAAACATAAATTCAAACATTTGTAACGTACAGGGTATGTAAACACAGAAGAATTTAGCAACATTTTACAAGATAACCAATAATAGCAACATTTTTCAAGATATCCAATAATAGCAACATTTTACAAGATCACCAATAATAGCAACATTTTACAAGATAACGAATAATAGCAACGTTTTTCACGATAACAAATAATAGCAACATTTTTCACGTTAACAAATAATAGCAACATTCACTAACGTGCAAGGTTTACAAGAAAACAAAGAGCAACAAACATTTTGTTGCTCCCAAATTTTTTTTTAACAATTGTAAGTTAGCAGTATAGCTTAGTTTTGATATTTATAATTATTTTATACAAAATACCACTATAGTAGTATATCGTGCGGTATACAGATTACTGTGTGTAGGTGTTAGTACATATAAACCTCTTTGCACTTGTTTGGTCTTTTTGGTCTCCTTTTCCTTTTCTTTACCTTTTTTTATTATATACACCTGATTTGACAGCACGTTGGCTTGGCTATGAACGGTAGCAAAACAAACGGGGTCATGATGGTGTTATCCCAAACACCGTGCCACCACGAATTTCATAAGCACTGTTTGGACGCTTGGTCACAGTCCTACATTACGTTCCCAGTCTGTCAGACCCGGTTTTTGGACTACCCGTCCACGTTAGTTGATCTAACCAGGGAGGTAACATGGCACGAGGATCGACCACTAGGCGGATGGTTGTCGAAAGGTTACGGCAAATCTCAAGCGGACCTGAGGTAGCGCGATCAATTCTTACAGCAGATGTGACTGCAGTAGGAGGCCTGCGCACACCACCACCGTGCACCCCGACTAACCGACGAACACAAATGTCCTTGTTAAATTCCGACACGCCTACAGCTGACTTATTAGGGTTTAGTGCCCCGGTACCCTCAACTTCGCCCATCTTAACAGAAAAATTGGTAAGAGAAATAGTGGCTAAAGCCGTACAAGGCATAAAATCTGACCTGTCTGGGGCCATCGCGACCGAGTGCCGAGGCATTGAGGGGTGTTTTGGAGCCGCCTGCGGTAGCAACATTACTTCCTCAAAGCGCACCTAGTTTTCCTAGAGCTCACAATAACTTCGGGCCGAATGATTCAAGTCCGACTACTATGCGACAAACCATGATAGTGAACCAGGGAGCCCCGAGACCTTTCGTCCACCGAGGTAACCCGGATAGGGTGTCGTCGCTTATCTCTGGATGGCGACTAAGGTTTACTGGTGACCCGGGAGAAATGAACATCGATGAATTCATTTACCGGATTACTGCTCCAACCACCCAATGTTTGAACAACGACTTCTCCTCGCTTTGTCAGCATGCTCATTTACTGATTCTTTCCTGATGCTGCCATGATCCTATTGCGGTTACCATGGATCGTTATGTAACCTGCAGAAGTGGTAAAGGAATAATGATTGATAACTTTGGTAGAAACTCCTTTGGTCTCCTTACTAAACTCCTTACTAACTCCTTACTAAAAAGGATCTATTATACATAAATTGGTACTTTAAGTAAAATTCCATTGATGTCATGTGTCTGGTACCACACAGCGTTATCTTCAAGCCTTTTATAACCTTGATATATGCTCATACATATGTTGAACACTGCAGAAATTGTTGATTAAGCTTAAAAATGAAATCGTAGCTAGGAGTATTATATATACTTTCGTGACACCAGGCAGGATCGTCTGGCGGTATATGATTTTCTTGAGGCAGACTAGAGGCAGATCATTGTCACCTTACTGGGCATAAAGTTATTGCTTAAAATCATTAATTCTTGCTGTTCTTTCTCTAACTTAAGAAAATGTTGGTGGTTTTCACGAGGACTGGTTTTCACCAGTCGTGTTAAACTGACTGGCTTGGCCCGTGCCATCATTTAACCACCTGGGATTGTCAACGTTGGTATTGCACCCGTTACATTGCACCCAGACTGTGTGTTGGGGGAGCCAACAATCTCGCAAAGAGCATGGCTGCTGAGCTGTACGGGGCTTGGCGTCCCGGGTTCATGATCGACCACTTCTCCGGGACATACGATACGACCACTCCGGCTCATGGAGCATGGAAGATGCACCCTTATGATAAGGAGATACCTGATGAACCGCTTGATCGCCACAGTGAGATCAAGTGCTCGATGGTGCACTTGATGGATCAGGCGTCTTGGGGGCCAGCCCAGCTGAGCAGAATAATTGCTGGGTTTAACTTTGCCTCTTTATCAACAACCCACGGAGGCAGGTCTTCCCTCATAAATTTGGCTGCTGATGGCAACGAGTTTCCTTTGAAAGCCTACTGGAACGGATTGGACCTTAAAGACTATTCTCCTGTCATGAAGGTCCCAACCTTGGGTAGTAACATCAGACTGGCGGTGTTTGTTGGGCTGTTTAACACATACGCTCCACCGACCAAGTTTGGACATGGAGGTGGGTTCGCCTCTTGGATACATCAGCAGGCTTGTGCGCTCGGGTTTGCCACTGCGAATCACCTGGCCAACGCTAACGTCGTCACTTCTGCGTGGTCTGGTTTTGACGACACACTGGATTCGAACCTCCGTTGTGACGAGGTCGCGGGCATGAAGCGGAAGATATTCCGGGAGTTTATAATGCATAAGGGGTTGAAGCAGATATACGACTCCTACACGGACTGGGACCCGACATGCATCGAGGAGTACTATGATATGGATCCATTTTATAAATTGGACTGGTATTCCTGCTCCCCTGTTCCTATGGCCATGACCTTGATGTGGCAGAAGAAGGTAGACGTTGGGATGGACGGATCTTCACCAACAGAGGAGCTCACTGTTACCGGTGAGAGAACCACCCGCGCGCTTGCACTCGATGCTCCCTTGATGGGAAAGAAAATCTTAGTGGCGGGAACCACTGACTGGGAGCGCTACAAGCCCGCGGTCGAGTGCACATCCGGTGTGGTAAAGAAGGGAGCTTATGGAGCTTGGCTGGAGCAGGATTCAGCTATATCGCTGTTGGCATCGGACGCGAACTGGAATCCACCCAGGTCTCACCTGGCTAGCAAAACCATCACCATTAGTCCAATAAACTCTGGACTTGGATTCATGAAGGCGGATGACATCTATGTCTTCAACTCGATGCGTCAGGGTCGAAATGACCCCATGTATGAGCCCAGAATGTCTACCCTGCGCTACCCAGACCCCCCATCTCGAGATGATCGTCCAAAAAACGATGGTGGGGGGAGGGCGGACGGAGGGCGGACGGGGGCCGGTTACGAGCCCCGCCCGAGGCCCCGGCAGTAGAGGTTCCACCTGCCGCAGAGGAGCCACCCGGGCAACCCAATCTGGTCTAAAACGACCTTACTATGGCCGATGGGAGGTACTGTACAACAATTTTCGTTGTCAAAAGTCCCAGTACCCCATGGCTTCTTTCAAGTGCCCAGTTTCTGTGCAGCCGGGCAGTTTATCGCGAGGCAGACGAGGAGGACTTGGGACGGGGAGAGAACGATTACGGGGTACACCCCTCTATGTACCTCGTAATGACGGATGTTGTGATGGACTGTGATGTTGATTGGACTCAACGCTACGACATCATATAGATCTGCAGTCAAAGAGGAATTCGTTAACAGTACCGGTCGGTATACTGCCAAGTCGCCTTACAAGATCGCGGCTAAGGTTAGACAATACATTACATCCGACACACTAACTTACCAAGACTACGATTGGCCTACACACATCTAGGTAAATAACAAACCGGTCGTATTTTAATTTTGCTCCCGAGAATTTTCTCTATTATTGTGCAAAGTTATTGTTTAAATCTCTTTAGAACTGCTTAATAGTGTTTCTATTGGTTTTTCTATAATTCTGTAATTCTTTTCGGTCAAATCCTTAATTTTCTGAAATTGAATTAGAATTTGAAGAAATTTGCTCTGAGAGTGTCTAGTGCAATCTCAAACTGCAAATACTTTTGTTGTTGATTAAGGCGGTTTTAGTGCTTGCGAAACTTTTCGAAACTCTTAAAACGTTTTTGATTTAAAGCAAGGTGAGAGTGTCTAGTGCATCTCATACTGCAAACACTTGTTTAGCTATTCGGGGTATTCACAACCTGTCACCTTTTTATAAATCTGATTTGAGTAATCATAAAACTAAAACTTTTCTATATAAATCTATTTTATCTAACCTTTGCAATAAAAACCGATAAAATTGTGAACAAATTGAACAAATTTCATTTCGAAATTGTTCTCAGATACTTGTAAATTATAGGGTATTAAAAAATTACATATACCATACCATACCATACACCATACCATCCGCAAGCTAGCGGCTCATTAGAAAGAAGCCACAGACCTTTAGCGGAATATTTGCGTAGTTCTGCGAAAGAAGACGGGTCAAACTAGGATAAGTGGTTAACTGCAGCGATGCATGTTCATAATCACACACCCTACATTACGACCAAGCAAACACCGACTAATTTAAAAAGAAAATGCAGTCCGGTATATAATGCCGAAGACCCAAATAAAATTTTAAAATTCCAAATACAGAGAGGTCACGAAATAGTGAGAAAAAACCAGGATGGCTAAACAAATAGCCAAAAATCAGTACGATAATAAATTAAATTTAGTAGAATTTAAGGTAGGAGATAGTGTATTAATTAAGAATGAAACTAGGAAAAATAAGTTCTCTCCAATATGGATAGGGCCATATAAGGTAGTAGGGATTAAAAGTCCAATTACTACAGATTTAAATATTAAGGGAAAGGAAAAATCCTTCCACAATAATTTACTTAAGTTATACAATAGCAATTAAGGGAAAATAGAATTAACTAGATAATTATTTAGGTAATCATTCAAAGCACTTACACAAAAAAAAGAGAAAATAGGTTTAGGAGAAAATTAAATTAAGTTTTACCTTATCAGGAGTAGGATAAAATAAATTAATGTAGAATAGGATTCATAGGATAGTATTAAAGTAACATTTTTAAGTTTATTACTAATGATTTTAATACTTCAATTAAAGATTTGATTTGTATATAAAAACTCAGATCTATTAAGACACAGAAAAAGGCGTTTATACCCTTTGTTTACGCCAAACGCCGCTCGCCTCGGGTCGCCTCTTCTGATTGCGCTTGTCAGCGGACTCTCACCCTGCTGACATGTCGCGGCTTGGGAGAGGCGGTCCGAAAGCTCGACTGCGGGCTTCTCACCACGGAGTTGTGGGTGGACGAGCGAACGGTCGACGCTCGCCAGCGACGTCCTTCGCTTCATCACTTTTCGCAGCGATCACTCAACAAGAAAGACGTCCACAGACAACATCAAACCAACATTCATATTCACATTCATTTAAAACACTTTTGTACAAATTACATTAAACAATGAACTGAACTAAGGTAACAAATTACATTAAACCTTCGGGCCAAATTACAAATTACATTATGCCTTCGGGCCAAGAGAGAGAGAATATTATACAGCGCTACTTAGTTTACAACTACGACTTCTTACTCTCTTGTAGATCCTTCCAGATGGATCGTCTAAATACAGCGCTACACCAACTACCAATCGCAACATGCGAATCGACGGCTTCGAGCTTGTCGAGCTGGTTCCTAACTCCCCCCAGCCAAGTGGGGGACAGAACAACGACACTCCCTCTGTATCCAAAAGGGACAGACACCATAGGTTTGGTTGGCTGCCGATCTCAGTCTTATACGGCTTGGGCTTCATTGCCGCACTCATATTTGGTGTTATCGGTTATCTTTGGCAATGCGATCGGCCCAGAGATACACATCCCCCCAACCACCCAAAACCCCGTCCTGCGCACAATCGCCGACATAGGAGAGGCTGATCTCACCAGAGCGGATATCAGGATGATATCAGAGGGAAAAAAGTTTATATTCCCAGGACAAGACAGACCACTAACACTGGTTCAGGCAAAAGCGAGGTCTATCATTACCGTGGACAGTACGGCGTCTAGCTGGGCGTTTTTTTATAAATCTGATTTGAGTAATCATAAAACTAAAACTTTTCTATATAAATCTATTTTATCTAACCTTTGCAATAAAAACCGATAAAATTGTGAACAAATTGAACAAATTTCATTTCGAAATTGTTCTCAGATACTTGTAAATTATAGGGTATTAAAAAATTACATATACCATACCATACCATACACCATACCATCCGCAAGCTAGCGGCTCATTAGAAAGAAGCCACAGACCTTTAGCGGAATATTTGCGTAGTTCTGCGAAAGAAGACGGGTCAAACTAGGATAAGTGGTTAACTGCAGCGATGCATGTTCATAATCACACACCCTACATTACGACCAAGCAAACACCGACTAATTTAAAAAGAAAATGCAGTCCGGTATATAATGCCGAAGACCCAAATAAAATTTTAAAATTCCAAATACAGAGAGGTCACGAAATAGTGAGAAAAAACCAGGATGGCTAAACAAATAGCCAAAAATCAGTACGATAATAAATTAAATTTAGTAGAATTTAAGGTAGGAGATAGTGTATTAATTAAGAATGAAACTAGGAAAAATAAGTTCTCTCCAATATGGATAGGGCCATATAAGGTAGTAGGGATTAAAAGTCCAATTACTACAGATTTAAATATTAAGGGAAAGGAAAAATCCTTCCACAATAATTTACTTAAGTTATACAATAGCAATTAAGGGAAAATAGAATTAACTAGATAATTATTTAGGTAATCATTCAAAGCACTTACACAAAAAAAAGAGAAAATAGGTTTAGGAGAAAATTAAATTAAGTTTTACCTTATCAGGAGTAGGATAAAATAAATTAATGTAGAATAGGATTCATAGGATAGTATTAAAGTAACATTTTTAAGTTTATTACTAATGATTTTAATACTTCAATTAAAGATTTGATTTGTATATAAAAACTCAGATCTATTAAGACACAGAAAAAGGCGTTTATACCCTTTGTTTACGCCAAACGCCGCTCGCCTCGGGTCGCCTCTTCTGATTGCGCTTGTCAGCGGACTCTCACCCTGCTGACATGTCGCGGCTTGGGAGAGGCGGTCCGAAAGCTCGACTGCGGGCTTCTCACCACGGAGTTGTGGGTGGACGAGCGAACGGTCGACGCTTGCCAGCGACGTCCTTCGCTTCATCACTTTTCGCAGCGATCACTCAACAAGAAAGACGTCCACAGACAACATCAAACCAACATTCATATTCACATTCATTTAAAACACTTTTGTACAAATTACATTAAACAATGAACTTAATAAACAACATACAATCAAGAACACATCCATCATCAACTTTTCGCACCTCAGCTCTTTAAATATACACCCTTACTATTGCTTGGATCTCTGAAAAAATCGTTATAGACCATCATAAGCAAATGTAAGCTCAAAATTCAGGGAAGGACCAACGGTAGCCATATCGATGGCGGGTATAAACCTAATATTACTTGTTCTTCGAAAGCTAAAATGAAATATTTACAAGAAAGAAAGCCAAAACCACGCTTCAATAGTCAAACAATTGGTTATTTAAACGTAGATAATTTTACGTGGAATTAATATTAATAATAAACGGCATATAGTAAAGTAGCTGTTCCGTTTTAACTTAACAGCCAACATAACAAAAATATGCCTGAAGAGTTAGTTCAGGCATAAAACAAACATACACTATAGTATACTGTTTACGCCAAACGCTCCCTGTATGATGCATCTGTGCCCCCTAGCGCTACTCTGTCGCCCCCTTAATATCAGCATCATCTACTACCAAGTAGAATACAGTTGCACCCCTGCAATCACGATTGCAATCAATGTAGCCAACCTCCCTGGCCACGATCGCTGGCCAACCAACGATCGCACCAACTCACCGGTAAGTCATCGCACCCCGTCACTCTTAATAATATATATATATAAACATTGAAATATATATCGGTGTGTTGCACAAATCACAGTGCACACATCCCCCAAACAAACATATACTATATGTACATACAAATTCGCACCTATGCCTATATTTCATAAGAAAACAAGATTTAGGAAATAAGAGAAGTACGTAAAGTATACTTCTCAAACGTACGAAAAAGTAATATAATGGGAAACAAAATATATACATACTGTAATATATACAGTAAAAGTCAATTAAATTAACTAAATGCAGAATAAGCGATCAACGCAATCACTGCAATAATGCAGAAACAAAGTAGAGCAACTGAACACGAGCGGAATGCAGTGTCAGTTTAATCAATTAATGAGAAAAAAAAGTAAAAACAAAAGTAAATAACTTTTAACAAAAGCCAAAAGTAAAACAAACAAATAATGAAAACGTTGTTATATGAATACATATATACAATATTTACAGTACATTTACAAATAATAATATCCACATATACATACATAGCTAAAAGTAATTTAAAAGTTAATTAAATTGTAATTTGGAATCAAATATGGGCATTCATTTCGAATTCATGAAAATAAGGGCATAACAGAAAAACAGCTAACTGGTCAATGTTTGCATGACAAGCAATATAAGTGTGCGCTGGGATTCGGAAACATAACCCACGATGGTAACACTTTGTTAAACAATTCTTACAAAGACCAGGGCGATCGAGTTTGTTGTTCTATAATGTGTCATAGCTACGAGGCTATCGACATTGCCCTGACGAACCAACCGTTATGTGCACCATGCATAAGACCTTACACACCGGTAGTCTGGACTGACACTTGCTTGAAGGGGGTACCAGATGTTAGGATAACCGAAAAAAAAAACGGAGTTTGATGTGGTTGGACGAAAAACTGAAGTCTGCTATAATGCTTGGAATTTAAGCCATGCTGTGCTGGCAAAGGTCCAGCTGCTGTATACCATGCAGACACGTTCAAGGATAAGTATTGTGTTTGTAGCTTAACCGAACCATCATTCTTGTTGAAGCTTGTATCCCGTTTGAATACGATCTGGGGACAGTTCATAGCTAGGGAACATTTAGTTTGGTTCGGAGCAATTTTCTTGCCGTTTTTGGTCAAGAGACCATTAGGATTGATTGTTTTTACCGTGTATTGTGGATGGCTTATTAACTCTGTGCAGGGCGCTTGCTCTGTAAACAACTTAGTTCCTACAGACTTTTCATCACATGTTGATGGAGAGAGAGAGCACTTGTTGAGTGTGTCAGAGTAAGGCCAGGACAGTGTATTGGTGTGGGCGACGCAACTATTGAAATTGTATCGATTGCTGTGTATCACACCTAAAATGTTATGCGTGTCATTCCTTACTATATTAAACCAGTATATCAGTTCTTCGACTGGGTCTGCCCTGGAGGTAAATCAACAACAGTTTGGACAAACCGAAGCGAATGTTACAATAATTGCGTTCCTGGAATGCGAAAGAGCTTCGAAGACAGCGAGTACGATTGGATTGGTGATGGTTGTTTCTTGAATGGTAGAGTTGCAACTCGTGTTGATATTTGTTTCAGTTATGGAGCAGTGTCAAGTTTTGTAGAGTTGTACTCCCGAGTAAGCATGTCGCCACAGGTGCGACTAACGGTTAAATTTCATGGTATCGGTTACGAGGCACTGGGACATATTGAGACAACCAACATTGGTGAGGGAGTCCTCTTCAAGATCTTCGAAGTCACAACAGGACTACTGAATTGGCCAGAAATGATCAGTTTCCGCAGTGGGAAGTATTTTTGCTCCAGTGGATTTGTTGAACCAGCAGAAACATGTAATAGCGGAGATATCTTTAATCCAACTGATATCGACCCGGACTGTTGGACATGCGTAAGAAGTGGAACACTCGTCATGGGGGATACGAGATGACTTTTGCCAAGAAGGACTTTGAGTCACAGTTACATAACTATTTCCACGATTGTGGATCACAAGTTGAGATTGTTAACAATGTAACTACAGTACATTATCACGAAGTCTTAAATTGGGTAGAATTTAGTATCGTTGGACAAGAGTTGTCTTAAAACTTAACTTAAAAAGGAAGATGTAAAGCACGTGAACTTCATTCGAGATCATTTGTGAGCTCCGTGGAATAAAGTTATTGCTTAAAATCATTAATTATTGGTGTTCTTTCTCTAACTTAAGAAAAAGTTGTTGGTTTTCACGAAGACTGGTTTTCACCAGTCGGTCGTAAAACCGGTCGTGTTTTAATTTTGCTCCCGAGAATTTTCTCTATTATTGTGCAAGGTTATTGTTTAATTCTCTTTAGAACTGCTTAATAGTGTTTCTATTGGTTTTTCTATAATTCTGTGATTCTTTTCGGTCAAATCGAATGAGACACTGCACACATTCACATGCTCACACCCAGCTTAGCACCTCACTCGCTCTTTCCTTTTCATATCCGTATGAACCAGGAAAAACCCTGTTATTATTACCCAAATTTGTTGTTGCTCCTTGAAGAGTTTCATTCGCTATTCCCTTTCACCCTTTTCTTCATTTATTACCTTACAAAGAACAGCCAAAAAAAACAACAACAAAATGATCTCCACAAATCTTCAGACGAGCCTTTGTGGCACTGTATTCACACTTATGTATTCATACCGTTTACCATCTCGCTCACACCCCTTTCATATTCTTATGAACACGGGCTATTTTGAAAACAACACCACACTCAACCTTTGCACAAAATTCTTCACGTGGAAATGCGTAAAAAATCCCTGAATTTGTCGTACACCATTGTCTATAAAAGACCCAACATTCAAACCCGCACCATTCAGTTCAATAGTGTGTACATATCGTGTCGGTTCTTCAATTGCGTCCAAAATTTTACCTTAGTGTAATGGCGTTAATAAAACTTAATTCAGAACGAACAAGTGTGCGGTACGGTAACAAAATTCCTTAAAATACCACCATTTCCAATTTCCCCCTCCCCTTAACCCTTTCAGTTAAAGTCAACTGATGATTCCCGTGGCAAGGGATGAAAAGCTTTTTGACAGCCGATTCTACTGCCTCCAAGCAGTTTTTTTTTTCTCTCTCTCTCATTTTTTAATATATGTACTTCAAGTTATTTCCAATTTTTATTTTTTTATTTTGTTCACATGCCTTATTCAAATGCCTTATTTTGTCTGTTTTTTGTTTTATTTTTGCATCCATTTAATATTTACATATGTACATAATGTCTACCTTGAACCTAATAGTTCAAGAATCAGTGGTTTTTAAAGTGGTTTTTTAGAAGTGAACACGGACAAAGCAGCCATTCAAATAAAAAGATAAATTTCATTCATTAAATGCCTTTCCCAAGGCAAAAGCTGGATTCGCCCTTGATGGTAGGCATGTTGGGCTGATGAGATGGAGTCTAGATTTAGATCACCCCTTATCTCAGCATCCAAAATCCGCTCTAGGGTCTTTAGGACAAAGGATGATAAGCAAATCGGCCTATAGTCCTTGGCCGATTCGTGGCCTGTCCTGCCTGCCTTTGGGATGAAGACTACGGTAGCCTTCTTCCAGCTTGCAGGGATGTGACTTAGTCGGAGGCTGTTCCGGTAGATAGGTATAAGCCAGGGCATAATCACCGAGCACTAACACTCCATATATTATTCAATTGCGCTAACCAAGTAAACAATGGAAGTCGATCAGCCAACGACAACCAAAGAAATGCAGAGGAGTCAATAGATGAGCAAGGGTAGAAACGAAAATTCACAAAATTAACAGGAGAGACAAGAGTGGAAGCATTAGAATACATTATTGAATTGTTCTCTCACGCCACCAGAAACGTGATTCCATTGGCTGAAAACCCATACACATTGATGAAGTATTATCATGTAGCATACAAAATACATCAATTTGGAAGACAGTATGGAAATACTCCAGTTCCCAAAAAGGACACCAGATTTGAGAGAATCATGGACGCAGGTATAAACTTGGCGGTGCCATTGGTGGGTAAACCAGAAAACAAAGTAATATTTAAGAAGAGTGAAATAATTGAAATCTTGGGCTAACTTGAAGAAAAGTACACAAAAAATAGGATGTGTGGTGACTTCCACTCTATCGTATGTTTGTTGGAATTGTGCCATGAGCGTTCCAAAGAGTTGCAATTAGGACCAAATTATTGGGTAACAGGTAGAGATAATGAAGGCCAACCGAAAGTGACAAATGTGGCAGAGTTTGGTGTGCAGAATGAATTCAGACATTTCCTCAGTGGTCTATCTTGGGATGAAAACTTAAGAAGCACATTAGCTCACTCCACCTCTGGATTAGCTCAAGCTTTGCTTTTATCTACATCTAAGGAAGTGAAGTACAGCACAAAGAATCGACTTGCAGTAGAGAGAGCTTACGGCTTTCTTCCTCAAATTAGCGGTATTGCAGGATTCTTACAGAACAATGATCCAAAGTCAAATGAACTCATAATAAAGCGGTTGGCTAAACACTCAGCATTGCATGGTGACAAGCACAAGAAGAGGATTTCGATTGGATTTGATATAGTACTTGCTGTCATAACCAAGACAGATATAACTAGGAAAATAATCACTTTTGATGAAGAAGGTGCAAAGAAGATTGCATTTACTAGTAAAAAAGGCATCTTATTATACAATGCTAGCCTTGCAGAGAGAAAATGTGGCTCAGATCCTTTAATGGCTGAGTGGTATTACCACTGTACGTTTGGTACACACGGAGAGGATTTTGGGATACTTGAGTACATGACTGGTAGGAGAAGCTGGGCAACACGATCTGAATTTAGAAATTTTTTCAAGAAGATTAAAGCACCAACTAATGCGAAGTTCTCTATAATCAAAATAAATAAGTACTCAAAGAGCATTGAATCCAGCATGACTGGCATGATTAATGGAGGGAATCAGGTCTATGGGTCATTACAAATGTTCAGTGGCTTCAGAAAAAAGAGCTTTGATGAAGAGTTTCTAGAATGTGTTAAAGATAGTTTGCCTAGTAGAGGTATTGCACAAATGAATACAAGTCTTGACTCATTTTGTTTTTTTTCTATAACGCGGGCGGGAAAAATAGGAAAAGAAAAGAAATTAAGAAAAACTAGAAACGAAAGAAATAATCAGGGAAATAAGCCTGAAAAAACCAAAAATAAACTAGTGAACCGCTAAAAACGAAAAACACGCCAAAACTATATTTTCAGCCATATAAAGGATGAATGGCGGCCATTGGAAGTCGGCTAGAATAAGCCGACACGAGCGAAAAAACAAAAAAACGACCACATCAAGGCGAAGCGAGGAGGTATTATTCGTTGTCTTTGCAGACTTCGCATACTTACTGCGACATTCGATGTACGTGGAAGACTTGTTCGCTGGTTCTCACAACCTTGCCATGGCCACTCAAATGCGCGATAAACTGTCAGAGGTGTTGAATACGGCAGGCTTCTCTTTTCGGAAATGGACAGCCAACGACAAACACATTTTGGACGACTTGCCGGGATCCGATTTGCTCAACGCCGAGTTCTTGAAGTTCGAGGATAACAGCACCGCAAAGATGCTCGGTATTTGTTGGGAATACTGTGCCAAATTATCAAAATTTTATAAATGCTATCGAGAAGTTCTCAACACTTACACACAACTCACACATACACAAATGATGAAGCACACTGCTAAATCATTTCATGAACACAAAATGTTCATCTGTAGCTGAAAAGCTTTCCAAAACAAATAAATCATACTCTGCCTATATCAATAAGATAGATAATTTAACTCCAAAAGAGAAACATGACTATTTACGTATTGAATACAAAATACCGTCTCAGTCATCGCCTGATTATCTTGATTATGTAGAAGAATGGAGAGATATTTTCCAACGAAAAAATTCTCAAATCAGAAAAGACTATATTTTCCATGTCTTGGCCAAACATAGACAGAAAATAATATGCCGTGATCATCACCATGTTTTTACAACTCAAAGTAGAAACGAACCGTTTGAAATTAGCATACCTAATCGGGATGCATTCATAGATGAGGGATCATGCTGGTATTCTGCTATAACTGATGCAGAAGAACGTCTTATAAGTCAGCATCACACAGTCAATGCTGCATCATTAAGTAATCAAGAAACAACTCAATTTAAGAGGATTGTTGGATTACGAATGACTACTGGAGATGAATACACATCACCAGTACTAAATTTTGAAGATTTTCGAAAACAATGATACGGGCAAGAAACTCAGAACAACGCATATCCAATTCTTAGGAATTCTATCGTTCAACCAATTAACCCAACCTTGCCATCAGAAAGTGAGAGAACAACTTTCTCAAAAATACTATTATAGTAGATAAAGAGATTCAAACCAAGACTTGGTTTAATACTGGTACAACAGATATAATCATGGAGAAGCATGATATTTTATCTGAACACGGATTTCATAATCTAATGCGAGTTAGATCAGATCGCAAAAACATATTGAAGATTATTAATAAAATTAGAAAACAGTATGATAATAAAATTACTACATCAGAAATCTATCAATAAACAGAAATCCATCATCAACGACAACTTATCCAGGAATATATTATAGTGCACCTGGAAATGGTAAAACAACTGCTCAATCAGTAGGTTGTTTTATAGGTATTGATACAGATTGGTTACTTAAGCATATTACATAAGCGATTTTCAAACAATTTGCTATCCATTCATTAAAATTGGCATTCCAATTTTAACTAACCAATACACACTAATATTAGATACACCATCGAAAATGTTTGGTATATTTTCTGATCATCATCTACGATTACGAAATGTTCAACCATACACACCAATTGAAGAAATTCAAAAGGCTATGTTATCAGCAAATGGAGATTTGGTTGTTGAATACACAAATACATACAGTTATGGACAAAAAAATAAATACACATTACTCTGGCAGACAACTCTGATTTTTTCTTCCTATACCCTCTGCCAAATATCCCGCCATCTTCTGGGAAGTAGGTAGGTAGTAGGCAGAAAAATCCCACAAAAAGAACCAGCAAGATCGTTTACCGTTATCGGTAAAATTAGCAAATGCCATTTTATGTCGTTTGTTGGCTGGACAAAATAATAAATACACGTATCGAAATTGAATTGTCTTTACTAAAAAACAGAAAAAAAGTTTATTTGATCACAGTTAAAAAGGTGTGTTTTATTGCTTAAAGAAATAGTTATATTGGAATATTACAATAGATTAACAATGTTTTCTAGAAAGAAATGGGGCGTAGCAAGCATTGTTCGGATGAGAAAAGGAATATCATAAGAAAAATGAAAAGCGACGGATTTTCGTACCGGAATATAACGAAAACTCTAGGGTGCTCTTTAGGTATGGTGCAAAATGCATTTAAAATAAAATCTAAAGAAGAAACTAGGGGGCGGCCACGGAAAACCAGCAAGAAAACCGACCGTTAAAGTGTTAGAGGCAAAAAAGGACCCTTTTATTTCGTCCAACAAGATTTTGAACGCCACTAAGATTAACATCAGCGCAAGAACAATCAGAAGAAGGCTTGTGGAGTCCAAACTTCCATCCAAGGAAAGTTCCAATGCTTAGCAAAAAAAATATTAAGCGTAGAAAGATGTTCGCTTCTGAGCATGTGGTCCGGCGATCAAGGCATACAAAATGGCGAAACATTCTTTGTAGTGATGAGTACAAATTCAATTTGTTTGGATCTGATAGCAGACATAATGTGAGACGTCCACCCAACACGGAATTCAATCCAAAGTATACAAAAAAGACCGTCAAACATGGGGGTGGCAGCATTATGGTATGGGCATGTTTCTCTTGGTATAGAGTTGGTCCCATACATCTTATAGAAGGGATTATGACCAAGGAAATTTATATTAACATACTCCAGAGCATAATGTTGTCACATGCCGAGGATAATATGCCGTTGGTGTGGACGTTCCAACAAGATAACGATCCGAAGCACACCGCCAAGGCAACCAAAGAATGGTTTACCAATTGTTTACGCCAAAGCAAACCGCTCGCCAGGCTGCCTCTCCTGATCGTCCGAAGCCGTGTCCTCTCAGAGCGCGGACTTAAAGCTTGACTGCGAGCTTTTCGGCTCCAGCCTTGGTGGTCGGAGTGGAGCCGGCACTTGGCTGCGAGCAGTGACATTCGCCGGACACTCGCTGTGTATATTTCAAGTAAATTGTAAAATTTAATTATAAAAAAGCCAATTAAAGTGAATAAAGTTTGAAATCAAAACCCCTAGTGATTATCTCTCGCAAACATTTGGTCTGCGCCTAAACATTTGGTCCAAGACGAGCCGGATCGAGCTCCAACCTCTACTCGACGACATCGTCGCCCCTTTTTGTTGAAAAGGTAAGTTGTTTAATTTCAAATAATTTGTAGGTTTCATATAAATTAAAGTGCAAAGTCTTAAATATTCGTGATTAAGCTATATATATATACGCAGCACGTATATATACACTTATATACTCCCGTGTACATTTGAGATTAACGGGAGAATTAATTTCGGTGTAACGGTGCTCCAAAAGTTGGATATAAGTATATAAGTGCCCTTGAACCCGGTTATATACTTGTATTGACCGGCACGTGTTGCAATTATTTGTTCTTTACTGAATACATAACTGCAGCTCGCTCACGCTTTGTTTTGCGCTCATCACTTAAAAACTAAAAAACCACCACCTTTTGCTGGCTGGTTTGGTTTTCGTGCTCACCTTTGACACGCTCGCAGCTTACGCTCTTCTGCGCGGTTCACTTAGAAACCAAAAAACCACCACCTTTTGCTGGTTTGTTTGGTTTACATGCTCTCACATAGACACGCTCTCAGCTTGCAGCCAAGCAAGCAACACGTTTTTTTCGTTCTTTCATTCCAATACTGATCGCTCTCTCCGCGTGATACGCTACAAGCTGCGCGTTTTTTCTTATAAAATCCGTACTTGTACTATCGACGTCAACGTTCAAAATTTTCAAATTGAGTTGAGTTACACAACTACTCACACAGACACTGTTCAGTGCTCCCATCCGTGGAGGAGGATCCACGTACAGTCACACGCTCATCTTTACGCGCTCTCGCAGATATAGCGCTTCGTTTAACGTGACAAAGACGTCGACAGCGCTTGCACCGTGGGCAAGGAATAAAATTACGTTGTCAAAATACTAATAAAAATTTTTTACTAAAAATAAAAAGTTTAAAAGGTTTTATTTCTTTATTAATCATGTTTAATAAAGAAACATAATTATTACATGAAACATTATTACAATGGAGCGGCTTAACTCTTTTATACGTCTCGCGGACGATTTGATAGAATTCGGCGCGCACATTTTGACCAATTCACAATCCAACGATGCACCAGCACGCGCCGCTGCACTGACTGCGGCGCGGCCCACCACAGCACCCTGCATGAATAGGAGCCTAATCCACCCAAGGGCTGAGGGTCGGGGAACTTTGCAGTCCTGCAAGGCGGGCGGGATGTTTACGCCAAAGCAAACCGCTCACCCGGCTGCCTCTCCTGATCGTCCGAAGACGTATCCTCTCGGAGCATGGATTTCGGCCGCTCAGGAGAGGCGAGCTTTAAAGCTTGACTGCGAGCTCTTCGGCTCCAGCCTTGGTGGTCGGATGGGGGCCGTCACTTGATCTTCAAGAATTAGAGCAGTTATTAAAATATCTTGAATACAACAAAGAAATATATAAACGATCTTAGTGAACTCAAATATTTTAAGAGTCTACCACAAAACAGTAATGTAGTTGTTGTGTTCTAACTTAACAGCCAACATAACTTTGCATTTGCAGTTATTATATTAATAATGCACATGTAAAAATACGCCTGAAAAGTTAGTTCAGGCATAAAACAAACATACACTATAGTATACTATATGTACATACAAATTCGCACCTATGCCTATATTTCATAAGAAAACAAGTTTTAGGAAATAAGAGAAGAACGTAAAGTATACTTCTCAAACGTACGGAAAAATAATGTAATGGGAAACAAAATATATACTGTAAATAAGTCAATTAAATTAACTAAATGCAGAATAAGCGATCAACCCAATCACTGCAATAATGCAGAAACAAAGTAGAGCAACTGAACACGAGCGGAATGCAGTGTCAGTTTAAGCAATTAATGAGAAAAAAAAAGCAAAAACAAAAGTAAATAACTTTTAACAAAAGCCAAAAGTAATACAAAGAAAAAATGAAAACGTTGTTATATGAATACATATATACAATATTTACAGTACATTTACAAATAATAATATACACATATACATACATAGATAAAAGTAATTTAAAAGTTAATTAAATTCATAAAAATAAGGGCATAAGAGAAAAACACCTAACTGGTCAATGTTTGCACGACAAGCAATATAAGTGTGCGCTGGGATTCGGAAATATATCCCACGATAGTAGCACTTTGTTCAACAATTCTTACAAAGACCAGGGCGATCGAGTTTGTTGTTCTATAATGTGTCATAGCTACGAGGCTATCGACATTGCCCTGACGAACCAACCGTTATGTGCACCATGCATAAGACCTTACACACCGGTAGTCTGGACTGACACTTGCTTGAAGGGGGTACCAGATGTTAGGATAACCGAAAAAAAAAACGGAGTTTGATGTGGTTGGACGAAAAACTGAAGTCTGCTATAATGCTTGGAATTTAAGCCATGCTGTGCTGGCAAAGGTCCAGCTGCTGTATACCATGCAGACACGTTCAAGGATAAGTATTGTGTTTGTAGCTTAACCGAACCATCATTCTTGTTGAAGCTTGTATCCCGTTTGAATACGATCTGGGGACAGTTCATAGCTAGGGAACATTTAGTTTGGTTCGGAGCAATTTTCTTGCCGTTTTTGGTCAAGAGACCATTAGGATTGATTGTTTTTACCGTGTATTGTGGATGGCTTATTAACTCTGTGCAGGGCGCTTGCTCTGTAAACAACTTAGTTCCTACAGACTTTTCATCACATGTTGATGGAGAGAGAGAGCACTTGTTGAGTGTGTCAGAGTAAGGCCAGGACAGTGTATTGGTGTGGGCGACGCAACTATTGAAATTGGATCGATTGCTGTGTATCACACCTAAAATGTTATGCGTGTCATTCCTTACTATATTAAACCAGTATATCAGTTCTTCGACTGGGTCTGCCCTGGAGGTAAATCAACAACAGTTTGGACAAACCGAAGCGAATGTTACAATAATTGCGTTCCTGGAATGCGAAAGAGCTTCGAAGACAGCGAGTACGATTGGATTGGTGATGGTTGTTTCTTGAATGGTAGAGTTGCAACTCGTGTTGATATTTGTTTCAGTTATGGAGCAGTGTCAAGTTTTGTAGAGTTGTACTCCCGAGTAAGCATGTCGCCACAGGTGCGACTAACGGTTAAATTTCATGGTATCGGTTACGAGGCACTGGGACATATTGAGACAACCAACATTGGTGAGGGAGTCCTCTTCAAGATCTTCGAAGTCACAACAGGACTACTGAATTGGCCAGAAATTTTCAGTTTCCGCAGTGGGAAGTATTTTTGCTCCAGTGGATTTGTTGAACCAGCAGAAACATGTAATAGCGGAGATATCTTTAATCCAACTGATATCGACCCGGACTGTTGGACATGCGTAAGAAGTGGAACACTCGTCATGGGGGATACGAGATGACTTTTGCCAAGAAGGACTTTGAGTCACAGTTACATAACTATTTCCACGATTGTGGATCACAAGTTGAGATTGTTAACAATGTAACTACAGTACATTATCACGAAGTCTTAAATTGGGTAGAATTTAGTATCGTTGGACAAGAGTTGTCTTAAAACTTAACTTAAAAAGGAAGATGTAAAGCACGTGAACTTCATTCGAGATCATTTGTGAGCTCCGTGGAATAAAGTTATTGCTTAAAATCATTAATTATTGGTGTTCTTTCTCTAACTTAAGAAAAAGTTGTTGGTTTTCACGAAGACTGGTTTTCACCAGTCGGTCGTAAAACCGGTCGTGTTTTAATTTTGCTCCCGAGAATTTTCTCTATTATTGTGCAAGGTTATTGTTTAATTCTCTTTAGAACTGCTTAATAGTGTTTCTATTGGTTTTTCTATAATTCTGTGATTCTTTTCGGTCAAATCGAATGAGACACTGCACACATTCACATGCTCACACCCAGCTTAGCACCTCGCTCGCTCTTTCCTTTTCATATCCGTATGAACCAGGAAAAACCCTGTTATTATTACCCAAATTTGTTGTTGCTCCTTGAAGAGTTTCATTCGCTATTCCCTTTCACCCTTTTCTTCATTTATTACCTTACAAAGAACAGCCAAAAAAAACAACAACAAAATGATCGCCACAAATCTTCAGACGAGCCTTTGTGGCACTGTATTCACACTTATGTATTCATACCGTTTACCATCTCGCTCACACCCCTTTCATATTCTTATGAACACGGGCTATTTTGAAAACAACACCACACTCAACCTTTGCACAAAATTCTTCATGTGGAAATGCGTAAAAAATCCCTGAATTTGTCGTACACCATTGTCTATAAAAGACCCAACATTCATACCCGCACCATATCATTTGATCTAGTGGGCCCCTATTGTTGAGCCACTTGTTTATTATATTTCTTTAGTAATAAGATTATTTTTGTCCAAATTGTACATAAAATTTTCGATTTTAATAAAAACTTAACCGTAACCCGCACCATTCAGTTCAATAGTGTGTACATATCGTGTCGGTTCTTCAATTGCGTCCAAAATTTTACCTTAGTGTAATGGCGTTAATAAAACTTAATTCAGAACGAACAAGTGTGCGGTACGGTAACAAAATTCCTTAAAATACCACCATTTCCAATTTCCCCCTCCCCTTAACCCTTTCAATTAAAGTCAACTGATGATTCCTCGTGGCAAGGGATGAAAAGCTTTTTGACAGCCGATTCTACTGCCTCCAAGCAGTTTTTTTTTTGCTCTCTCTCTCTCATTTTTTAATATACTTCAAGTTATTTCCAATTTTTATTTTTTTATTTTGTTCACATTAAAATGCCTTATTTTGTCTGTTTTTTGTTTTATTTTTGCATCCATTTTATATTTACATATGTACATAATGTCAATGTAATGTCGTTACAAAGCGAATAACAAGAACTAAAATACATAGTCGCAAGATCAACAACAAAAACAATAGCCGAATAAAAAAAACTGGAATTCCAAGAAAAAAACACAAACATAAGTACATAGCCACTGTTTTAACAACAAAAACATGCACGAAAGTGGGAGGCCAGAAAACGACACAAATCATCAAATTACACCAACTACCACAGGCAAGTTTACATTGAACAAATATATATATTAATAAACTCGTTTTAGAGAAAAAAAAACAACAAGTGCACAGAACCCTGACAACAAATACATTAAGGGGATTAGCAGAATATTAGTGCAATAATACCAACAACAACAACATCACAGCAGAGAAGAAATTTACAACAAATACAGAAAGGAGTACCAGAATATTGCATTAAGACCAAACACAACAACACAACAGAGAAGAAATTTACAAGAAATACACAAAGGATTAGGAGAACACCACTCAAAGCACATAGAAATTCAGCAACGATAATTATACATAGAAAGTGCAGCGACGAGTACTGAGAGCCTGTAACCATACGATGATCAGCGATCAAAATCTTCGACGAACAACAAGCAACAACAAACACAAGTTTGGCAAACAAAACAACAATGTACACTTCGAAAAAACTGGAGCCGCTACTACAACAAAGAAACAGACAAGCAGATTAAGTCAAGGCCACGCAACAGGAGCACTGACCCTGACAACAACAAAAAGGTAGCCAAGTACCGCGACTCTTGGCATATAAAAGGAGCCACCGACCAGGGCAAACTCACTTTCTTGGAGAACAGCGAACGACGCGGTAAGTGAACTTTTTAAGCAAATGATCCCACCTTCGAATCCTTGATCCGGTCGTTAAGCTCATACGCGAACGTCAAATATCCCAACTTAGAATCCTTGAACTTGGCGCTAAGCTTCCACGTGAGCGCCAATATCAAACGTAGAATCCTTGATCCTGACGTTAAAAGTTATAACACACCCTGTACGCGACCATACGCACAACAATGTATATTATTTACAGACGCTATAATAAAGCGCTGTAATAAAAACCGCGTCATATAAACCAATAAATTAAAATATTTATTGGTAAACAAATTCTTAATAAATGTTGCAACACTCGTTTATTGTTTTTCAAGTGTCGCAACGTCCAATAAATTAAAATATTTATTTAATAAACAAATTCATATTAAATGTTGCAACACTCAAAACTCATGTTTTTTCAAGTGTCGCAACATTCAATAAACCAAAACATCGAACGGTCAGAAATTCTTACGACACTCTTTATAAGTGTCGCAACACAAAATCTTTCCCACGAATTCTAAAGCCACTTGACCTAATAAGGGTTCAACGCCGCTAAGTACGTCGCGCAAAGAAAGCGAAAGGGAAATTCTGCCGACGCAGGAGAATTTCACTTTCGATTGAACTCCAACGAGACTCCAAGAGCGTATAAATACGCGTAGTTCGATTAAGAAAGTAAGTTAGTTTTCTATCAGTCAGTCTTAGTTGAAGAACCAGGCAACTGCTGCCTTAATAAAGAAAAATTAAAAGCAAAACTCAAAGTGTGTTTTTAATATTAGTTACTAAAGTTTAAAAGTAAAACTGGCGCAGTCGGCAGGATTCGCGCAAAATAAGATATTTTTTACGTTTTTACGTTTAACGCGAGGAACAAACTCTAACTCAACTCTACAATTTTTAAAAGATTAAAAATTATAAACTCTAAATTTTTAAAGATAAAAATTTTAAAACTAACTCAACTCTGAAATTTTTAAAAGATTAAAAATTATAAACTCTAAATTTTTAAAGATAAAAATTTTAAAACTAACTCAACTCTGAAATTTTTAAAAGATTAAAAATTATAAACTCTAAATTTTTAAAGATAAAAATTTTAAAACTAACTCAACTCTGAAATTTTTAAAAGATTAAAAAATTATAAACTCTAAATTTTTAAAGATAAAAAATTTTAAAACTCCAACATTTTCAAAAGATTGAAAATTATAACTAACTAGGAGTGGGTTCCTCCACTCCTGAAGAGGCAAAGGCATATTTTAAGGCCTTGGAATTTCATAAGAAAGCATTAAAATTTAATGGCAGCATTGATGACGAAGCTATAATTTTTGCATTTTCGTGGAGCGTAAAGAATGGATATTTCACAAAATGGTCGAAAAGAATGAACAGAAAGTAACTAGAACACCAGAAGGATATGTCTTCAATGAAACCACAAAGGAAATATCCTATACGGATTTCATCAATTGGCAATTAACCAAATACTTTATTGCCGGCATTGAACGATCATTGCCCAGCTACATTGATGGGTTGAAAGAAGCAAATCGCAAAATACTTGCCACATATGTACTTTAAAAATTACTACGACCGAGAATTCAGTGCGCAAGAGGTTTCCATTTCCTCATCACAGTGCACCCAATACCGTGGTAATCCAAAAGTATTGAATGCAATGGTTATTCAATTGGCAAGAGACTACGTAGGATCAAACAACATCAATATGTTGGATCCAGTAGGTCATTTCGGTACACGTTCTACCGGTAGCAAAACTGCAGCCTCCCTTTCATACATACCTACAAAGCTATCGCCCCGAACACGTCTCATTATGCATCCCGCTGATGATCCCATATTATCATACGTTGCAAATGAATGCAAGAACATGCATCCTATGTGGTACTTACCTATAATACCAATGGTGTTGGTTAATGGAAGTACGGGAATCTGTTATGGATGGCATTCAAAAATACATAATTACAATCCATTTGATATCATTGAAAATGTAGATCGTATGATTATAAAAGAGGTATGATCGTATGATCCACAAGAAATGCACCCTTATTATAAAAATTTCTAGGGGAAAATTCAGCAAATATTGCCCGGTAAATACATAACTGCAGGAGTCATTTATGAACTACCTGGCAATCAACTACAAATTACCGAACTACAAATCGGTGTTTGGTGGCAGAAATATAAGGAAAATGTTCTGGAGCCACTTACGAATGGAATCCAATCATTACTAAATATGAAGACAATTGCACTTGTAACACCATTAATTGTAACAAGATAATAATCATTCCCTATTTGAACAATCATCCATTTCCACCTCTTCATTCCTTGTAGTTAGCTCTTTTATTTAATTCTTCCACTCATTTGTGTTCTCTGTGTTGTGACTGTTATAACTAGGGTTTATTGTTTGAACCTTTTCTAACTCTGGATCACCCCTATTCACTTCACTCACCTGATATTCATGGATTCTCTTGCCTCCTCCCCCCCACCCCATCCACAACTCATGGATTTAAGCAATGAAAGCCCTCCCATGTCTGCCGGAGCGGTGTCTAAAAGATCATCTGAGTACCTCACACCAATGTCATCAAGCTCCAATGGTTATCATTTTAATAAGGCATATTCTGATGCAATAGAATTACTAAAAGTAGAATCCCTGTCATTTGTGGATATTTTAAATATTGTCAATCACTGGCTTAATCAAGATGTGAAAATTACCTTACAAAACATTATGCTTATATCTGATGCAAAAATTAATCTAACATTAATTTATTATATTCAAACATATTTTCCAAAAGGCAATGTAGAAACTATGAACCTTTTAATTCAAGCTTACACGGAGGGATATCAAGATGGCAGATCTACCACTCAAGATAGAGCCATGACAGAAGATATGGAAAAATTACATCATCTTTTAGCATCCCATGAAAGAAACACCAAAGAACATGATCCATCTGTAGCCACAATACCTCAAAATGTTGATGCTCTTCAAGCTAACATACAAACCACATTAGATGAATTAAAGAAAACCCTAGTTTTAGTTCCTGAATTACAGGTTTGCATTAACAATATTAAAGAGATTCCTATAGTTGTTCCCAATACCAAAGCCAGGCCATCACATCCGTCAATATCTCTTCTATCCACACCAGCTTATAAAGATCCCACATGGGTTGACTTTTATATTGAAGGTAAAAAATTACGTGTGCATTAGGGTAACCCGAACTCTCTCAACTTTAACAGTCAATTAAGAGCCAAACTAATGCAAAACTTGCCTCTTGTTCAGTGGTTAAAAACGACTGAAATAAAAGAGCTGGTTAAATTAAGTGGACAAGATATTGTTGAATATTATCGCAACCATTATCTAAATCAGATATAGAAAAAAAAAAAAAAAAAATTTCGTTGTTACTTTGGCACAAGTGTACTTTGGCAGTGTGTTAAAGCGAAAGATAAACGAAAATTAAACTGTGGCTTTCATCGCTTATTGAAATTGGTGTCTGTGCTAATTGGGAACTGAATCGCAGGCCGAAGGATATTAATAGGTTACGACGCTATTGAGGAACGGTACCACTTTGATGACCCCTACGTGATCAATCTTTGTACGTTCACGAGAGTAGCGAACCAGCTAGCACCATGACGGATACGACTCCGTTCAAGGACTCCGTGTCACAGCACAACATTGGGAATGAGATCCAGCGAGTCATCCGCAACTACAGAAAAGATTCTGCGGAAAGGAAGACGTCGGCATACTATGAAGAGCGCTTGCAAAAGCTTACCGAAGCATAGGAAAAAATCGACCAAGGCGATTATGAGCTCCGCTTCCTAGAGGAGATGGACCTAACCCATGAGAAGGTGTTATTCTTTTTCGTTATGACATATCAGTACATATCATTTAGTGCTCAAGTGAATTCCCCAGCGGAAGATTGTCCTGTGGCGTGCACGTGTGCGTGTTCGCTGACGAGCGATCATACATACCATACACGTCCGAGCATTAAACTCTAATTAGGTGGAGTCGTTCGGATATCGGATCCTTAACGACGCGACACTTTGTTGCACTCCACTCCATAGTAAGTTTGCGCGTCTTGGCTGGTCGAACGGTCGACAAGCCAAAATAAACAAACACTCGCTGTTTACTATTTATTGCGGTAAACTGTTATTTGAAGTCGCCACTGTTTACATTCCGCCGGCTAGACGGATTAGCTACCCGCTGCCGGCGTCGAGTGAACATGCGATCGTCGTGGACGTTCGCCGGTGTCGTGTTCGGCGCTGCTCCCCTTGCTGCCGGCGCAGGCAGAAAGCGGAGTAAGTATAAATACGACATCGCGGCCGCGTCGACGACAAAGTAACGGACAATATGTATCGCTATGCAATTGTCGTTTGTATTATCGTGGCCCTCTTCTACGTCGCCGTTAAGGCGTTGCTCAAGTGGCTATGGTGGCATACCCTTTGGGATATGCTGCCATGGCCTTAGTTTTTAGAAGTTCTTGATCGCTCAAGATAACACGACACGGTATCTCCCGCCAACATATCGTAAATGTAAACTATTTAAATTGTAAGTTATAGAATTTAATAAATGAAAAGCTTGCGCGAGTAAGCGCGAAAAAAATCGAGAGAGTTAATTATTAGGGACGAAACTCCCTAAAGTCCCTTCAAGTTTAAGTGCCTGAAGTGACATCTTAACCCAAAAAAGGGACGTTCAAGGATTCAACACCCACAACAATTTGGAACGAGTTCAAGTGCTTGTTCCAAAACCTAGTTATCTCTGCAAATTCCTACAAGTTAATGCGGTTGTAGGAATTATCAATTTGGAGAAACATAACATAACTCAAACATGAACTCAAAAATGTCAAAACATTCAAATTTTTAGGAAGATACATAAAAGAAAGCTTTAACTATAAAGGAACATTTTAACAACATACTCTCGAAAACAAAAAAAGGCAGTTAACACAGTAAAAATGGTCACTGCCGTTCAGGAAGGACTACATCCCAAGACTGCATTTAATTTAAAGTTATCCTTAGTCTCATAAATGGAATATTCTCGAACTTCAATGGCGCACATGCCCAAATTATTTCCAATAAAAACTTTTCAGAACAGTCTACTAAGAAGATGCTTTACTGTAATTTTTAATATGTCATTTGTTTGACCTTTGTTCTGATCTATAAGTGTTATTTCATTACTAATTGTTTTTCTTCTTTTTAAAAAAAATTTAGTAACTTAGAGCCCAAAAAAATAACAAATAACTGTAGTAATACAGTAAAACTGTAATAATTGAATTAGTTATAAGTCTATAGAAATTGTGAAAAATAAATTTTAAAAAATTAGAAAAGAAATTGTTATTAAAGGGTTGGGTGTGTCATCGGCTAACGCAATCCTCGATGAAGGCAACACTTTACTTATTTACACTTTTGACTCAGTTAAGTAAGTGTATTTTCAAATTCAATATTGCTTTGATATTGCGCATTGTAAATGCATAGCGTATGTCTTTTGATGATCGTAGACAATCGTGATTGATTTTTTTAACTGTAAAGATGAAGACCATAATGTAAGTTTTGAACCAAAACTATTTACTTTGAATGCTTTTTAACGGTATGTAAGTGCGTATTATCATTACGGTAAGCTTTCAGTCTGCAAATTTGTACACTGAACTGTGGCTTAAGCGTGCAATAGCTACGCTATACTACGCTTTTAATATGCGCGAGGCCTAATAGAAATTAAAAAACTACCTTTATATAGAATAGCAATTGACAAATAGATATGGAAACTATTCTGGCAGTATTAAGTTGTAAAAATAAATTAATAAATATAAGCTAATAATAATAACTAATTTAAATAAATAGAACGTTATTCTATTAGCCACCGCCGACATTGTATGATGAACATGCTGAAGTTTTTTGTTGGCAATGCTAATTTATGGCATCACCCATTTTCGGCAAATCAAATCGTTTAAATAATCTACAGACTCACAGCCATTCCTCGCAGATGTACGCTCGTTGATGTGCACTGCGCTGCTATGCTTCTGCAACACAAACGAAATAGTGAACTTCTTCATACAGCATCTGCAGTCGAACGTCTTCTTCAATTCCAGCGGTAGATGCGCTTCCGAATGCGCCGAAGTTTCCGAAGCTTCAGTGCGGTGGTAAAACTACGTGAGGACTGCGCGCATTGATGGCGAAGTGGGATTCGTTACTTGTGTTGTAGTAATGGCGAACATATTGATCAAAATACGTTTAACTCAATTGACATTGGGTGAAGATGTGCAGGCTGAGATGTCTACCCGACGACTTTTTATCCCGCCGCCTCAACAACGGCTTTTTTGGTGGAACCGTGTCAACCTGGTCGGCTTCTGTTAGACTTCTTTTAAGGGACTTTGTTTCTACATCATCATTGAACAATAGAACGTTATGCATCACGAAGCACAATCTCAATGTTGCTTAAAATACAAGCATGATGGTTGCGGATGGTTGCTCCTTCTCCGCAACTAATGAACAATTTTGATAAGTTATTCGTTTCCTCCATCGCTCTATCAACATGTGAAAATCTGTGTAGATCCAATGGATGTAAGCGTCGACAGCTTTTGGGTGGTCGCTTCATCTTAAATTGTAATCCATTTGAATTTTGACAATCATTTATATAAACCATTTCATTAGAATACATACCTCGATTTCAAAAAATGTCTTCAACGTTTCCAATTGCTTTTCTGTGTTTTTTAGTTGTCATTCCCAAAGGGAAAGATGCATTGACCAATCCGGCGATTATATGGTCTTCAATAATTGATTAATCAATCAATTAGTATATAACGCCAATAGCCCCGAAAAAATATGCAATTTAATGCATTTATACTACTATATTTTAAGCAAATGTTAAGGCGTGCTTTCCGCCATCTTTGTTACTTAGTAAAGGAATTCATGTTAAATTCATTCAAGTGCATACGACTGTTCGACTTTCCCTTCGTTCAGCTAACGAAGTGAATTGACACGCAGATTTCGTTCACCGAAGTCCTTGTCAGCATTTCTTGTGCAGAACAAAAAAACGACACCAACTCGTTTTATTCATTTCTTATTAGATTCTTGTAAATCTAAACTAAATTAATGTTTTAAATTTGTTGATTAATATTTAATTTATTAATTTTTTGGTTGCTTAATGTATATTTCTTGGCCAACACAGCCTGCAACTCCAAAGTTTTTACCGGCATCCAGCTCCTTGATTATGAAAACTTTCGGCTTCAAAAAATGGCGACCGCTTCTTGTTAAAATATAAAATTTGTGGGACGTTCAGTGACGGCAAAACAACTAAACACACCCTAGCGCTACCGTTCTGAACGCGGCTGTAGTTAAAAATCTTATGGTGTTGGCTACACGTGGTATCTTGAAACGATTTCACTCAGTTTCTTGTCGAAAGATGCCTTGAACACAATTGGAAGCACAAAACACTAAACACATTTGTCTATGTATCTTTTGCTTAAAACACCCAAACAATTGGACCTCGCGCACGAGAAACAAAATCTGTCATTTCTGACATATTGACGAATATGACAATTCTCTTGTGTAAACAATTTGAATATATAAAAAAGCAGAAGAGCTTGTGCACAAAAGCTGTCAAAATAGAAATAGGGCTATCTCAGGAAGTTTCTTTATCTAAATACAAATGTTGGTAGATAACTCTTGTTCCTAGATTTTTTTCTTGAATCCCATAAGAGCCTGTGTAAATTTGACAGTTGCTTTTGTGTTTTGTCTTTTGTTCGACCAACTGTGTTCATGGCTAGAGTGATGAGGAAGAGAGAGGGAAAAGTCTACACTCTGATTTCAAGTGTAGAGAAATCTGGAAACAAAAATCGAGACGGTTTCTCAGTTTCTTTTCACGCACACAAGTAAGCTTTTATCAAAGGAAAGAAGAGCAACGTGGTTTGTCGAACGAGTGCTTATTTTTGCACTCGCTCTGGCCAACATTTGGATATTCAGTACATTTCGCACTTACATTTAAGCATAACTTCCGGCAAACTACGTCGCACTTCTTTCGTTCGACAACTACTTACTTGTGTGCGCGAACCCTCGCTTTTTCCTTCAAGACTTGAAACCAGAGTGTAGACTTTTTCGATTCTTCAACACCTCTTTCTAACACAAACTACGTAAAACGGTTTCATAAGCAAACACGTCTAGCCAAGCGCATTACAAGGACGCTGTAACTTTGTTATTAATATAAACCCTCATTGCTACAGAAACTATCCAGTAGCGCCTGTCTTAAATTGTAATTCAGTACGTGCGTGCAAATAGCAACGAAAGTTAGCAACGATTTAGGGTGGTTTATTTTTTTCGTTGCTGAGTGGAACATAAATATGATGATTTTTAGAAAAAATTATTAAAAATAAACGAAAATTCCAATAAAAAAACGTGTTATGAGTTTTTGAAGGAAAAATTATGGTCTCTCTCCTCTGATAAGTTGTAAAAATTTAGAAATTCTGTAAACGAAGATATTTGGAATATCGTAGCAGAGGATTTGTGGAATCCAACACAAAATCGCCGTTGCTGAGTTATTTATATATTTCTGACGGAACGACACCTATGTTATCCTAAAGACCGTATTTTTAGCAATTTTTTGATACCAAGATTAGTACACTAGCTCGTCAATTTTCCGAGATATTGCTGATTATGCCCTCTGGAGATCAAGCGCTGGTGGTCGGAATTGTACCGCACCGACATCCCTAAACCATATGTCATTTTGAAGTGCACATTAACAGCAAATGTTACAAAATAAAACAAACAGCGTAGAAGTTACGCTTACTTAATAATTCCCAGAAATTTCCCAGTGAAATTTACACTAAGTTCAGGCGCCGTTGCTGGCTTAGTTATATATTTCTGACGGAACGGCACCTATGCTATCTCAAAGAGGACATTTCTCCGGAACTTTGAGTGCAAAAATGATTACCCTATCTAATGTAGTTCCGGAGAAAATCCAGATTCCATTCTGATTCCACAGGCGCCGTTGCTGGCCACTGAGGAACATTTGCCGAAAATGACAACCCGAAATCTGGAAAGCTAACATTTTTCCCAAACTTTTGATACCTCAACGAAGTCTGTAGCTAGAATAGTGCCTGAGAAAATTGAAAATGAAAATATGTTCCCTTATGTTCACATTTTACTACGGAGCGTGTTTTTCTTGGAAAAACGTAAAATGAAAACAAAGTGGATGTTAGAAATATACAATAATTAATGTCTTTTTTTAAGTATTTGGACTAATTTCGCTAACATGACAGTTGTGGGGTATCAAAGGGGACACCTTCAGAAACTTTTTGACACCAAGATCTTGGAAATCGGATATACCGTTTTCATCCAAATCCATTGCAAAGTTAGGTGATATTCCAATGTGGTCAGGAACCGTTGCTGGTATATTTATACATTTCTGACGGGATGAAACCTTTGCTATCTGGAAGAGGATATTACTCCGCAATTTTGAGTGCAAAAAAGAGTACCCGATCCAGTGTAGTTCCGGAGATAATCCAGTTTCCATACCAGATTAACCTCCAAATTGTGGTCAGGCGCCGTTGCTGGCTAAGTTATATATTTCTGACGAAACGGCACCTATGCTATCTCAAAGAGGACATTTCTCCGGAACTTTGAGTACAAAAATGAATACCCTATCTAATGTAGTTCCGGAGAAAATCCAGATTCCATTCTGATTTTTCCAGATTTTCAGGCGCCGCTGCTGGCCACTTAGGAACACTTGCCGAAAATGACAACCCTAAATCTGGAAATCTAACATTTTTCCCAAACTTTTGATACCTCAACGAGGTCTGTACCTAGGATAGTGCCTGAGAAAATTGAAAATGAAAATATGTTCTCTTATGTTCACATTTTACTACGGAGCGTGTTTTTCTTGGAAAAACGTAAAATGTAAACAAAGTCGATGTTAGAAATATATAATAATTAATGTCTTTTTTTAAGTATTAGGACTTATTTCGCTAACATGACAGTTGTGGGGTATCAAAGGGGACACCTTCATAAACTTTTTGACACCAAGATCTTGGAAATCGGATATACCGTTTTCATCCAAATCCGGTGCAAAATTAGGTGATATTCCAATGTGGTCAGGAACCGTTGCTGGTATATTTATACATTTCTGACGGGATGAAACCGATGCTATCTGGAAGAGGATATTGCTCCGCAATTTCGAGTGCAGAAAAGAGTACCCTATCCAGTGTATTTCCGGAGATAATCCAGTTTCCATACCAGATTAACCTCCAAATTGTAATCAGGCGCCGTTGCTGGCTAAGTTATATATTTCTGACGGAACGGCACCTACGCTATCTCAAAGAGGACATTTGTCCGCAACTTTGAGTACAAAAATGATTACCCTATCTAATGTAGTTCCGGAGATAATCCAGATTCCGTACGAGATTAACCTCCAAATTGTGGTCAGGCGCCGTTGCTGGCTAAGTTATATATTTCTGACGGAACGGCACCTATGCTATCTCAAGGAGGACATTTCTCCGCAACTTTGAGTACAAAAATGATTATCCTATCTAATGTAGTTCCGGAGATAATCCAGATTCCATACGAGATTAACCTCCAAATTGTGGTCAGGCGCCGTTGCTGGCTAAGTTATATATTTCTGACGGAACGGCACCTATGCTATCTCAAGGAGGACATTTCTCCGCAACTTTGAGTACAAAAATGAGTATCCTATCTAATGTAGTTCCGGAGATTATCCAGATTCCATACGAGATTAACCTCCAAATTGTGGTCAGGCGCCGTTGCTGGCTAAGTTATATATTTCTGACGGAACGGCACCTATGCTATCTCAAGGAGGACATTTCTCCGCAACTTTGAGTACAAAAATGATTATCCTATCTAATGTAGTTCCGGAGATAATCCTGATTCCATACGAGATTAACCTCCAAATTGTGGTCAGGCGCCGTTGCTGGCTAAGTTACATATTTCTGACGGAACGGCACCTATGCTATCTCAAGGAGGACATTTCTCCGCAACTTTGAGTACAAAAATGAGTATCCTATCTAATGTAGTTCCGGAGATTATCCAGATTCCATACGAGATTAACCTCCAAATTGTGGTCAGGCGCCGTTGCTGGCTAAGTTATATATTTCTGACGGAACGGCACCTATGCTATCTCAAGGAGGACATTTCTCCGCAACTTTGAGTACAAAAATGATTATCCTATCTAATGTAGTTCCGGAGATAATCCAGATTCCATACGAGATTAACCTCCAAATTGTGGTCAGGCGCCGTTGCTGGCTAAGTTATATATTTCTGACGGAACGGCACCTATGCTATCTCAAGGAGGACATTTCTCCGCAACTTTGAGTAAAAAAATGAGTATCCTATCTAATGTAGTTCCGGAGATTATCCAGATTCCATACGAGATTAACCTCCAAATTGTGGTCAGGCGCCGTTGCTGGCTAAGTTATATATTTCTGACGGAACGGCACCTATGCTATCTCAAGGAGGACATTTCTCCGCAACTTTGAGTACAAAAATGATTATCCTATCTAATGTAGTTCCGGAGATAATCCTGATTCCATACGAGATTAACCTCCAAATTGTGGTCAGGCGCCGTTGCTGGCTAAGTTATATATTTCTGACGGAACGGCACCTATGCTATCTCAAGGAGGACATTTCTCCGCAACTTTGAGTACAAAAATGAGTATCCTATCTAATGTAGTTCCGGAGATTATCCAGATTCCATACGAGATTAACCTCCAAATTGTGGTCAGGCGCCGTTGCTGGCTAAGTTATATATTTCTGACGGAACGGCACCTATGCTATCTCAAGGAGGACATTTCTCCGCAACTTTGAGTACAAGAATGATTATCCTATCTAATGTAGTTCCGGAGATAATCCTGATTCCATACGAGATTAACCTCCAAATTGTGGTCAGGCGCCGTTGCTGGCTAAGTTACATATTTCTGACGGAACGGCACCTATGCTATCTCAAGGAGGACATTTCTCCGCAACTTTGCGTACAAAAATGATTATCCTATCTAATGTAGTTCCGGAGATAATCCTGATTCCATACGAGATTAACCTCCAAATTGTGGTCAGGCGCCGTTGCTGGCTAAGTTACATATTTCTGACGGAACGGCACCTATGCTATCTCAAGGAGGACATTTCTCCGCAAGTTTGAGTACAAAAATGAGTATCCTATCTAATGTAGTTCCGGAGATAATCCTGATTCCATACGAGATTAACCTCCAAATTGTGGTCAGGCGCCGTTGCTGGCTAAGTTACATATTTCTGACGGAACGGCACCTATGCTATCTCAAGGAGGACATTTCTCCGCAAGTTTGAGTACAAAAATGAGTATCCTATCTAATGTAGTTCCGGAGATAATCCAGATTCCATTCTGATTTTTCCACATTTTTCAGGCGCCGCTCCTGGCCACTTAGGAACACTTGCCGAAAATGACAACCCTAAATCTGGAAAGCTAACATTTTTCCCAAACTTTTGATACCTCAACGAGGTCTGTACCTAGGATAGTGCCTGAAAAATTGGAAATGAAAATATGTTCTCTTATGTTCACATTTTACTACGGAGCGTGTTTTTCTTGGAAAAACGTAAAATGTAAACAAAGTCGATGTTAGAAATATATAATAATTAATGTCTTTTTTTAAGTATTAGGACTAATTTCGCTAACATGACAGTTGTGGGGTATCAAAGGGGACACCTTCAGAAACTTTTTGACACCAAGATCTTGGAAATCGGATATACCGTTTTCATCCAAATCCAGTGCAAAATTAGGTGATATTCCAATGTGGTCAGGAACCGTTGCTGGTATATTTATACATTTCTGACGGGATGAAACCTATGCTATCTGGAATAGGATATTACTCCGCAATTGTGAGTGCAAAAAAGAGTACCCTATCCAGTGTAGTTCCGGAGATAATCCAGTTTCCATACCAGATTAACCTCAAAATTGTGGTCAGGCGCCGTTGCTGGCTAAGTTATATATTTCTGACGGAACGGCACATATGCTATCTCAAAGAGGACATTTCTCCGGAACTTTGAGCAGAAAAATGAATACCCTAGCTAATGTAGTTCCGGAGAAAATCCAGAATCCATTCTGATTTTTCCACATTTTTCAGGCACCGCTGCTGGCCACTTAGGAACACTTGCCGAAAATGACAACCCTAAATCTGGAAAGCTAACATTTTTCCCAAACTTTTGATACCTCAACGAGGTCTGTACCTAGAATAGTGCCTGAGAAAATTGAAAATGAAAATATGTGTTCTTATGTTGACATTTTACTAAAGAGCGTGTTTTTCTTGGAAAAACGTAAAATGAAAACAAAGTGGATGTTAGAAATATACAATAATTAATGTCTTTTTTTAAGTATTTCGACTAATTTCGCTAACATGACAGTTGTGGGGTATCAAAGGGGACACCTTCAGAAACTTTTTGACACCAAGATCTTGGAAATCGGATATACCGTTTTCATCCAAATCCGGTGCAAAGTTAGGTAATATTCCAATGTGGTCAGGAACCGTTGCTGGTATATTTATACATTTCTGACGGGATGAAACCTATGCTATCTGGAAGAGGATATTGCTCCGCAATTTCGAGTGCAGAAAAGAGTACCCTATCCAGTGTATTTCCGGAGATAATCCAGTTTCCATACCAGATTAACCTCCAAATTGTAGTCAGGCGCCGTTGCTGGCTAAGTTATATATTTCTGACGAAACGGCACCTATGCTATCTCAAAGAGGACATTTCTCCGGAACTTTTAGTACAAAAATGAATACCCTATCTAATGTAGTTCCGGAGAAAATCCAGATTCCATTCTGATTTTTCCAGATTTTCAGGCGCCGCTGCTGGCCACTTAGGAACACTTGCCGAAAATGACAACCCTAAATCTGGAAAGCTAACATTTTTCCCAAACTTTTGATACCTCAACGAGGTCTGTACCTAGGATAGTGCCTGAGAAAATTGGAAATGAAAATATGTTCTCTTATGTTCACATTTTACTACGGAGCGTGTTTTTCTTGGAAAAACGTAAAATGTAAACAAAGTCGATGTTAGAAATATATAATAATTAATGTCTTTTTTTAAGTATTAGGACTTATTTCGCTAACATGACAGTTGTGGGGTATCAAAGGGGACACCTTCATAAACTTTTTGACACCAAGATCTTGGAAATCGGATATACCGTTTTCATCCAAATCCGGTGCAAAATTAGGTGATATTCCAATGTGGTCAGGAACCGTTGCTGGTATATTTATACATTTCTGACGGGATGAAACCGATGCTATCTGGAAGAGGATATTGCTCCGCAATTTCGAGTGCAGAAAAGAGTACCCTATCCAGTGTATTTCCGGAGATAATCCAGTTTCCATACCAGATTAACCTCCAAATTGTAATCAGGCGCCGTTGCTGGCTAAGTTATATATTTCTGACGGAACGGCACCTACGCTATCTCAAAGAGGACATTTGTCCGCAACTTTGAGTACAAAAATGATTACCCTATCTAATGTAGTTCCGGAGATAATCCAGATTCCGTACGAGATTAACCTCCAAATTGTGGTCAGGCGCCGTTGCTGGCTAAGTTATATATTTCTGACGGAACGGCACCTATGCTATCTCAAGGAGGACATTTCTCCGCAACTTTGAGTACAAAAATGATTATCCTATCTAATGTAGTTCCGGAGATAATCCAGATTCCATACGAGATTAACCTCCAAATTGTGGTCAGGCGCCGTTGCTGGCTAAGTTATATATTTCTGACGGAACGGCACCTATGCTATCTCAAGGAGGACATTTCTCCGCAACTTTGAGTACAAAAATGAGTATCCTATCTAATGTAGTTCCGGAGATTATCCAGATTCCATACGAGATTAACCTCCAAATTGTGGTCAGGCGCCGTTGCTGGCTAAGTTATATATTTCTGACGGAACGGCACCTGTGCTATCTCAAGGAGGACATTTCTCCGCAACTTTGAGTACAAAAATGATTATCCTATCTAATGTAGTTCCGGAGATAATCCTGATTCCATACGAGATTAACCTCCAAATTGTGGTCAGGCGCCGTTGCTGGCTAAGTTATATATTTCTGACGGAACGGCACCTATGCTATCTCAAGGAGGACATTTCTCCGCAACTTTGAGTACAAGAATGATTATCCTATCTAATGTAGTTCCGGAGATAATCCTGATTCCATACGAGATTAACCTCCAAATTGTGGTCAGGCGCCGTTGCTGGCTAAGTTACATATTTCTGACGGAACGGCACCTATGCTATCTCAAGGAGGACATTTCTCCGCAACTTTGAGTACAAAAATGATTATCCTATCTAATGTAGTTCCGGAGATAATCCTGATTCCATACGAGATTAACCTCCAAATTGTGGTCAGGCGCCGTTGCTGGCTAAGTTATATATTTCTGACGGAACGGCACCTATGCTATCTCAAGGAGGACATTTCTCCGCAACTTTGAGTACAAAAATGAGTATCCTATCTAATGTAGTTCCGGAGATTATCCAGATTCCATACGAGATTAACCTCCAAATTGTGGTCAGGCGCCGTTGCTGGCTAAGTTATATATTTCTGACGGAACGGCACCTATGCTATCTCAAGGAGGACATTTCTCCGCAACTTTGAGTACAAAAATGATTATCCTATCTAATGTAGTTCCGGAGATAATCCTGATTCCATACGAGATTAACCTCCAAATTGTGGTCAGGCGCCGTTGCTGGCTAAGTTACATATTTCTGACGGAACGGCACCTATGCTATCTCAAGGAGGACATTTCTCCGCAACTTTGAGTACAAAAATGATTATCCTATCTAATGTAGTTCCGGAGATAATCCAGTTTCCATACCAGATTAACCTCCAAATTGTGGTCAGGCGCCGTTGCTGGCTAAGTTATATATTTCTGACGAAACGGCACCTATGCTATCTCAAAGAGGACATTTCTCCGGAACTTTTAGTACAAAAATGAATACCCTATCTAATGTAGTTCCGGAGAAAATCCAGATTCCATTCTGATTTTTCCAGATTTTCAGGCGCCGCTGCTGGCCACTTAGGAACACTTGCCGAAAATGACAACCCTAAATCTGGAAAGCTAACATTTTTCCCAAACTTTTGATACCTCAACGAAGTCTGTAGCTAGAATAGTGCCTGAGAAAATTGAAAATGAAAATATGTTCCCTTATGTTCACATTTTACTACGGAGCGTGTTTTTCTTGGAAAAACGTAAAATGAAAACAAAGTGGATGTTAGAAATATACAATAATTAATGTCTTTTTTTAAGTATTTCGACTAATTTCGCTAACATGACAGTTGTGGGGTATCAAAGGGGACACCTTCAGAAACTTTTTGACACCAAGATCTTGGAAATCGGATATACCGTTTTCATCCAAATCCGGTGCAAAGTTAGGTAATATTCCAATGTGGTCAGGAACCGTTGCTGGTATATTTATACATTTCTGACGGGATGAAACCTATGCTATCTGGAAGAGGATATTGCTCCGCAATTTCGAGTGCAGAAAAGAGTACCCTATCCAGTGTATTTCCGGAGATAATCCAGTTTCCATACCAGATTAACCTCCAAATTGTAGTCAGGCGCCGTTGCTGGCTAAGTTATATATTTCTGACGAAACGGCACCTATGCTATCTCAAAGAGGACATTTCTCCGGAACTTTTAGTACAAAAATGAATACCCTATCTAATGTAGTTCCGGAGAAAATCCAGATTCCATTCTGATTTTTCCAGATTTTCAGGCGCCGCTGCTGGCCACTTAGGAACACTTGCCGAAAATGACAACCCTAAATCTGGAAAGCTAACATTTTTCCCAAACTTTTGATACCTCAACGAGGTCTGTACCTAGGATAGTGCCTGAGAAAATTGGAAATGAAAATATGTTCTCTTATGTTCACATTTTACTACGGAGCGTGTTTTTCTTGGAAAAACGTAAAATGTAAACAAAGTCGATGTTAGAAATATATAATAATTAATGTCTTTTTTTAAGTATTAGGACTAATTTCGCTAACATGACAGTTGTGGGGTATCAAAGGGGACACCTTCAGAAACTTTTTGACACCAAGATCTTGGAAATCGGATATACCGTTTTCATCCAAATCCAGTGCAAAATTAGGTGATATTCCAATGTGGTCAGGAACCGTTGCTGGTATATTTATACATTTCTGACGGGATGAAACCTATGCTATCTGGAATAGGATATTACTCCGCAATTGTGAGTGCAAAAAAGAGTACCCTATCCAGTGTAGTTCCGGAGATAATCCAGTTTCCATACCAGATTAACCTCAAAATTGTGGTCAGGCGCCGTTGCTGGCTAAGTTATATATTTCTGACGGAACGGCACATATGCTATCTCAAAGAGGACATTTCTCCGGAACTTTGAGCAGAAAAATGAATACCCTAGCTAATGTAGTTCCGGAGAAAATCCAGAATCCATTCTGATTTTTCCACATTTTTCAGGCACCGCTGCTGGCCACTTAGGAACACTTGCCGAAAATGACAACCCTAAATCTGGAAAGCTAACATTTTTCCCAAACTTTTGATACCTCAACGAGGTCTGTACCTAGAATAGTGCCTGAGAAAATTGAAAATGAAAATATGTGTTCTTATGTTGACATTTTACTAAAGAGCGTGTTTTTCTTGGAAAAACGTAAAATGAAAACAAAGTCGATTTTAGAAATATGTATATATACAATAATTAAGAAAAAAGTAGTATCCATGCTTGAAAATTATTTTCGTAATTTTCCATATCGTATGTAGATGTTGATTTGATTCCATGCATACACACAACATAAATATAATATGTACATACATATGTACATGTAAAATATGTGGCCACGAATTGAATTTGTTTAACTTAAATTAGGATTTAAGTTATTGTCATTGTTATTAAATTTAGCTTATTTTAATATAATTTCAAATAGTTATTTTTATAGTTGTGGCAAGTTTATTATAGAAGTTATACTCTAGAAGACAGATTATAAAAATTACATTTATGTATGTACATTGTTAGATTTTTATTTTTTTTTTTGCATTAACCTATACTTAAGTAAAAAAAGTAAAGTAGAAATTGCAGCTGATTTTGCAAAAAAAAATTAAATAAATGAACAAATAAATAAATAAAATAGGTAAATGAAATAAAACTTTAAATAATTCTCCTGAAAAGTAAGTAAAACGGAGTTAGGCTGTTATGGTTTGTGGCCACAGATATGCCTGTAGGCATATAATGTGTAACAACAATGCGGCAGCGACATCGACAGCAACAGCAACAGAAAAAGCAGCAGCGGCAGCAGTTTCGTTGTGAAAAAATCGTTGCTGTACTTCTGCTTGAACCAGCGAACTTAAGCAGAAATTCGGTGACTCAGAAATTCCTGCTAATTTTTTGTAGGCAGATAGCAACAGTGCAATGTAAAAAGAACACAGAGTTGCGTTTTATTGAAAAAATATTTATAGTCTGAAATCAGGGTTGTATTGTCATCATATTTAAAAGCAAATGTATACAAATTTAGCATGAAAGAATATCAGTTGCTGTAGACTCAAATTTTGTTGTTGGTTTTGTTGTTGTTGTTGTTTCCTATGCTAAACTGTTTAAATATTTATGTACGAAATCTCTTAAACTCTACGAGATAACGTCATGTTGTTAATGTCATCAGAAAGGTATTTCAATTGTCTTTCATTTATGTAAAACAACATTTTGGTGAAATCGGTCCGGGGATATTTGTTAGATTTTTTATTTTTTTTTTTGCATTAACCTATACTTAAGTAAAAAAAGTAAAGTAGATATTGCAGCTGATTCTGCACAAAAAAATTAAATAAATGAATAAATAAATAATTAAAATAAGTAAATGAAGTGAAACTTTAAATCATTCTCCTGAAAAGTAAGCAAAACGTAGTTAGGCTGTTATGGCTGGTGGCCACAGATATGCCTGTAGGCCAGCGGTTTCCAAGCTGTGGGTCCCGACCCAAAAGTGGGTCGCGTGATAACCTCAAGGGGGTCGTGGAGTTTTTATTTCCTGTTTTACATATTTAAAAAAAAATACTTACAAAAATCTATTTAATGCAAATGATCTAAATTTAATGCTCATCCATCACATTAAATTTTTTTCTATTGTATAAATATACATACTAAATTTTTAATAATAATTTTTATTTAGTTTTATTCTATGAACTTTTTACTTTACTTTTTATTACTTTTTACAACTTGAAAATGTGCTTATATTATTTTATTGTTTTGTCTAATAAGAAGGCCGCCAATGTTTTTTTTTTCTTATGTGGATCGCAGTATCAGACAGTTTGGAAACCACTGCTGTAGGCAGTGAATAATGTGTAACAACAATGCGGCAGCGACATCGACAGCGACAGCAACAGCGGCAGCAGTTTCGTTGTGAAGAAATCGTTGCTGTACCTCTGCTTGAACGAACGAACTTAAGCAGAAATTCGGTGACGCAGAAATTGCTCCTAATTTTTTGGTAGGCAAACGACAACAGTGCAGTTCAAAACAACAATAGAAATTTCTGGAAGGAAAAAAAAAATCATTTTAAAATAAAAACCAGGGTTCATACCCGATAGGTAAATTAACAAGTGAGTGAAATTTTAATATAATTTGAGGCTTAAATACGGATCCCGACGATATCTCCAATTTAGTTGTTATTGATGTCGTTGCTGTAGTTTTCTAACTGTGATTCCAACAACAGCAACAGTAAAGCGCGCTCACTTTCGTTTACAGTTTTATAACAGTTTCAAATTTTAAATTTAACTACCTATATCTCCTAAGCTATAGTAAATATATTGTTGGCGTATGTACCTTTAGAAATACAAATTAAATGTCTTTCATTCATGTAATGTCCCTTTTTATCCAAAACCTTATAATTTTCGAGAAAAACGCAATTTGAGATTTTTGGAATTTTTTCAATTCATTACTTTTTTAAGTAAAATAACAACATATATATTTATGTCAATAAAAATAAAGTAGATATTTTTAGCATTTTTTGAATTTTTATTTCACCAAGCTCGGTGCAGTACTTCAGGAGAAAACTCAATTAAAATATCACAATGATGCCATTACAAAGTACTATTGTGAATGGTAACAATTTTTATGAAAAATCATGCGATGAACATATAAAAGCGATTCAAAATTTTGTGGTATTCAAGAAACTGCAACTAATACAATTAAGTCAATATTTTCTGGGTTGTATAGTTATAGAAAACCAAAAACAATGAATGCTTGTTGGCAACAAAGTTGCCAAGTCAAAAAATTTTATATGAGAATTTTTACCGACCATAATGAAAAATTGTTGAAATGAAAATTGTGTGTATATATTTTATTTATTAATAAAATCATAAAAATTTAAGTTTTTATTCGAGTTCAAGTTCAATTTATATTTATTTAAATATCGGTTATTCGTATTACCGAAACTTGTTGCTTAAATGTAAAAACATAAAATAGAAGTTAAAATGCATCAAAAGATGGACTACTTTTTTTTAAAAATTTAATTTTTTACTAAATTTATTTAGATAACAAAAAAGTCCGAATTAAATCATTATACACATATATATATGAATTGTATTAGGAATTGATGAATGAAGAAGGAATTGGGTTTTAATTTGTTACCCTACACCCAAATGGAAAATAGTATACACATATAATTCCTTCCTATATTTGTAACACATCAACAAAGTAAAGGCTATAATATACGTACGCAGTATAGTATACAAATATTAGTACTATTTCTGCATATATCATAAATTAAAAATGAATTTAAAAACTTTTCGTCATTTGTCCACAATAAAAATTAGCACTAATCTCTGCTTGATTATTTAACATAACGCTGTGTTAAATTACTGGTATTTAGGGTACTATAATTTCGGCCAAGACTTAAATATTGTTCTTTGTATTGAATTGCACACACGTATAATCGTGGGCCCTTGACAGACGGCTGATCACTATGCTTGCCTCAAAAAAGCTCTAAAGTTGCTCACAACCATACGTAAAAATATTATACATGACTGAAATTCGTTTACATGTAAGGGCTCGAGTGTGTGTTTCTTAAACGCTTTAATTTTAACGAATGTTATGTATTTGTTTGTTTTTAGTGCTTGATGCAACCTATTAGCGTGAGCGATGCACGCATAGTGATGAGCCGTCTGTCATGGGCCATTATCATACAAAGTTAACAACAAATTTCCACTCCAATTTCTAGAGAAAAAGAAACAATTTTCTATGGAAAATTGTTCGACCGAACTTCTTTTTGATGATCGGTCACGAAATCTGTAAATTGATTATTCTGTCACGATGAGCCCAAGGAGTAACAACGTTTCGGGGGATGAGAGCCTGAGTTCTGAGAGTAAGTAAAAAATTTTAATTTATTTCGCGGCTGAATTTAAACTTCAATTGTATTGTTGTTTTTGTTGCTGTTGTTTCTTTTGCTAACTCTAACAACAGCAACAGTTTCCGAGTTATGAAAGTTTTAAAGTTTCTAAGAGATATACGAGAAATCTATATGATGTTGATTTATAGATTTTGACTTTCAAATTTTAAACTTCTATAACTCGGAAACCAAACTAGAGCTATAAAAACTGTTGCTTTTGTTGAAGTTAGCTTAAGAATCAACAACAACATCGGAGCGCTTCAGCAATAGATATTTTGTTAATGTTTTTCTAATTTATATATTATATTTTGGTAATTTTTAGAGAAGAATTTAAAGAAAACGCGGATAACAGAGCTGGATAATGGATAACAGATATACAAAAGGATATCGTAGGCGACGCGCATTTGTCAGCGAAAGAGGACGCTATAGCAGCCAATACAATAGCGGACGACGTGGATACAGGAACCGCCACAGAAGTGAATTTAGTAGCGGTCACCAAAATAATAGCGGACGCAGACGTGAATTTAATAGTGGCCGGCAATATAATAGAGGACGCGGACGTGAATTTTGTAACGGCCGCCAATATAATAGCGGACGCGGACGCAGCGGACGTGAATTTTATAGCGGCCGGCAATATAATAGCGGACGACGTGAATACAGCAACCGCCGCAGACATCAATTTAGCAGTGGCCGCGGACGCGGCTATAGTAGTCGGCGCGGACGTGAATGTATGAGCGAACGTGGTTATGGGAGCTGGCGTGGACGCGGACGGTACTACAACAGTGCCGGTGAATATCGTAGCGGACGCGGACGCGTACACGGATACCACAATGGACGCGAACGCGGATATAACACCGGAATACAACGATGGCGAGGCCAAGGACGTGGCCCAACACAAAGACCAGTTGTCATAAAAAATGTCAATATAAATATTTAAAATTATTATAAAAAAAAAGTTATCATACAAAATGTCAATATATATATATATATAAAATTATTATAATAAAAAAATGAAATTATTTTTCATGTTTATATGAAAATTGTTTATAAAAATATTTTCTTAAAACTTATTAAAAAAATTTGATTCAAAATATAAAATTTAATTTTCTTTGAGCAAAATAACGAATAAAAATTCCGTCCCAATAAAATGTTTCACACATATAGTTTTACAATCACATTAATAACATGTAAATATCGCATATAGTTCAGGAGATATAGGTCTAGAATGTTCAAACTGTAAAAGGCCATAAGTGCAGAAACCAGCCAAAAGCCACAAAAACTGTTGCTGCTCTCTGAGTTCCCGTGAAAACGACATCATTAACAAATCGTATCTGGTAATTTTTGGTAATATTCGATTAAATTTTTAAAATCCCGTTTTACAAAATTATTGAAAATTTCAATGGGCAACACTAATTTAATTGAAAAGTAATTGCGATACTACTTGTGTGCGGTTCAGCCATTCATACTCCGAGCTTTTAACATCGCGTACTAATAGCATTTTCTATAGCGTCAGTGTAGCGTTGGCGACCGAAACAATCATGATTGTTTTTTATGAGCGTGTAATATGCAAAATTACATCGAGCGAGTGGGATGAAGATATGCTGATTGGAGAAAAAGAATCAAAATAGAATTTAGAATTATTAGTTTATTAGAAAATTAAAAATATTTTCTTAAAACTTATTAAAAAAATTTGATTAAAAATATAAAATTTAATTTTCTTTGAGCAAAATAACGAATAAAAATTCCGTCCCAATAAAATGTTTCACACATATAGTTTTACAATCACATTAATAACATGTAAATATCGCATATAGTTCAGGAGATATAGGTCTAGAATGTTCAAACTGTAAAAGGCCATAAGTGCAGAAACCAGCCAAAAACCACAAAAACTGTTGCTGCTCTCTGAGTTCCCGTGAAAACGACATCATTAACAAATCGTATCTGGTAATTTTTGGTAATATTCGATTAAATTTTTAAAATCCCGTTTTACAAAATTATTGAAAATTTCAAGGGGCAACACTAATTTAATTGAAAAGTAATTGCGATACTACTTGTGTGCGGTTCAGCCATTCATACTCCGAGCTTTTAACATCGCGTACTAATAGCATTTTCTATAGCGTCAGTGTAGCGTTGGCGACCGAAACAATCATGATTGTTTTTTATGAGCGTGTAATATGCAAAATTACATCGAGCGAGTGGGATGAAGATATGCTGATTGGAGAAAAAGAATCAAAATAGAATTTAGAATAGAAAAACATCTTTGTGTAAGCAACGAGTTCAAATACAAATGCCTCCATACATGTATGAAACAAACTTCATATGTATGAAGAATACAAACTAGGTATCTAAGAATGAAATAATGAACTTCATTCAGACGCTCGACACTCTGGACAAGATTTTACCACGACGCTAACATTGCGCGATTAGCTAAACACGCTACTACATAGTGCGACACTGGCCCTCAATGCTGCCACTCTGAACAAGCCTTTATCGTTTTAAATCTTCAAACCGTGAAGTTCATTGAAAGTGAAAGAAATTTAAAACTAAACTATTAAACTATAAACCATTACTAATTTCAAAATGAGGAGTATGGATAAGCTTTCAATAGCTCTTTTAGAGCTTGCTGAGGAAGGAATTCTGAAGCAGCCAACAAATGCAAAGTATAATTCAGAATTCTTTGAATTTATTATTTGCAAAATGTTAGAAAAAAAAATATATATCGGAAGAAATCACAGGATGTGGAAGAGGATATACTACAGAATTTGTCATGTAAGGAGCCATTTTTTAATAAATGGTATATTTCTTTATTGAAGCGGCTCCGTTTTCGGAACATGATGACGCCTTTTGGTCTCAGATTTTGTTGTTTTTTTTGTTGTTGGTTTTCACCGAAACTTGAACAACAACATCAGTCTTATGCGCTATGGTTTGGTTTCGAGTTATAGCTCTTTGGAGTTGGAAAATTTCAGACTATGTATATCTCATAAATGTACAAAATACCGTCATGTTGTTGGTGTCGTTGGAAGGTATTCAATTATCTTTCATTTATATATAACAATATTTCATTCAAAACTGCGTAGTTTTGAAAAAAAGTTTCAGTTTAAAATTTTTAGTGACAGTTTTTTCCATTAATTAATTTTTTTCTAAGTAAAAGGTATTATTAACTTACATACTTATACAAATAATGGAGAGTCTCTTACGTTTCAACGGATATATATCTTTGGCCAAAAACCGAAACCGCTTAACTCGAGTTAGGTCAAAATTAAGTTATTGCCAGTATTAAATGGAGATTATTTTAATCTAATTTCAAAATATGTTCAATAATTGTATCATGTTTATTATAAAAGTTATACTCTAAAAACCAAATGACCTAAGTTTTGACCTAATATTTACATCGTTACATTATTTTATTTTTTTGCATTTAATTATACTTATAGTAAGTTAAAAAAAGAAAGTAGAAATTGCAGTCAATTCTGCAAAAGGAATTAAATAAATGAATAAATAAATAAAGTGAAACTTTAAATAATTCTCCTGAGTTAGGCTGTTACGGATTGTGGCCATACATACAATATAGGAATCGGTGTACGAGTCTAAAGGAGCAAATCCATTTTAAAATCCACAATCGGATCGTAACTCGGCAACTGATGTTGTTGGTCCAAACAACAACAAACAAACATAAACAAAAAAATCTGAGCTGCCTTAATAAAGCAAATTTATGCTTAATTTTGTATACATATATGTTTTTCATAATTTTTTTAGATTTTTAAATATTGTCAAATCGAGAAGAAATTCGAAGGAGACAACATGATAGAAAACAAAATTGCAAGTTTTTAATATATGTTCAACACAAATGTAAAGGAAGATACATTATTAAAGTATTTGTTTACCGGTAGATTGACGGATCCGTGACTTTGAAAATGGATCCAGCCTTCTTGGTGCGCTCAAAGACGGAACTTCAAGTAGCGCATTGTATGATCGAACTACAAGATGATGGCATAGTTTTTAATAGTACAGAAATCGAATCTTCCTTAGTAAGAATTTAATTTGTCTACGTAGAAAATAGTATTTAATTGCTACTGCATATCAAAGAACTTATGGTTATATGGTGTTCACATAAAATCTGATTTATCATAAATCTGCTTTCGAATATCGACAGCTGATTGAGTGTTCACATAAAATACATTCATATAGAGGCATTCATATAGAGTTTGTATTTATGTGAGGCTGTGTGATTTTGGTACATAATTTTTTTTGTGTAAAATACAAAAAAAAAAGATATATTTCTGTTTACTACACCAGTTGTAGAAAAAGTCGAAGCTGGGTTGGTAAGTTTTTCGAGCCACGGTTGTGGACTCGTAAATTAGATATATGATGAATCCAAAACCCCAATTTCATGGGATATATACGCATTTATATATTCTTTGATTTCGCTTTTAAATACCGATTTGACTTGAATCCAGCCAAATCCGTTTTATGTGAACACCATATTATATTAGTATTTTTAAATTTCGTGTATATGTGTATACATACATATTTAACGAAATGTATGCGAGCACTTTTGCATTCGAATGAACGAGTTGTGAAAGCACATATTCCAATCTAAGGTGGGCATCCCAGAAAAATGTCTCTTAAAAGATTCAAAGGCCTATCCGGTGTTTAAAACCGCTCACACGTATTTTATTTTTACCAAGAGAAGAAGAATAAGTCAGGTGAATACTTAAAACGAGTCTTCAACATTTTTCTCGTTTAAATAAGCGACTGTTTAAAGTTATGTGTGAGAGCTGTTGTCGTGATGAAGGATGGTGTGCTGATTTTTAGTGTTTTTTCTAATTTCAGCAAAGATTTTAGGCATATAAGTTTATGTATACAAATCCGCATTAACTGTTCTTCGAATCTCGAGAGCATCGGTACCAGCAGGCCTAGTTTTACGGAAAAAACGCTATCATTTTCTTAGAAGCACTTCTCTAACGAACCACTTTTGGTGGTTTTGGTTCATCTCCTGAGTTGATTTAGCCCTGTCCATCCGTCTGTATGTCTGTCTGCCTCTGGAAATCACGATTACAAGAAAAAGAATAAAAATATTTTCTAATTTAACACGAATATTCTGTCATCAGCAGCTATTTGGGATTGGAAATGGAAAAAATCCCAACAGCGACAATAATGGATACGCTGGTCCGTTAAATTATTAGAAGTCTACGGGTTTAGGGTATATGAACTTCGGCCTAGCCGAAGTTAACAGTCTTTCTGGCTTTAGCTTCAGTTAAATTGTGCAATCCAACGATTGCAAAATTTTTTCACGACTACATGCTCATGTGTTGAGTTAGGCCCAATTTAAAGTAGTAAACAATTATTGCACGAAAATGTTCACCAGAAATTTTAATTTTCTTACTAAACTAGTTAAAATGCTATAAAAACTAAATTACGCGATCAACTATTTTTTTGCAAATATACTTTATCAAACTAAATGTCCAAGTTTAAGAAAAAAATATTGGAATAAAGAGCAATGTCATCTAGTGGCCAATTCGGGAAACTTTTAGATCTACCTCCGTATAGCCGTGTTATCGCTATGTTTTGTGCGTAACAAACTGAAGTGAAAATTTTATATACCCTTTCACCTTCCGGTGTAGAAATAATTTACCATCGGAACTAAGGTGATTTTGATTCGTCAAGGCAAATTTCCAATCAGTAGTTTTTTATGTTTCCAAGAATACAAATTTAAAAGCTAGTAAAACTTTTGGTATAAAATTTGTCATTTACTAGAATTGTTTTTACTTTTGTATACACTATACTTACGTATAGTGCCATAAGTGCTGTTACAAACTTTTCTAAGACTACCAATTTAAAAATTGCGCTGGAATATTATGTATTATATTATATACGAGTATATTAGTATTGAGCAATAAATTCAAATTAGTTTAATTTGAACTTTTACTTGATTTATATGGACTGGGGTGACAAAGAACACCGCATCGCTTTAATTTTCTTATACAAGTGTGGGAATATCGCGAGTCAAATTTTCAAATTGCTGAAAAGTCTGATGAATGAAGTGAATGAATGAATAAAATTTTTTATCGTGTCATCAATCGTTTCTTTGAATTATACCAAGTTAAGCCAGAGTGGGCGTCCGAGCATTGCTCATACGAATGCGGCCATAAAATTTGTGCGCGAGCTAATTGGCCCAAATCCTTTGAGGAAGCAGAAAATCATGGGTAGGGTTTCCACCAGAACCATGTCACGAGTAATTCGGGCTGATCTCCGGCCTTCAGCGGATCCAGAGGCCATCCGCTATTAATCATCCGGATCAGAGGCTATTAAATCCGCGGTTAAAACAAATTAGGCTTGAAAGATTTTGCATTTTTGAAAGATTTTAGATAGCTTTTGCAGTGGCACGCAAGGAATGGCCGTGCAAATATTCTTTTTACAGTGAAAGAAGTTTTTAACATGCAACGCGATAAGAGGTTAAGCTAGGACATCTAAGGAAGCCAGAGATACTGTTTGAAGGATTCAAAAGGCCATCATACTGCTTACGTAATGGTGAGTTGGGGTTATCCCATAAAGGCGTTACTGCATTTTTACGAAAAAGGTTTCAAAACTGTGGCAAAGGTGTACCAACAAGATGTTTTGGAAGGCGTGGTGAAGGACTTGACCAATACCATCTTTAATGATGAACGATGAGGCTTTAAGCAGGACTATGCTCCAGCAAATAAAGCTAAAACGATCCGGTTACAACAGAATATCCTAGCCTTTGTTTTTATTCAAGATTGGCTTGAATCCTTTGGATTACAGATTGTGTTCGGAGTTGAAAGGCATGGTTTGCAAAGTTCGACACCGATATTTGGAAAGTCAAGCACTTATTGCAGCAGCGTCATATATGCCCATTGACATGATACGTGTTGCTATAGCGCGATAGACGGACCGTTTAAGGGCCTGTATAAGAGCAAAGGTCGGTCATTTCGAATGAAGTATTGCTTTTTCGCAAAAATATTAATTAATAAAAAAATTAAAATTATAACAACTACTAAAAAGTTTTTTCTTTAGGTTTTATACCAACTTTAAATTGTAACAGATCTTATAGCACGGCTAAGTCTAACAAAAATTTTGGTAACTGATTTAAAAAATGATTTTGCTATCAAATTTTCGTACTGAAATTTCTAGATTTTATAAATTTATTTAATTTAGATAAATTATGAAATCCGACGGATTTATTTTATATCTAGATATTGAGTTATATAAATAGAACAAAGCATATGTTGCAAATATTTATAGTAAATGCTCGCAATAGTTTATATATACATATATATAAATATATTATTTATTACTATGTACATATGATTATTTCGAGTTTATACATATGATTTTTATATGCTACACTGAACTTGTAACGCACGGAAGGAGGTGTGGAAGTTATAGAAAACACGCCGATTAGCACTTATTCCAGTTTAAGCGCGCCCAATTATGTAGAGAAGCTAATATTATTACTAGATATTTTAAAATTACATTTTGTGGTCATACTTTATATAATACCCACTTACAAGGTTTCAAAAGAAGACTTATAGTTATTGTAGACAGAATGGGTATGCATTTCATCATCTTTCAGTCGAAATTTCCAATTATATACCTTTCTATACCTTGATAATATATACTTTTCTGCGCCTTGATATATATACTTTTCTATACCTGCCACGCCTCCTCATATGCATTGTAAACAGAAGTCCAAACTTAATATAGACTTTCTCTTTCCGGTGTAGGATATAACACATTACTTTTCAATAATTTCATTTCGTATTTTTATTTACACCAATGTTACAGGCTTTTTACTTTAAGTTCACCCTTTTGCAAAACAAAATAATCTTTTTGCAAATCAAAATAATTTGACGTAAATAGTAATATGTATATATAGTAAGAGTCATATACATAGTAATAGTTACAAACATAATAATAGCCATATACCATTTTCATAGTAATAGCTATACATATAGTTATATAATACATACATACATACATATATGTAATAGATACATATACAGTGATTTTTGCCACTATTAGCCTTGATTTCCTCTATTATCCTTTATTTGAAACTACTTTAAGACAAACTATTTTGCTTGATGTGCAAAAAGTCAAATTTTTTTTTGAAAGGTTGAATATGATTTGCTTTAGTGATCTTAAAGTGAAAAACCTGTAGTTGGGAAATGTGTTTAGCAAAAGTTTTAAACATTTATTTATTTAATAGGCCAAAGTAAACTTTAGTTCCGCAAGTTCTTTCACTAAGCAGATAATTGAAAACTCGAAAAACATACAAACTGAATCATTTTCAACTAATATTTTAAATATATCCCAAAGTTTTAAGTCAATAGGTACGGATGAAGAGAGCTACAATGTAAGCCTTTTAAAGACTTACCGTCCAAAGCCATTTAACAAAATTAATTTAAATAGAGACGTTAAAATGGTCGAGGAAATATGCAGTAGACCTCTAAAATTTAAATGTACAATATTTGATTGTGAATTTATGATAGAAAACCTGTGTGACATTCTAGAAATGAACCAAAAGTTTCCAATAAAAAAATTACTTGAAGACGTTGTTCGAGTAAACTATGAATTCAAGAATAATGCATGCGATATAAATTTTAAGACTACCAGAATCAATCAAAATTCTTTTGTTTCATATGCATATTGCAGTAATAACACTTGTAATACCTTTAAATTTAAAGGAAATGGAAATGGTGAAATTCAAGTATTTAGGTCACAGGAACTCATTTGCCATACAGTTGGTAATAAGAAGACATACCAATTAAGAGGGGTGCAACGGTACGTCGAAAAGGCCGATATAAGTAGAGAACCTGCTGTTATGTATAGAAAAAGGAAACTGAATGAACAGTCCAATATATTACGAAAAATTGGAAAACAGCAGAATGTGAGATCTTTATCTTATTGTCGTAGGCTGCGCTCAGAAGCATTGGCGGCATTTGATTATAATGATGATCCTTTTATTGATGCATATATAATGAGCAAAGGGCCATATAAGGGATATATTCAGCATTTGTCATCAGAAATAGAAGTTTATTTATATAGTTACAACCAAATAGCCATATTACAAAAGCATAACAATTTAATACTTTCAAAATCTGACTATACATTGCAAATAGATGCAACGGGCGGTATTGTTTCCAAATTATCACTTTCGCAAAAAAGAATCCTCTTGTATTCCATTGTAGCACATGTTGCGAACGAGAAATTAACACTTCCTGTTGCTGACGCCATTTTATCAAACCATACAAGTTTCGATATAGGAAAGTTTTTGCATCATTTGAAAGAATTTTGCAATAGAAATAAGTTGAAATGGCCTATATGCAAGCGTTTTATCACTGATGTGAGCTTCGCTATTATTGGTGCAATACTTAAAGAATTTAATAATATGAATTCAGTATTAGAATATTTAAATGCCTGCGCTGCCTTTTTGGAAAACCCAAGAAAAAAAATTAACTTTGTTATTGTTCAGTTTTGCACCAGCCATTATAGTAAAATTATGATAAAAGACATAGATAAAATAATTCCAGAAAGTATGCTCTCACTGCGAAAGTTTCTGAGAGAAGCTTTAGGAGCAGCATTTAATTTGGCGTCTTTAACACATTTAGAAGATTGGTATACTTGTCTGTTATACATTTTATTATCTCCAAAATATAATGACATTGTGCTGGAAAATTCGGAAAAGCTAATAACATTAGTACAAAAAGATGCTGAGAACGCTGAAATAATAGAAGAAGATTTTAGTGATTCTCTGTCTAGAACTGGAGCTGTTGACCTAGAAGGTATAGCAAAAGGAAGCCCATTTCGAAAGAAGTTTGAAAAAATATATTACAAAATAAATAAAGAAATTAGCACATTATACAATACTGGCCAATATGCAAATGATTTTTATTGTCCACTTGCTGCGAAGCTTATACTTGAAAAGTACATAGCGTTTTTACCTTTGTGGACACAAATAATAAGCTTCCATGTCATAAAAAAAATCAAACGCCCAAGTAATGGGGCAATTGAATCACACTTTAAAAATTTAAAGTTATATGTTTTAAATATGAATCCACATAGGTTGGGAAGATATATAAGAGCAAATGAAAAATATATAAGGGCCAATTTAAAGCTAGTAGAAATGGTCCATGAAAGAGAGAAGCCTTTTATATCAGGATCGGTTATAAGGGCCAAGAATATAAAATTTGAAGGTGAACTGAACGATAAAACAGTTGACGAAAGATTAAATAGGTCTCGAAAATTAATAGACTTAAAAACTAAAAAACATAAAAAAATAAATAAACATAAATATTTTGGAGAGGATTCCAATACAAATATCGCACAGATGACAGAGTCGTGGAAGAAAAAAAGCAAACTAGATAAAATAAAACAAGGAATGTTTAGTGCAGAATTCCTTAGTATGCAAAAGGCTCAAAGTATTTATAAAAACAAGAAACTTACCGAAAATAAAATAAACTTTGATCACGAATACTGTGTTAAAAGTGGTAATCAAGGAATTCGAAAAACAGTATATTTCGATACACCTGTTGAAATTATAATACGCCTTAATCAATGCAGTTTTGAGTTTTATATATGCCGTTTGACTACTTTATATAAGTATTTTTATGGAAGAACACCTCGCCTGGAATGTTACTTGACATTGAAAGATATATATACATTATATTCAATGAATTGGTTGAACAATGTTGTTGTAGATGCAGGGATGCATATACTTTTAAAAAATACAATGTCATCTGTGAATTTACTGCCTTGTCAAGTTGAAGAATACTGTTTTAATAATGAAAGAGTTTTGAATTCAGTATTTAAAAAAAATCCTCAAAAATTAATAATACCTCAACTATATAAAAGGCATTTCTATGTTCTTATAATAAATTTTATTGAAAAATATGTTACATGTTTAGATCCTTTCGATAATGTGAAAGTAGTCGAAAATTTTATAAAATATTATATTAAAAAATTAAACAATAACTTACATGAAAAGGATTGGCGAGAATTGAAAATTCCACATGAAACACAAAAAGATACTTACAACTGTGGAATTTTTATTTTACAGTATATAGAAAAGTATTTACAAAATGAACCATTGACAAATTTAGCAAATCAAAATGACTACCGCGAAATGGTCAAACAACAAATAATAAACAATTCCGATGATATGCAAAATATATGCTTACATTGTGCTGTATGTACTGAAAAAAAAATTTACCTTAACTGCGAAATATGCTTAAGAAAAATATGTTCGCATTGCTTAAAGAGCATTTATGAAATAAGCGCAGAAAATATAGAAGATTACACAGTATATTATAAATTGTTTCTTTGTAAGATGTGTACCTAAGAGAACATTATACAATACAAATTTGAATAAGATAACGTAAAAAGCATACAAATCGTAAATAGCCATAAATTCAATGAGCCTATATAAAATGAATGGAACTTATTGAAAACATGAAAATATTCCATACAAAGACATATTACAGCTAAATGAAAAAGAAAAAATAACTCTAAAGAAAAATGTAATTTCAAAAATCTATATATAAATACGCCACACAAAAAGAGTTCAACCAAGGGTTTCAATAAAACATATTTCTTTTTAAGATGACCTAACAAAACATTATACAATGTAAATTCGAACAAGATAACGTAAAAAGCATACAAATCGTAAAGAGCCGAGAACTCAATGGCCTATATACAATGAATGAAACTTATTCAAAAAAAGAAAAAATAACTGTAAAGAAAAATGTAATTTCAAAAATCAATATATAAATACGCTAAACGAAAAGGGTTTCTTTGAAATTTTATCTGCATTAAAAGATATCAGGTATCAGTACATAAACATTGCTTATCAACATATGTAAAAAGAATCTAAACGCAAAATGTGGTTGCTGAGATTTCTCGTGTGCTTACGAAGACGTATTGATAGACTGAGTGTGTAATTCACAGACCAACAGTCAATTTGAATTTTATATTAGAAAAGTTGTTAATAAAAAACAATTAATTAAGAATGGGAATTTTAATTGGTCGAAATTTCAACCATGCCTTCCCTAGTAATAATGTAATTTGTTTGAAATAATTATCTGCTTAGGTGAAAATTTGAATTAAAATAATATGAAAATATAAGCGAAATGGAAACTGCTACATTAGGTAAACCGTGTATTAGATAAATAATACATAGTATTTTTTACAAAAAAATTATATTTATTAATAATGATAAAAAAGTATATATAGGGTCCGCCAAATAACTTTTTTTTTTTTGAAAATGCGAGTGTAGCTTCGGCTGTGTGGCACGTAGCGCCGTCCTGTTGAAATCAAATGTTGCCAATATCCTCCTCTTCAACATGGCCTATAACGATCGCCATTGACTGTAACGGCCACTCCTTGCTCATTTTCGAAGAAAAATTACCCAATTATGCCTCTGGACCAAAATCCGCACCAAAAACTCGGATTTTGGTGCACCGGCTTTTCAATGTATGCGTGCGGGTTTTCTGTGCCCCAAATGCGACAATTTTGCTTGTTTACATACTCGCCAAGATCAAAATGAGCTTCATCTGAAAAGATGATTTTTTGGCAAAATCGGCATCGGATTTTCAAAGTAATGTCGCAATATTTCCCAGCGTTGTTCAAGCGTATACACAACCATATTCGTTCAGCGGAACGATAAAACTAATTGTCTGTCAAATCAGACATGAGCTAAGTGATACCATTCACGAAATAAGCACTAGTTTAAAAAAAACGTTAGATAGCGGACCCTATATTTAATTATAATGTCGATGATGGTGCAAAATAAATAACATTTATTTATTTATTTAAATACGTTTTATATATGGGTGATAATAGGCCTACAGGGGAACCGAACACCCAAAAAAAAAAAAATCGGTAACGCACCTATGTTACATACCCCAATGGGTGGTGAGGAAAATGTATCAACGCAATATGTCTTTAACGCAACAGTAAGTTTTCATATTATGCTCCTCTCCTTCTCGCCTTCAACTGGATTTCGCCGATTAGCCATGCACATACTATAAATCATAACATAACAGAAATAGCGCTCCGATGATGTTGTTGTTTCTTAGGTTAACTTTAAAAAGTCTAAAGTCTAAAAGTTAAACAGTCTTTATAATTCTAGTTTGGTTTCCAAGTTATAGCAGTTTAAAGTTTGAACATTTCTGAGATATATCTCCTACTATACGAGATTCCTACATGTTATCGATGTCGTTGGAAAGGTATTTCAATTATCACTAATTTTAAATAAAATTTTAGATTTATAGTAAATTGTTTTGCATTCATTAATTTTTTGCTCAATAAAATGAATAATTAATCTATATATTTATCTCAATATTGCAAGGGTAGAGACTCTTGAATTTCTATGCATACATATATGTATATCATCGAAATCGTTGCAGTAGTTAAGTAGTTAAGGAAAATGTGGTTTAAAACCTACAAGCACGTAAGTACAAAATACTTGTTATATATTTTACTGTATAATTATCATTAAGGATAAGTATCATTACGCAACACGTAAAATTATGAAAAATTCATAACAATTTTCTGGACTGCGGCGCTTTTTTGAACAATAACAAAATCATAGAGGAGCGTTATGTAGTAGCGTGTTTAGCTAATCGCGCAATGTTAGCGTCGTGGTAAAATCTTGTCCCGAGTGTCGAGCGTCTGAATGAAGTTCTTTATTTCATTCTTAGATACCTAGTTTGTATTCTTCATACATATGAAGTTTGTTTCATACATGTATGGAGGCATTTGTATTTGAACTCGTTGCTTACACAAAGATGTTTTTCTATTCTAAATTCTATTTTGATTCTTTTTCTCCAATCAGCATATCTTCATCCCACTCGCTCGATGTAATTTTGCATATTACACGCTCATAAAAAACAATCATGATTGTTTCGGTCGCCAACGCTACACTGACGCTATAGAAAATGCTATTAGTACGCGATGTTAAAAGCTCGGAGTATGAATGGCTGAACCGCACACAAGTAGTATCGCAATTACTTTTCAATTAAATTAGTGTTGCCCCTTGAAATTTTCAATAATTTTGTAAAACGGGATTTTAAAAATTTAATCGAATATTACCAAAAATTACCAGATACGATTTGTTAATGATGTCGTTTTCACGGGAACTCAGAGAGCAGCAACAGTTTTTGTGGCTTTTGGCTGGTTTCTGCACTTATGGCCTTTTACAGTTTGAACATTCTAGACCTATATCTCCTGAACTATATGCGATATTTACATGTTATTAATGTGATTGTAAAACTATATGTGTGAAACATTTTATTGGGACGGAATTTTTATTCGTTATTTTGCTCAAAGAAAATTAAATTTTATATTTTGAATCAAATTTTTTTAATAAGTTTTAAGAAAATATTTTTATAAACAATTTTCATATAAACATGAAAAATAATTTCATTTTTTTATTATAATAATTTTATATACATATATATTGACATTTTGTATGATAACTTTTTTTTTATAATAATTTTAAATATTTATATTGACATTTTTTATGACAACTGGTCTTTGTGTTGGGCCACGTCCTTGGCCTCGCCATCGTTGTATTCCGGTGTTATATCCGCGTTCGCGTCCATTGTGGTATCCGTGTACGCGTCCGCGTCCGCTACGATATTCACCGGCACTGTTGTAGTGCCGTCCGCGTCCACGCCAGCTCCCAGTGATCAGCCGTCTGTCACGGGCCCACGATTATACGTGTGTGCAATTCAATACAAAGAACAATATTTAAGTCTTGGCCGAAATTATAGTACCCTAAATACCAGTAATTTAACACAGCGTTATGTTAAATAATCAAGCAGAGATTAGTGCTAATTTTTATTGTGGACAAATGACGAAAAGTTTTTAAATTCATTTTTAATTTATGATATATGCAGAAATAGTACTAATATTTGTATACTATACTGCGTACGTATATTATAGCCTTTACTTTGTTGATGTGTTACAAATATAGGAAGGAATTATATGTGTATACTATTTTCCATTTGGGTGTAGGGTAACAAATTAAAACCCAATTCCTTCTTCATTCATCAATTCCTAATACAATTCATATATATATGTGTATAATGATTTAATTCGGACTTTTTTGTTATCTAAATAAATTTAGTAAAAAATTAAATTTTTAAAAAAAAGTAGTCCATCTTTTGATGCATTTTAACTTCTATTTTATGTTTTTACATTTAAGCAACAAGTTTCGGTAATACGAATAACCGATATTTAAATAAATATAAATTGAACTTGAACTCGAATAAAAACTTAAATTTTTATGATTTTATTAATAAATAAAATATATACACACAATTTTCATTTCAACAATTTTTCATTATGGTCGGTAAAAATTCTCATATAAAATTTTTTGACTTGGCAACTTTGTTGCCAACAAGCATTCATTGTTTTTGGTTTTCTATAACTATACAACCCAGAAAATATTGACTTAATTGTATTAGTTGCAGTTTCTTGAATACCACAAAATTTTGAATCGCTTTTATATGTTCATCGCATGATTTTTCATAAAAATTGTTACCATTCACAATAGTACTTTGTAATGGCATCATTGTGATATTTTAATTGAGTTTTCTCCTGAAGTACTGCACCGAGCTTGGTGAAATAAAAATTCAAAAAATGCTAAAAATATCTACTTTATTTTTATTGACATAAATATATATGTTGTTATTTTACTTAAAAAAGTAATGAATTGAAAAAATTCCAAAAATCTCAAATTGCGTTTTTCTCGAAAATTATAAGGTTTTGGATAAAAAGGGACATTACATGAATGAAAGACATTTAATTTGTATTTCTAAAGGTACATACGCCAACAATATATTTACTATAGCTTAGGAGATATAGGTAGTTAAATTTAAAATTTGAAACTGTTATAAAACTGTAAACGAAAGTGAGCGCGCTTTACTGTTGCTGTTGTTGGAATCACAGTTAGAAAACTACAGCAACGACATCAATAACAACTAAATTGGAGATATCGTCGGGATCCGTATTTAAGCCTCAAATTATATTAAAATTTCACTCACTTGTTAATTTACCTATCGGGTATGAACCCTGGTTTTTATTTTAAAATGATTTTTTTTTTCCTTCCAGAAATTTCTATTGTTGTTTTGAACTGCACTGTTGTCGTTTGCCTACCAAAAAATTAGGAGCAATTTCTGCGTCACCGAATTTCTGCTTAAGTTCGTTCGTTCAAGCAGAGGTACAGCAACGATTTCTTCACAACGAAACTGCTGCCGCTGTTGCTGTCGCTGTCGATGTCGCTGCCGCATTGTTGTTACACATTATTCACTGCCTACAGCAGTGGTTTCCAAACTGTCTGATACTGCGATCCACATAAGAAAAAAAAAACATTGGCGGCCTTCTTATTAGACAAAACAATAAAATAATATAAGCACATTTTCAAGTTGTAAAAAGTAATAAAAAGTAAAGTAAAAAGTTCATAGAATAAAACTAAATAAAAATTATTATTAAAAATTTAGTATGTATATTTATACAATAGAAAAAAATTTAATGTGATGGATGAGCATTAAATTTAGATCATTTGCATTAAATAGATTTTTGTAAGTATTTTTTTTTAAATATGTAAAACAGGAAATAAAAACTCCACGACCCCCTTGAGGTTATCACGCGACCCACTTTTGGGTCGGGACCCACAGCTTGGAAACCGCTGGCCTACAGGCATATCTGTGGCCACCAGCCATAACAGCCTAACTACGTTTTGCTTACTTTTCAGGAGAATGATTTAAAGTTTCACTTCATTTACTTATTTTAATTATTTATTTATTCATTTATTTAATTTTTTTGTGCAGAATCAGCTGCAATATCTACTTTACTTTTTTTACTTAAGTATAGGTTAATGCAAAAAAAAAAATAAAAAATCTAACAAATATCCCCGGACCGATTTCACCAAAATGTTGTTTTACATAAATGAAAGACAATTGAAATACCTTTCTGATGACATTAACAACATGACGTTATCTCGTAGAGTTTAAGAGATTTCGTACATAAATATTTAAACAGTTTAGCATAGGAAACAACAACAACAACAAAACCAACAACAAAATTTGAGTCTACAGCAACTGATATTCTTTCATGCTAAATTTGTATACATTTGCTTTTAAATATGATGACAATACAACCCTGATTTCAGACTATAAATATTTTTTCAATAAAACGCAACTCTGTGTTCTTTTTACATTGCACTGTTGCTATCTGCCTACAAAAAATTAGCAGGAATTTCTGAGTCACCGAATTTCTGCTTAAGTTCGCTGGTTCAAGCAGAAGTACAGCAACGATTTTTTCACAACGAAACTGCTGCCGCTGCTGCTTTTTCTGTTGCTGTTGCTGTCGATGTCGCTGCCGCATTGTTGTTACACATTATATGCCTACAGGCATATCTGTGGCCACAAACCATAACAGCCTAACTCCGTTTTACTTACTTTTCAGGAGAATTATTTAAAGTTTTATTTCATTTACCTATTTTATTTATTTATTTGTTCATTTATTTAATTTTTTTTTGCAAAATCAGCTGCAATTTCTACTTTACTTTTTTTACTTAAGTATAGGTTAATGCAAAAAAAAAAATAAAAATCTAACAATGTACATACATAAATGTAATTTTTATAATCTGTCTTCTAGAGTATAACTTCTATAATAAACTTGCCACAACTATAAAAATAACTATTTGAAATTATATTAAAATAAGCTAAATTTAATAACAATGACAATAACTTAAATCCTAATTTAAGTTAAACAAATTCAATTCGTGGCCACATATTTTACATGTACATATGTATGTACATATTATATTTATGTTGTGTGTATGCATGGAATCAAATCAACATCTACATACGATATGGAAAATTACGAAAATAATTTTCAAGCATGGATACTACTTTTTTCTTAATTATTGTATATATACATATTTCTAAAATCGACTTTGTTTTCATTTTACGTTTTTCCAAGAAAAACACGCTCTTTAGTAAAATGTCAACATAAGAACACATATTTTCATTTTCAATTTTCTCAGGCACTATTCTAGGTACAGACCTCGTTGAGGTATCAAAAGTTTGGGAAAAATGTTAGCTTTCCAGATTTAGGGTTGTCATTTTCGGCAAGTGTTCCTAAGTGGCCAGCAGCGGTGCCTGAAAAATGTGGAAAAATCAGAATGGATTCTGGATTTTCTCCGGAACTACATTAGCTAGGGTATTCATTTTTCTGCTCAAAGTTCCGGAGAAATGTCCTCTTTGAGATAGCATATGTGCCGTTCCGTCAGAAATATATAACTTAGCCAGCAACGGCGCCTGACCACAATTTTGAGGTTAATCTGGTATGGAAACTGGATTATCTCCGGAACTACACTGGATAGGGTACTCTTTTTTGCACTCACAATTGCGGAGTAATATCCTATTCCAGATAGCATAGGTTTCATCCCGTCAGAAATGTATAAATATACCAGCAACGGTTCCTGACCACATTGGAATATCACCTAATTTTGCACTGGATTTGGATGAAAACGGTATATCCGATTTCCAAGATCTTGGTGTCAAAAAGTTTCTGAAGGTGTCCCCTTTGATACCCCACAACTGTCATGTTAGCGAAATTAGTCCTAATACTTAAAAAAAGACATTAATTATTATATATTTCTAACATCGACTTTGTTTACATTTTACGTTTTTCCAAGAAAAACACGCTCCGTAGTAAAATGTGAACATAAGGGAACATATTTTCATTTTCAATTTTCTCAGGCACTATTCTAGCTACAGACTTCGTTGAGGTATCAAAAGTTTGGGAAAAATGTTAGCTTTCCAGATTTAGGGTTGTCATTTTCGGCAAGTGTTCCTAAGTGGCCAGCAGCGGCGCCTGAAAATCTGGAAAAATCAGAATGGAATCTGGATTTTCTCCGGAACTACATTAGATAGGGTATTCATTTTTGTACTAAAAGTTCCGGAGAAATGTCCTCTTTGAGATAGCATAGGTGCCGTTTCGTCAGAAATATATAACTTAGCCAGCAACGGCGCCTGACTACAATTTGGAGGTTAATCTGGTATGGAAACTGGATTATCTCCGGAAATACACTGGATAGGGTACTCTTTTCTGCACTCGAAATTGCGGAGCAATATCCTCTTCCAGATAGCATAGGTTTCATCCCGTCAGAAATGTATAAATATACCAGCAACGGTTCCTGACCACATTGGAATATTACCTAACTTTGCACCGGATTTGGATGAAAACGGTATATCCGATTTCCAAGATCTTGGTGTCAAAAAGTTTCTGAAGGTGTCCCCTTTGATACCCCACAACTGTCATGTTAGCGAAATTAGTCGAAATACTTAAAAAAAGACATTAATTATTGTATATTTCTAACATCCACTTTGTTTTCATTTTACGTTTTTCCAAGAAAAACACGCTCCGTAGTAAAATGTGAACATAAGGGAACATATTTTCATTTTCAATTTTCTCAGGCACTATTCTAGCTACAGACTTCGTTGAGGTATCAAAAGTTTGGGAAAAATGTTAGCTTTCCAGATTTAGGGTTGTCATTTTCGGCAAGTGTTCCTAAGTGGCCAGCAGCGGCGCCTGAAAATCTGGAAAAATCAGAATGGAATCTGGATTTTCTCCGGAACTACATTAGATAGGGTATTCATTTTTGTACTAAAAGTTCCGGAGAAATGTCCTCTTTGAGATAGCATAGGTGCCGTTTCGTCAGAAATATATAACTTAGCCAGCAACGGCGCCTGACCACAATTTGGAGGTTAATCTGGTATGGAAACTGGATTATCTCCGGAACTACATTAGATAGGATAATCATTTTTGTACTCAAAGTTGCGGAGAAATGTCCTCCTTGAGATAGCATAGGTGCCGTTCCGTCAGAAATATGTAACTTAGCCAGCAACGGCGCCTGACCACAATTTGGAGGTTAATCTCGTATGGAATCAGGATTATCTCCGGAACTACATTAGATAGGATAATCATTTTTGTACTCAAAGTTGCGGAGAAATGTCCTCCTTGAGATAGCATAGGTGCCGTTCCGTCAGAAATATATAACTTAGCCAGCAACGGCGCCTGACCACAATTTGGAGGTTAATCTCGTATGGAATCTGGATAATCTCCGGAACTACATTAGATAGGATACTCATTTTTGTACTCAAAGTTGCGGAGAAATGTCCTCCTTGAGATAGCATAGGTGCCGTTCCGTCAGAAATATATAACTTAGCCAGCAACGGCGCCTGACCACAATTTGGAGGTTAATCTCGTATGGAATCAGGATTATCTCCGGAACTACATTAGATAGGATAATCATTTTTGTACTCAAAGTTGCGGAGAAATGTCCTCCTTGAGATAGCATAGGTGCCGTTCCGTCAGAAATATGTAACTTAGCCAGCAACGGCGCCTGACCACAATTTGGAGGTTAATCTCGTATGGAATCAGGATTATCTCCGGAACTACATTAGATAGGATAATCATTCTTGTACTCAAAGTTGCGGAGAAATGTCCTCCTTGAGATAGCATAGGTGCCGTTCCGTCAGAAATATATAACTTAGCCAGCAACGGCGCCTGACCACAATTTGGAGGTTAATCTCGTATGGAATCAGGATTATCTCCGGAACTACATTAGATAGGATAATCATTTTTGTACTCAAAGTTGCGGAGAAATGTCCTCCTTGAGATAGCACAGGTGCCGTTCCGTCAGAAATATATAACTTAGCCAGCAACGGCGCCTGACCACAATTTGGAGGTTAATCTCGTATGGAATCTGGATAATCTCCGGAACTACATTAGATAGGATACTCATTTTTGTACTCAAAGTTGCGGAGAAATGTCCTCCTTGAGATAGCATAGGTGCCGTTCCGTCAGAAATATATAACTTAGCCAGCAACGGCGCCTGACCACAATTTGGAGGTTAATCTCGTATGGAATCTGGATTATCTCCGGAACTACATTAGATAGGATAATCATTTTTGTACTCAAAGTTGCGGAGAAATGTCCTCCTTGAGATAGCATAGGTGCCGTTCCGTCAGAAATATATAACTTAGCCAGCAACGGCGCCTGACCACAATTTGGAGGTTAATCTCGTACGGAATCTGGATTATCTCCGGAACTACATTAGATAGGGTAATCATTTTTGTACTCAAAGTTGCGGACAAATGTCCTCTTTGAGATAGCGTAGGTGCCGTTCCGTCAGAAATATATAACTTAGCCAGCAACGGCGCCTGATTACAATTTGGAGGTTAATCTGGTATGGAAACTGGATTATCTCCGGAAATACACTGGATAGGGTACTCTTTTCTGCACTCGAAATTGCGGAGCAATATCCTCTTCCAGATAGCATCGGTTTCATCCCGTCAGAAATGTATAAATATACCAGCAACGGTTCCTGACCACATTGGAATATCACCTAATTTTGCACCGGATTTGGATGAAAACGGTATATCCGATTTCCAAGATCTTGGTGTCAAAAAGTTTATGAAGGTGTCCCCTTTGATACCCCACAACTGTCATGTTAGCGAAATAAGTCCTAATACTTAAAAAAAGACATTAATTATTATATATTTCTAACATCGACTTTGTTTACATTTTACGTTTTTCCAAGAAAAACACGCTCCGTAGTAAAATGTGAACATAAGAGAACATATTTTCATTTCCAATTTTCTCAGGCACTATCCTAGGTACAGACCTCGTTGAGGTATCAAAAGTTTGGGAAAAATGTTAGCTTTCCAGATTTAGGGTTGTCATTTTCGGCAAGTGTTCCTAAGTGGCCAGCAGCGGCGCCTGAAAATCTGGAAAAATCAGAATGGAATCTGGATTTTCTCCGGAACTACATTAGATAGGGTATTCATTTTTGTACTAAAAGTTCCGGAGAAATGTCCTCTTTGAGATAGCATAGGTGCCGTTTCGTCAGAAATATATAACTTAGCCAGCAACGGCGCCTGACTACAATTTGGAGGTTAATCTGGTATGGAAACTGGATTATCTCCGGAAATACACTGGATAGGGTACTCTTTTCTGCACTCGAAATTGCGGAGCAATATCCTCTTCCAGATAGCATAGGTTTCATCCCGTCAGAAATGTATAAATATACCAGCAACGGTTCCTGACCACATTGGAATATTACCTAACTTTGCACCGGATTTGGATGAAAACGGTATATCCGATTTCCAAGATCTTGGTGTCAAAAAGTTTCTGAAGGTGTCCCCTTTGATACCCCACAACTGTCATGTTAGCGAAATTAGTCGAAATACTTAAAAAAAGACATTAATTATTGTATATTTCTAACATCCACTTTGTTTTCATTTTACGTTTTTCCAAGAAAAACACGCTCTTTAGTAAAATGTCAACATAAGAACACATATTTTCATTTTCAATTTTCTCAGGCACTATTCTAGGTACAGACCTCGTTGAGGTATCAAAAGTTTGGGAAAAATGTTAGCTTTCCAGATTTAGGGTTGTCATTTTCGGCAAGTGTTCCTAAGTGGCCAGCAGCGGTGCCTGAAAAATGTGGAAAAATCAGAATGGATTCTGGATTTTCTCCGGAACTACATTAGCTAGGGTATTCATTTTTCTGCTCAAAGTTCCGGAGAAATGTCCTCTTTGAGATAGCATATGTGCCGTTCCGTCAGAAATATATAACTTAGCCAGCAACGGCGCCTGACCACAATTTTGAGGTTAATCTGGTATGGAAACTGGATTATCTCCGGAACTACACTGGATAGGGTACTCTTTTTTGCACTCACAATTGCGGAGTAATATCCTATTCCAGATAGCATAGGTTTCATCCCGTCAGAAATGTATAAATATACCAGCAACGGTTCCTGACCACATTGGAATATCACCTAATTTTGCACTGGATTTGGATGAAAACGGTATATCCGATTTCCAAGATCTTGGTGTCAAAAAGTTTCTGAAGGTGTCCCCTTTGATACCCCACAACTGTCATGTTAGCGAAATTAGTCCTAATACTTAAAAAAAGACATTAATTATTATATATTTCTAACATCGACTTTGTTTACATTTTACGTTTTTCCAAGAAAAACACGCTCCGTAGTAAAATGTGAACATAAGAGAACATATTTTCATTTCCAATTTTTCAGGCACTATCCTAGGTACAGACCTCGTTGAGGTATCAAAAGTTTGGGAAAAATGTTAGCTTTCCAGATTTAGGGTTGTCATTTTCGGCAAGTGTTCCTAAGTGGCCAGGAGCGGCGCCTGAAAAATGTGGAAAAATCAGAATGGAATCTGGATTATCTCCGGAACTACATTAGATAGGATACTCATTTTTGTACTCAAACTTGCGGAGAAATGTCCTCCTTGAGATAGCATAGGTGCCGTTCCGTCAGAAATATGTAACTTAGCCAGCAACGGCGCCTGACCACAATTTGGAGGTTAATCTCGTATGGAATCAGGATTATCTCCGGAACTACATTAGATAGGATACTCATTTTTGTACTCAAACTTGCGGAGAAATGTCCTCCTTGAGATAGCATAGGTGCCGTTCCGTCAGAAATATGTAACTTAGCCAGCAACGGCGCCTGACCACAATTTGGAGGTTAATCTCGTATGGAATCAGGATTATCTCCGGAACTACATTAGATAGGATAATCATTTTTGTACGCAAAGTTGCGGAGAAATGTCCTCCTTGAGATAGCATAGGTGCCGTTCCGTCAGAAATATGTAACTTAGCCAGCAACGGCGCCTGACCACAATTTGGAGGTTAATCTCGTATGGAATCAGGATTATCTCCGGAACTACATTAGATAGGATAATCATTCTTGTACTCAAAGTTGCGGAGAAATGTCCTCCTTGAGATAGCATAGGTGCCGTTCCGTCAGAAATATATAACTTAGCCAGCAACGGCGCCTGACCACAATTTGGAGGTTAATCTCGTATGGAATCTGGATAATCTCCGGAACTACATTAGATAGGATACTCATTTTTGTACTCAAAGTTGCGGAGAAATGTCCTCCTTGAGATAGCATAGGTGCCGTTCCGTCAGAAATATATAACTTAGCCAGCAACGGCGCCTGACCACAATTTGGAGGTTAATCTCGTATGGAATCAGGATTATCTCCGGAACTACATTAGATAGGATAATCATTTTTGTACTCAAAGTTGCGGAGAAATGTCCTCCTTGAGATAGCATAGGTGCCGTTCCGTCAGAAATATATAACTTAGCCAGCAACGGCGCCTGACCACAATTTGGAGGTTAATCTCGTATGGAATCTGGATAATCTCCGGAACTACATTAGATAGGATACTCATTTTTTTACTCAAAGTTGCGGAGAAATGTCCTCCTTGAGATAGCATAGGTGCCGTTCCGTCAGAAATATATAACTTAGCCAGCAACGGCGCCTGACCACAATTTGGAGGTTAATCTCGTATGGAATCTGGATTATCTCCGGAACTACATTAGATAGGATAATCATTTTTGTACTCAAAGTTGCGGAGAAATGTCCTCCTTGAGATAGCATAGGTGCCGTTCCGTCAGAAATATATAACTTAGCCAGCAACGGCGCCTGACCACAATTTGGAGGTTAATCTCGTATGGAATCTGGATAATCTCCGGAACTACATTAGATAGGATACTCATTTTTGTACTCAAAGTTGCGGAGAAATGTCCTCCTTGAGATAGCATAGGTGCCGTTCCGTCAGAAATATGTAACTTAGCCAGCAACGGCGCCTGACCACAATTTGGAGGTTAATCTCGTATGGAATCAGGATTATCTCCGGAACTACATTAGATAGGATAATCATTTTTGTACTCAAAGTTGCGGAGAAATGTCCTCCTTGAGATAGCATAGGTGCCGTTCCGTCAGAAATATATAACTTAGCCAGCAACGGCGCCTGACCACAATTTGGAGGTTAATCTCGTATGGAATCTGGATAATCTCCGGAACTACATTAGATAGGATACTCATTTTTGTACTCAAAGTTGCGGAGAAATGTCCTCCTTGAGATAGCATAGGTGCCGTTCCGTCAGAAATATATAACTTAGCCAGCAACGGCGCCTGACCACAATTTGGAGGTTAATCTCGTATGGAATCTGGATTATCTCCGGAACTACATTAGATAGGATAATCATTTTTGTACTCAAAGTTGCGGAGAAATGTCCTCCTTGAGATAGCATAGGTGCCGTTCCGTCAGAAATATATAACTTAGCCAGCAACGGCGCCTGACCACAATTTGGAGGTTAATCTCGTACGGAATCTGGATTATCTCCGGAACTACATTAGATAGGGTAATCATTTTTGTACTCAAAGTTGCGGACAAATGTCCTCTTTGAGATAGCGTAGGTGCCGTTCCGTCAGAAATATATAACTTAGCCAGCAACGGCGCCTGATTACAATTTGGAGGTTAATCTGGTATGGAAACTGGATTATCTCCGGAAATACACTGGATAGGGTACTCTTTTCTGCACTCGAAATTGCGGAGCAATATCCTCTTCCAGATAGCATCGGTTTCATCCCGTCAGAAATGTATAAATATACCAGCAACGGTTCCTGACCACATTGGAATATCACCTAATTTTGCACCGGATTTGGATGAAAACGGTATATCCGATTTCCAAGATCTTGGTGTCAAAAAGTTTATGAAGGTGTCCCCTTTGATACCCCACAACTGTCATGTTAGCGAAATAAGTCCTAATACTTAAAAAAAGACATTAATTATTATATATTTCTAACATCGACTTTGTTTACATTTTACGTTTTTCCAAGAAAAACACGCTCCGTAGTAAAATGTGAACATAAGAGAACATATTTTCATTTTCAATTTTCTCAGGCACTATCCTAGGTACAGACCTCGTTGAGGTATCAAAAGTTTGGGAAAAATGTTAGATTTCCAGATTTAGGGTTGTCATTTTCGGCAAGTGTTCCTAAGTGGCCAGCAGCGGCGCCTGAAAATCTGGAAAAATCAGAATGGAATCTGGATTTTCTCCGGAACTACATTAGATAGGGTATTCATTTTTGTACTCAAAGTTCCGGAGAAATGTCCTCTTTGAGATAGCATAGGTGCCGTTTCGTCAGAAATATATAACTTAGCCAGCAACGGCGCCTGACCACAATTTGGAGGTTAATCTGGTATGGAAACTGGATTATCTCCGGAACTACACTGGATCGGGTACTCTTTTTTGCACTCAAAATTGCGGAGTAATATCCTCTTCCAGATAGCAAAGGTTTCATCCCGTCAGAAATGTATAAATATACCAGCAACGGTTCCTGACCACATTGGAATATCACCTAACTTTGCAATGGATTTGGATGAAAACGGTATATCCGATTTCCAAGATCTTGGTGTCAAAAAGTTTCTGAAGGTGTCCCCTTTGATACCCCACAACTGTCATGTTAGCGAAATTAGTCCAAATACTTAAAAAAAGACATTAATTATTGTATATTTCTAACATCCACTTTGTTTTCATTTTACGTTTTTCCAAGAAAAACACGCTCCGTAGTAAAATGTGAACATAAGGGAACATATTTTCATTTTCAATTTTCTCAGGCACTATTCTAGCTACAGACTTCGTTGAGGTATCAAAAGTTTGGGAAAAATGTTAGCTTTCCAGATTTCGGGTTGTCATTTTCGGCAAATGTTCCTCAGTGGCCAGCAACGGCGCCTGTGGAATCAGAATGGAATCTGGATTTTCTCCGGAACTACATTAGATAGGGTAATCATTTTTGCACTCAAAGTTCCGGAGAAATGTCCTCTTTGAGATAGCATAGGTGCCGTTCCGTCAGAAATATATAACTAAGCCAGCAACGGCGCCTGAACTTAGTGTAAATTTCACTGGGAAATTTCTGGGAATTATTAAGTAAGCGTAACTTCTACGCTGTTTGTTTTATTTTGTAACATTTGCTGTTAATGTGCACTTCAAAATGACATATGGTTTAGGGATGTCGGTGCGGTACAATTCCGACCACCAGCGCTTGATCTCCAGAGGGCATAATCAGCAATATCTCGGAAAATTGACGAGCTAGTGTACTAATCTTGGTATCAAAAAATTGCTAAAAATACGGTCTTTAGGATAACATAGGTGTCGTTCCGTCAGAAATATATAAATAACTCAGCAACGGCGATTTTGTGTTGGATTCCACAAATCCTCTGCTACGATATTCCAAATATCTTCGTTTACAGAATTTCTAAATTTTTACAACTTATCAGAGGAGAGAGACCATAATTTTTCCTTCAAAAACTCATAACACGTTTTTTTATTGGAATTTTCGTTTATTTTTAATAATTTTTTCTAAAAATCATCATATTTATGTTCCACTCAGCAACGAAAAAAATAAACCACCCTAAATCGTTGCTAACTTTCGTTGCTATTTGCACGCACGTTAATTCAGTTTGAGATATCAACTCTTTCCACAAGAATGATTGACAATTTTTTTGGTAAAATTTGTCAAAAAACAAAATGTCACAATTAAATCGCAAACGCTATTTGCAATATTTACTCAAATTACGATAACATAATTTCCATTTTATTTATATTGTATTGCTTAATTTTTATTATTTTATTTATTATTATTTCTCTATTTAAATAATTTTGAATTTTCATAACTTCGCGTGGTTGTAACAATTTTCGTTTTTCTAATACTATTACAAATTTAACTAAATACCTACTTATGCTCAGTAAAAAATTAAAAATTACAGACACTTAAAAACAGATATAAATATAAGTAAATGCGTGTAAAAAATTTTGCAATATTAAAATTAATTTTCGTTTATTATATGTATATACATATGTACATACGCACATATAACAATACGAAATAAACCGCACACATAATCATCATCATCATCATAATTTAATTTAATATAACTACAGAGTATGTATATAAATATGAGCAAAAAAATTTATAGTGGGTCGCCTTCAATTAATACTAATTTAATACATATTAAATATTTAACAATTTCTTTAATAACATTTGATAATTTTTCGTTTCCTTTTTTGATTCAATTTGATTTTGCGCCATTTCTATGATACAAATAATCCGAAGAAAGGAAACTTAATACGAGTATATATATGTATATATACTCGTATATATGCATATCGAAAATAATCACACTATAGCCAACGTTTTAATTTACTACTAAAATAAGTAGTCGATAAAAAGTACAATTAAATGTTGCATGTAGTTGTAGGAAGAGTAAAGTTGGTGAGTGAAGCAGGTGTACATTTTCCAGCAGATTGCATTGTTTAGTAGTGGAAGCTACATAAGTTAGTTAATTGTTAATGAATGAATAATATTGCATTTCGAATTTTTCTCCTTCTTCTTCTTTTTCTCCTTCTTCTTTTTCTGCATCTTCTTCTTCTGCTTCTTCTTCTGCTCGAGTTCGTGTGATTGAATGCATTGTATTTTGCCGAGAATAATTTATTGGGTGGCGAGATGCGGATATAATTTAAAACGTGCTAATTTATTGCTTATACAAATTTAGATTGCTTTCTTGTAACAAACACACGACTCCCGAAAAGTGCTTTCTATAGATCTGGGTTTTTTTGTTAAACTTGTCCAACTTGGGTTCTGCTTCTTTTGTTTTTTCCCCAAACATTCCGTAATAATTAATTAGTTGATCTTCGCTTGTGTGTTAATTATGTTGATTAATTGATAGTGTTCATATATCACAAGAAGACGAAGAAGCATTTCACGTAAACGGTGCCGGCAGAATTAACGGATCGAAGGTCCTTTGATAGTCGTCGAAGTTCTCGACCTTGCGATAGCCCCAGAGATCCATGGCTTTTGTGCATTTATTTTGAATGTTATTTACCTGAAAAAAGGAGAATTTTTAGTTTATTTTATTTTAATTTCTAAAATTCTTCTGTTTGTTACGATATTTGAACTCACTTCATCAATCATCAGATCCTGCTTCCAGTGGAACGGCGCCGATTTGGAATCTCTGTACGTGGAACTGACACCGCCGATGTTCACCTTAGTGTGTGTATCCAAAAATTGCTCCACCATCGGATCGAAGGGCAGCCCAAAGAACTGCAAAACTTCTTGCGTCATCTCGTAGGGATTAATTGAGAGATCCTCGTAGCGGAGTGTCCTGTAGAGAAAATTTCACACATTAATCAATACATACTTTAAATTTATAAGAAAAATTGAGGGGGTGATGGTGATTATTAGAAAACATTATTACCCCCTCTCCTCAACACCCCAGAGATTCATTTACCTGAAGCGTGCGGGAAACTTTTTCGACAGCTCCTCGGCCACTTTATAGTCGTCCACCAGGTCGTTGCATAAGTTTTCGGGTCTGTCGCAGTCAGGGTTGCCAGGGCACCAGTCACGATGCTTGCGCGACTGCACCGTGCCGCGTGGATCACGAACCAGCAGAAGAACGCGCACATTCAAGCTTTAAGAAAAGGAAAGCAGAGAAGATCAGACAATGATTAATAAATACATAGTTAAATGATAGTCACAGATGCGATGTAGAATGAAAGAAACAACAAACGAATAAAATATGTAAAGATTAGTAAGGAAAATAGTCACAGTGTGAGAAAATAATATAAACCGGAAATAATAACGTATTATATGTAGATCAACAATGGATAAATAGAAAACTTCCAGACGAAAGAAAGAAGAGAAGAGGAAGAGAAGACACAAAATACAGATCTCATTAATTCGAAAATAGAAAGTGTAAAGAAAAGAATCAATCATTTCTTTATTTTTCGCTCATTTCAACTCGTCTCCGTTTAAATTTCATTTCAACAACCAAAAAAAAGTAAACAAAAAAAATTACAAATTAATTTCGAGATTAAAATCAACACAAAGTGAAAAAAGGTTATCTTGAAAAAATACTAGAAACTTGAAAGAAGCGTAGAAAAAGAAAAGGAGAAAAGAAGAAAAAGAAAAGAAGAATAGAAGAAGAAAAAGACAGAAAAAAGAAGAATAAAACCGAAGAAGACATAAATTACATAAAATAAGATATGTTATTCAAAAGAGAAATAAAGAGAAAGTTAAAAAAACCAAAATATTAACTGAATTGTATTCAACTGGAAATGAAAAGAAAAACTTTCAACAGGAAAACCCACAAAAAATGACATTTAAATTGAGATCATTTATAAGAATAGCTTGGTTGAATACCACCAACCAGAAGAACGGAATAGAAAAGCAACGATTAGTTCTGTCTTACTTCATCATAGAAGTTTACTAGCTTTGGTACGCATCAGGATTTCCTCAGAGTTACTCTGTAACCTCACGTCGCATTGCAAACCCTATTAGATGCTGTCTGCCCAGCCCACGGTCTCGTTTTCTAGGGGTTGAGGAGGTTTCTTGGTCGCTACAGTCATCTCATTCAACTTGGCATCGCTTAGCGTCACTCAAACTATTCATCCATCATTTGATCACTATCAATACTCTCCCTCTTAAAGGGTTTAACTGATATTCAAGCAATATTCAAGCGATATTCAAACTATATTCATGCGGTCTACCAATATGAGGTCTTCCGGATTCAAACCCATAAGATCTTTAATTTGATCACTATTTATGGATCTCTCTGAAAGGGATCTCTCTTCTTTTTCTGTCACCTTCTCTCTTTTCCTTTTTCATCTCTCTTTTTTTCATCTCTCATTCTTTTTCAAAGGAGAAATAGACAACTCAATCGAAGTACATATGTATTTTAATAAGTTCATTTGAAATATATTCGGTCATAAATCATTATCAAATCGTGTCTCGATTATCTAAGTATTAAACTACCTCTAAACTACCGCTGAATATGTAAAAATTGTAAAAAGCAAACAACTATTAATGTATTTTCATACCTTCTTAACAACAACTCAGCCGAACAACTCTAGAGACATGCGCCGAATACGGAATCTGAATGAATCCGAGTGCCTTTTCACTTAAATATTAAACATGGACATTTAACGCTGCCATTAACATTAACGCTAACGTATTCATTCATCCGGTATGGAAAAAAAGGTGATTTACATGTTATTACATGGCGAAGTGAACGAACTGTTTAGTGTCGAGGTGAGGAAAAGGCAACAATTGATAACCAACCACATTCAAGTGACACTTACTGGGGACTGCACCATACAGAAGATAACCCATTTGTAACTCCACGCTTTTGTGGGGGGGAAACGATGATGTGTGAGACAAGCGAAGCACGACTAAAGCGAACAACCGGCAAAGCAGGGAAGATTGCTTATTCAGCCCAAGCAGAAAGTTGAAGGCACAGAAAAAAAAAACAAACTGAAAAAAATAAAAAAAAAGAAAAATAAAAAAAACAAAAATAATAATAATAATAATAAAGAGTAGTCAACATTTAATTACTGCCGTTGTTGTGAAGTGTACTCATCGTCTGCACTGCTTGCAACTTGAGAGCGCTTCATAATTAAACAAAAAAGGGAAAGAAAAAACACAAAAAGAAAGGCAGAAAAGTGCATGAGAGTGAGCTTTCAAAAGCACAACAACAACAACTACCAACAACATCGAGTAGCAAAACGAAAAGTTTGAAAATGTATTTAATTTTCATAATAGCAGCATTTATAAAAAAACAAATTCAAGCTTAATCGACACTTCAACAATTTAAATTCAGAAAAAGAGTCGTTTTCTAAAGAGAAAAAGCAGTCTCTACAAAAAGATGAAAAACGATAAAATAAAAAATTATAAAAAAAAAACACAAATAAAATTGTTAGAAATTATAAACAATTTATAAAAAGAGAAATAGAGGGAGAGAGAGAGAGAGAGAGAGAGAGAGAGAGAGAGAGAGAAGATTGAGAAGGAATTGAAGATTGGATTAGGTTGAGGAGGCTCCTAAGAGCCACCATCCAGACACCCATGGGGCCCAGGTGTTCCATTGTGATTGCCCTCAAAATCTTCGGATGTTCGTAGGCTAAATAATCGAAGAATCCAGCGGGATCTAATCGGGTGGACCCGAATGGCAGATCCATAGACTATCCGTTGTCTGAATAAATTTCAGTAACTCAACCGCTACAACCTTTAAAATATCTTGAATAAAACTGCTTCCAGAAAATGAAGAGCGTCATTCTTATAGGGACGGGTATTGACATCTATTTACCCTCCCAGACGCTTCCCGTAGTTCACACTCATCACCATTATTTCACTCATTCAGTCATTCAGTCATTCATTACATATCACTCACTATTTTACTGTCACTTTTTTGTATTCATACAAAAAAACGACTTAATTAAGTTATTCATTATAGTGTGTTTTCACCTGGTGATATACTAAGATAAAGCAGAAAAAGCCGAAGAAGAAGAAAAGTGAAAATCTATTCAAATGATAAGACGCGTAACGCGTAGAAATACAGAAAAAAAAAACCACAGAAAACTTATTTTTATAAAGAAGAAAAAAAATGCTGACAGAAAGAAAGCCAAACGAAAAATCAGATAGAAAGAAAGTGAAATAAAGGAAGAGACACAGATACAGATGTAAAGACAGATAGAAAAACAGACAGAAAATAAGACAGATAAACAAACAGACAGACAAACAGACAATCAGACAGAAAGAAAGAAAGACAGACAAGCAAAGCCAGGCAAACAAACAGACAGAAAGCCAGACAAACAGGCAGACGAACTGACAGACAGAAAGATTGATACAGAGTCAGCCAAACAACAAACAGACAGACAGACAGACAGACAGACAGATAGATATTCTCATATGTAAATACTATATGTAACAAGATTGTAATGTTAGATATTCAGTCGGTCACACAGAAAAGACAGCAAAAATGTAGATAATAAACTAATGAATGGCAAAAATTTGCAATAATAAAAGTCACGTTTCAGTGAGTGGAAAAATCGTCAAGACTCGTTAAGACGTAAAGAAAAAAACCGAGCAACAGAAACCGGCCAACGTTCATATGAACGAATACATATGCAGATACTCGTATGTATGGAAATGCAGCTGGTGGCAGACTGTCTTCGAAAAATATTAACGCCAACGTACATGGAGAGAAAAAAACGTATACTCGTATATACAGTTGGATATACGTATGTAATTAACTCTATAGTTTCACATAATAGCACCAACAATACAACAACACCAACAACAATAATAATAGTAAGTTAATTACAAAGATAAAAAAAATAAGTGCGTGAAGTTAAATACGAATTTAAGCGTGAAGTTAAATACGTATTTAACTTGTGCGATAAATTTAAAAAAATAAATCGCATGATACTTTTTATAATATATACTACACGTTAAATGTCTTCATTTTCAAAAACAAATTAAAAATATTCAGAAGCAGCAACTTAGTAACTCCTGCATACCATCGGAAAGGTATTTTCAATAGCTATCCAACGCAAAAGGTTTCATCCTGACACAAGTAAAAACTGACCGCCAGTGACCACTTGAACATACCAGTACTTGGTACCAAAAAATCCGAATTTTCAAAAATAAATTAAAGGTAATCGAAATTAATCGGAAATACCTTTCCGATGGTATGCCAGACTTACTAAGTTGCTGTTTTCGATTACCTTTAACTTATGTATTTTTGAAAATTCGGATTTTTTGGTACCAAGTACTGGTATGTTCAAGTGGTCACTGGCGATCAGTTTTTACTTGTGTCAGAATGAAACCTTTTGCATTGGATAGGCATTGACAATACCTTTCCGATGGTATGCCGGACTTACTAAGTTGCTGTTTTCGATTACCTTTAATTTATTTTTGAAAATTCGGACCTTTTGGTACCAAGTACTGCTATGTTCAAGTGGTCACTGGGGCCAGTTTTTACTTGTGTCAGGATGAAACCTTTTGCGTTCGATAGCTATTGGAAATACCTTTCCGATGGTATGCCAGACTTACTAAGTTGCTGTTTTCGATTACCTTTAACTTATGTATTTTTGAAAATTCGGACTTTTTGGTACCAAGTACTGGTATGTTCAAGTGGTCACTGGCGGTCAGTTTTTACTTGTGTCAGAATGAAACCGTTTGCATTGGATAGGCATTGAAAATACCTTTCCGATGGTATGCCGGACTTACTAAGTTGCTGTTTTCGATTACCTTTAATTTATTTTTGAAAATTCGGACTTTTTGGTACCAAGTACTGGTATGTTCAAGTGGTCACTGGCGGTCAGTTTTTACTTGTGTCAGAATGAAACCTTTTGCATTGGATAGGCATTGAATATACCTTTCCGATGGTATGCCGGACTTACTAAGTTGCTGTTTTCGATTACCTTTAATTTATTTTTGAAAATTCGGACTTTTTGGTACCAAGTACTGCTATGTTCAAGTGGTCACTGGCGGTCAGTTTTTACTTGTGTCAGGGTGAAACCTTTTGCATTGGATAGCCATTGAAAATACCTTTCCGATGGTATGCCGGACTTACTAAGTTGCTTTTTTCGATTACCTTTAATTTATTTTTGAAAATTCGGATTTTTTGGTACCAAGTACTGCTATGTTCAAGTGGTCACTGGCGGTCAGTTTTTACTTGTGTCAGGATGAAACCTTTTGCATTGGATAGCCATTGAAAATACCTTTCCGATGGTATGCCGGACTTACTAAGTTGCTGTTTTCGATTGCCTTTAATTTATTTTTGAAAATTCGGACTTTTTGGTACCAAGTACTGGTATGTTCAAGTGGTCACTGGCGGTCAGTTTTTACTTGTGTCAGGATGAAACCTTTTGCATTGGATAGCTATTGAAAATACCTTTCCGATAGTATGCATATCTTATAAGGTGCTGTTTCTGAATATTTTTAAATATTTTTTTTTAAAAAAACGACATTTTAGCATGAAGCATATATTACAAAAAGTAGCATGCGATTTTTTTTTCATAAAATATATCGCACAAGTTAAATTCGTATTTAACTTCACGCACTTAAAAAAAATTACGTATATATTTTACTAGAGTAACCCTGCCCGCGTTGCTGGACAATACAATAACATACGTTTACGTCTTTGTGTTAAAAATTAAATTTTCTAGAAAGAATAGACATTTTCCTGAAAAAGAAGTGCAAAATAATATACATTTTTTAAAGTGAGAACATCAAAAAGGAAAAAATTTATTGCAGAGCTTGGTGGTAAACGACATTTTTAGTATTGCCATTTTCACAAAAAATGAATAAAGACGACGGCTTCCCAACACGTGAACATGCAACATACAGTTGACCGTATGAAAATACAGGAAGTTCTAAATTTATTCCGCAAACTTGCAACGACTGGCCTTGAGCTTTATTAAGTCATTGCAAAAGCCAAACGAACGGGAAACTGTAAGTTCTTCTCTTTGTTTTTGATTTGATTTGATCTTAATCGTGCCATTCGTTGCCTTGCTAATTCATTACTTTCTAATCGCTGTTCTTCATCCTGATTAGATCTATTTAAACGTATTTGACTGCTGTGGCGAGTTCGTCGGCCAATTTGTGAACGTCTTCTTCGCGGCATTGTTGAATAATTCTTTTAATTGTTTTTTTATGCAAAAGATTTTAATTTTAAGTGGAAGATTACAAATCAATAATTAAAAAATGTCAATGCTCACACTGTAAACTTAAATGACAATCAATAAACACACAGTAATTAAATAAGTCAAATGGCGTGAGCAATCAGAGCCTTATACCGACAAAATGTAATTCGCATAAAAAAAAACAATTTTATATAGGGAAAACACACCATCATAAAAGTGCGCGTATAACGCATATTCGTAGAAATTTTTCGATGTTTTTTATAAACCATCAGTGAAAGTAGACCTTTCCAACGCATGTACTCGTTTGAAAATCGGTTGAGTGGTTCTCGAGTTATAAAATCACGAACATAGGGCAACTCATTTTTATATATATAGATTAAAACTATTCTCAACTATTAAACGTAATAATAGCCAGATATTTTAGTTTTTTAATAAAATTAATTTTAAAAGAATTCTCTGTGTAGAAGAACGAAGAGAAGAGAGACAAGAATAAAATATGAAAAATGGACATGGGGAAAGAAAGAGAAGACGAGGATGATGATAAAGAAGAAGATAATATTATTGACAATTAACAATTAACAACTAACAACAACAACGTTAAACTGGCTGTATCTTTATTGAAATTTGTGGCTAATAATATTAATGAGTTGTTATCACTGCTGACATTTAAAGAAAAGAAAAACGACAGACACTAAAATAAGCTTTTTAGTAGTAGTAACTTTAGCTTTAATATATTCTTTTAAATAGACTAAATAATAAAGAAAACAAAAGGAAAATATAAGCAAGAACAACAATATAATGATAACTTATAATTCGAAAATAATCTTTAAACTTTGAACTTAATTTTCGAATCAGAAAAGAAGGTAGGTCTTGGACACAATCCTGGAGTAATGTCTCGGATTATCTTCGTCTCTTATTACAGGATAAACTACAAAAGTACTAGTAGTAGTAGCAAATTAAATCTTCTAACAATTCTCCATAGAAACCTATTAAATCTGCTAAAAGCTCTCCGTAAAAACCTATTGGAACCTCATTTACCATCCACTCTTTTTCCGTTGCTTCCTCACCATCCTATCAGCTCTTTTAACTTTCTCATAAATCTTTAAAAAATATAGTAAATATTTTTTAGAAAATAACAACAAAAAAGCAACAGCATAATATTTTGCAGCAACGCACCAATAAATACATAAGTTGGTGCAGTCCATTTTTGCTATCATAATTTACTGTACACAGCGAGTGACAGAGATAGAGTACGAGAGATAACAGGAGGCAGATAAAACAAAATGTGACTACAAAACCACTCGAAATATTTGAGTTTCCAAGATGTGAAAAGCATTTGAAATCTGTTACATTTTTCTAAAAATACTTGAAACTTGAATTTAAACAACAATCGTCAAATAGTTGAAATTAAGTGGAAAGTGGTTTTTCAACTATTATTTAGGAGATTTCCTTTTTTCCCCATACGCATGATGATGATGATGGTGATGATGATGATGATGATGATGATGATGATGGTGATGGTGATGATGATGGTGATGATGATGATAGTGGTGATGATATTGTTTTCTTTTTATAGCTTTCATATTTACATGGAGATAATATGAACAATGTTCATCTTTTCATCATTTATGCTTGTATGTCCCGAGTGAACTAAGATACTATTCATCCGATTGTGATAAAGCTTAGGTGAGTTATTACTCAGATGCCGAGGAAGGTTTCTGAACTAGGAGTATTGGAAAACTCCGCCCCTAAGTGGTTTAAATGGGCGTGGCAATGTTTTAAATGACCATAATTCGGAAACTATAAGTCCTATGAAGCCCCTATTATAAGCAGCTCATATATAAAGCAAGAATAAACTATATACACTTACAAATAAATTATGAGTTAAATAACCAAACTCAACAGAGCATTTTTCTTTCCGTGTACTCATTCGCATTGTATGTTTTTCTGAATTATTATTTTGGCAGACACTCTGTTAAGTAGTTTGCAAAATGTTGGTGTCTGTTTTTCTTCTAGTGACACATTTTGATTACAAAACCAAAAACCCCAAAAAATTAATCAAAAAGAAAGAAGAAAGAAAATGAGCAAAAACTAAATTTTCAAAAAGTTTGAAGTGTAAAATTAATGGACAAGTAAAAGTTTTCAGCAACTTTTAACATATTTTAATTTTTTTAAGTATGTACGAGGACAGTTTTAATATAATTTTAGAGAAATTAGAAGAGTTTTCTTTATAAATTTCTACAGAAAAGAACCTTAAATGAATTATTTCGATGAATGATTTAAAATATGATTTCTAGAAATTATTTAAACTATATTTTTGTATATATTTTTTCTCAATTTGTAGAAGTTTGTTTCATGTTGTTTTTGTGTCATGTTATCCTCGGTATTAAACTTTGTGCCGTATTCCAAAAGTCACGATGAAGACGATCTCTCTTTTGTTTTTTTTCGTCGAAATCGATCCTTGTTTTTGTAATCGAGAGAAGCACAAAAGAGTCTCATCGCCATCGTCTTCGCCGTGACTCTTAGAATATGGTCCTTAATCTGTAATAAGTTAAACTTCATTTAGTCAAGGTTCGGTAAAGAAAAAGAAGAATTTTATAAGTTATAAGAATGTTAAAAGTAAAAACTTCAAAACTTTCAGAAGACTTCAGACATGCAACCCTCACACTAACCTTCCCCTACCCCTACCCCTGCCCCCCTCCTCTCCATCGTTCTGTCTCTCAGTTTCACTTCCATCCACTGCTTGAAAAGGTTGCTTGAAGTTGAAAAAGTGTTACACGGTGATGACTTCGCTTTAATTATTCTTCTTTGCATATTTAATTTAAATTCTTTTTCATTTCTTCTTCTTCGTTTCTTTTTTTTTTTTTGGTCTCGTTAGTGTTCATTTTTTTATTTCCTTTTAATTTCACTGGCTTTAAATAAATAAATAATACTTCAAAGAAACAGAAAACAACGAGAAGAAAAGAATTTAAATTTAAATATAAAATAAACATAAAAATAACTATACAAATAATCGAAAAAAAATATGAAATTCTGAGAGATAAAATAAATAAGAAATGAGAATTTATTGTAAAATCAAATTTAACGACTCGGTTAATTTTTTCTTTGTTACTTTTACAATAAAATGGTTAATTTATATGAAGCTTTAAAGAAAGCTTGAAGTCACGAAAGAAAGGAAGAAAAAAATTACCTTTTTCATTAGCAATTTAAAATAATCGAAAATTCTGATAAATTTCTAAATTCTAAATAATTTAATTATGAGTAAAACAATAATCTTTTGTAAATAATTATAAATAAACAAATAATAAATAAATAAATAAATTTCTTAAACAAATTTAATTTTTGATGAACTATTTTGAACATTTAGAACTTTTAACTAAATTTTTTAATAAATTCAATTCAAACTTATAAAAAATTACGTTTAATAAGATAATCGTTTTGTTATCTTTTATCTTTAAATCCATTAATATTAAAAATAATGCCTGTAGTTAAAATTTATGATGTGGAACCGAATGAAATTAAAAGTTGAAGCTGAACCTTAGCATTGAACCCTCGACAGACACAACAAAAACACACACACCCACACACACACTATATTCACATACAAATATATCCATACATGTCTGTATCTGTATATATAAGCAACTATTATTTATAACGTGCTAAATTGCAGCTCAAAATTTGCACTTAACTATCGTTAAAATTCTGAAATCAACCGCATGGAACAAAATTCTACTAATTACACTATATGTACATATAAAAAAAGAAAAAAATAAAATAACAACAACAGCAAGAAAATATGTGAAGAAAATACAGATACTGTACAACAAATGATCAGATGATTGTTTATAATTATGTCATATAATATAATATAATCATATGATTGTCAATCAAATAGCAATTAATTGCAATCATCAATGCTTACATTTTCTTTAATTTGTCTTGTCTTCAATATCATGTAAATGTTTAAAGTAAATATATATTTACTCAAGCATGCACATGTCTTTAAAAAAAATTATAAAAACGAATTACGAAAGTTTTAAAAAATTAAAATATTTAATATGAAAAAAGATTTTAATCAAAATTATAATACTTATGTACATATATCGAAGTAAATAATAATAATGGAAAAATTTTAAAATGTTCTTTAATATTGTGTATTTAATTTTTACGAATTTATCGATCCACTTTTTTGTTTACTTCATTAAAAATTTGACCCAGTAAAATAACAATGAATAATTAAAGTGGCATATCGTCATCATTAATCAGCTGCTTTAACAACACAAAAAAAAATTCCCACAATTAATTTTTTTTCCCAATCGCGAGATGAGCTGAAGATTCAGTTAGCAGAGACGTTAAGTGACGTGACGTTGTGGGCGTATCGTGACGATTTCGTGGTTGCTATTAAATTAATTAAATAAAAGATCTATTTAGCTATCACACTCCATTCTATACCTTTTATGTAGGAAGCATAAAGAGAAAAATAGCTATCTACAATAGTAAAGTAACGTGACTGATAGCAACAAGATTTAAATTGCTTCAAATGTCACGTTACGGTTTGAATAAACGCAGTGGCAGCCGAAAGATATGTATGTTGAAGGCGTCACAGGGTGATGCATTGCTTTGCCAACGCATATATTTATATAGATATCTGTACAAGTCTTACTGCAATTCTTAAATTTTGCATAAAAGAACAATGACGGTACGAGGAACGAAAAGGCGCAGATCATAGGTAAGACCGAAGAAGGAAGGAAGAAAGGAAGGAAGGAAGTTGAGAACTGTAACGGAAAACGCTTGACACTGAATGACAAACAGACGGCAGACAAGCAGACAGTGCAGTAAACGTTGCCAACTAGGTTATGGCTTGATTTTTACTAAAAGCTTTTCTACTTTTTCTGCATTGAAATTAAATGATGTATTGTACATAAAAGGTTTGCATAAAGAAAAGCAAAAATAATGTATTCATTGAATTAAATGAATATTTATAAGAAAAACAAAAATTAAGAAGTCAAATAATTAAAAAATGAATACCATATTTTATTACAGTTTTTATATTATACTAATAATGCATTTTTTTTATTTATTTCTAAACCATAACTAAACTAAATAATCTAACTTCTGTTTCCTTCCTTATTTTTTCTTCTTGTATTTTAATTTATTTACCATTTTTTTTAATTTGTAGTTCGTATCAAATGAAGTGCAGAAAAAAAAATAAAACAATAAAAAACAATACATTTTTAGCAGGCAAAAAATAAACAAAAAAGAAAGAATAACAACAAAGTAATAAACAATATATTCAAAAAAAATAAAAGAGCGATAACAAGAACGATAAACAATTTTGCCAACGTTGCCACACGGTTTTTTCTGCCTCAACCTCTCGCTATCTTAAACGTCTCTTTCTTTTTATTGTATTTTTACTTCATACAATGTTTGTTTTTTAAAAATAAGTTTGTTATCGCAAGACAAACACAACCTCGTTGTTGTTAATGCAAACAATTCACAAAATTAAAAGACTTATTAACAATAAATTTAGTCATATTAATAATAATAAAAATAATAATAATAACTAACATAATGATATTTAAATGATATTTTAACTTAGTTATAATACATAATAAAGAAAGTGCAAACAGTTTATTTCAAATTTCAAGAGAAAAGGAACATGGAAAGTAGTTCTTTTTTTTATTTATTGTATTTACTTCAAGAATATTCCGAAAAAAACCTTTTTTCCACAGAAACTATTGTGATTGATTCGTTTTATGAATAACGTATTTGCGAAATTAATTCAAAAACTTAAATATTACTTAATAAATTAAATTACTTAATAACATATAATTAAACATCTTTCATCGTTCCCTCTTATTTTCACTTCTTTAGGCATCCTATTAATTAGCTTCTGAGTATTTATCAAAGTGGACTCGTCTGTCTATTATAATATATTTGACAAGTCGATTGATGTTCGTTCTTGATGCTGTCTTCCCAAACTAGGCGTTTAAATTTATTCTGAGGTCATAATAAAAGTATTCGTATCGATAATGTACCGTGAAAGCCTGCTTTAGCTATTCGTAAACGCCTTTTTATCGTTGTAACCGATAGTTTACAGTGGGAACGGTTGTACACTGAGCAAATTTCTGGAGCTGTAAGCCATCAATCTATCTTTTTTATAGTTCTTATGGTCTCAACTTCATTTCAGAACATTTAACTTAAACCTTGAGATTCTTTGTGGATTATCGCAAACAACGTTCGTGTAAGAAAGAACGAGTTGAAGAATTTTTTTTAAATGTTTTATTAAAGTTCAAAAAGATTAAAGATTTAACTAAACCATTGACCTATTATACAATAACATTAAACATTGAACCTTTGAATTAAATTAAATGAAAATTTAATTAAAATTATTAGATTGTATTACTTTTCTGACACTGATTGCTAAAAACGTCTCAACAGACCACATAATGTTTGAGCACAGGCACTGAGTCCAAATTCGAAATAAAAAAAAGAGGGGCTAACAAATGACCGTTATATGAGTTACGGACATTACACTCACCGATGGAGCCGATGGATTACACTCAAGGATCTCTGTACTATTTTTCAGGAAGAAGTCTTTGGAATTGAAGAAGCAGCACTGTATATCCCACAGCTGTCACTATTCGCAAAAGAGAATATAGTGGCTGGAGAAGCCAGAGAACAGAGATATGTTTTCCTTCCTTCGAAAGCTTTTCAAGAGAGAAACGTAAAACAACAATAACAATCTTTAAAATATGTTTCCAAGAATACTACAACTTCGTAGACCTTCGCAAGGAACTTCAGTCTCTTCTTCACTCTTCCATCCACAACCGCCCCATTTATAAAAAAAACGATGTCAGTTAAAATCTGCTGACATCGTTTCTTTGAAGTTCGACAGAATGGTTTATAGTAAAAGAAGCTGGTGTTGTTGGGTTTTTTTTACAAGGCCACCGAGCGAATTAAATATGCATGAAATCGGAACGTTTTTCAAAGAAACATGAGAAGAAGAAGAAGCAGAAAATACAACAACAAACAAATTCTCACGAATTGCATGTGGATGATCTCTGAGAGAGAAGGAGAGGAGAGAAAGAGAGGAGATAAAGAGAGAGAATGAGAGATAAAGAGAGAGATTTTTTTGATTTCTATTCATAATCTATTCTATTTTTATTCTCTTCTATTTCTAGTCAAATTTTTTTGCTTATTTTTCATTTATGTGGAACCAAACCCTAAAATTTAGTGTATCCTTTGACGAATCATAAGGATTCAGGAATCATTTCAGAGGTCATGAAGGTTGAAGGTAGCATTCTTTAAATTTTTCCTCTTCCTTCAACATCCTCCTTCTCCTTCTCTACTCCCGTCAGTCATTTTCTGATTCTTCTTTTTTCTTTCGCGTTTTATTCTATTTTTATTCTATTCTTTTATTTTCATTTCTACCTTCCTTGCTTTTTTCTTTACTATTCCCGTCTTTTTCTAATTACTCCTTATTTTTTCTTATTTTCAACACTTTTAAATTTTTTTTTTCTCTTCTTTTTCTTCTTCTTTTCTGTATTCAACTACTCACGGTTTCTGTGTTGTTGCTTTTTTGTGTGGCGATTCATCGTGAGCCAACAGTTAACAATACGTAGTGCATGCATATCAAGTTTATAAACAACAACAAAAGCGTATCAAACAATACTAGCTTCAGAAACAACAATAATAATAATAATAAATACAACAAAAGCAATAAATTCTGAAAAGAAAGGCAACAACCTATGAAGAGGCAAAGAAACCAAAAACATTAGAATAATAATAATAATAATATATAAAAATACAAAGAAAGAAAAAGAATACAAGAAAAATCACAAAAAAAAAAACAGAAAAATGCAGTAAGAAAAGGCTAACAATGTACAATAATACAACTTTGTTGGCTACAGTTAATTAACTGGTCGTTGGGGTTATTATTGTGTTGTTGTTATATTATTGTTGTTGTTGTTTGTTGTTCATTATGGTTGTTGTTGTTGTAGTTGTTGTTGTAGTTGTTGTTGTAATTGTTGTTGCTATTATTATTATTCATTCAGTGAGAATCCGAATTTACTCAATCAGAATCTGATTGCATGCATAGCTTTTAATTTATTGCAGTTTTTTTTTCAAATTACAAATAATCGAAGTCGATAAAGCAGTGCTTCTTGTATTCTTTGAACTCTGTTACATTGCAATTAAAACATTTCATTAAAACTCAATAAATATATACGATATCATAAACCTCTGACATATTTTCAAACTATATTAAAAGCCAACAGGAATGCAGTTTTTGATATGAAACCATTTCTAAAAAACTTTATCCAACTTTCTAAAATAAGAACACCCCCGAAAAAATGGGCGTGGTTCAGTTATTATTTCCATTTAAATATTTCTAAAAATCACTAATAAACTTCCTCAAACGTTTTAAATATCAAATTTTAGTTGATTTTTATTAATTTTTTAAGAAAAGTAATTTCTATTTTTATTTTAAATTTTATGTACTTTTCTACGAACTTTGCTAGCAATAAAATCCACAAACTTTTAATTAAAACTGACGAACTTTGATTTCATGTCACATTACATAAACTCATCTCATCTCATCTCAACTCATCTCAACTCATCTCATCTCATTTCATTTCAACTCTCTCACTTTACTTCACTATTATCGTCGCACTTTTGACTTTCGACTGCACTCGAAACTTTGTTTGCTTCTTCTTCGTTTCGTTTAACTTGAAGCTTTAACTTTAGATTAAGATTAAAAACCAATTAAAATTGACAGAAAGACAAACGATGATGATATGTAATCCAACTCACAAGAGGAAAATCAGTGAAAAAAGTAAATAAAACTATAAATTTTAAATCTGCAGGAGAAGAATAAATAATAAGAAAGAAAGGATAAATAAAAAAAAAATAAAAAAAGGAATACATCCCGTTATAAAAGAAATAATAAATCACGATATAAAAGAAGGTAATTAAAAGGAATAATAAAAAGAATAAAAAAAAAATAATATAAACAAATATACGGAAAAAATCTCGAAAAATAAAAAAATAAATTTAATCAGAGAACGAGGAAACCTGTAAAAAGTAATCTGTGAAGATAAGAACACAAGAGAATAAGGGCGGGAGGGAGATACACCCACCTCACGACCCACGATACACAACACAACGATTCCTGGATGTCACGCAACACCACAAAATATCATGGTTTTCGTTTTAATACATGTTGAAGTCAATAAAATTGGGTTGATTTTCCGCCGACATTAATTAAAAAGATGACGAAGGGGAAGAAGAAGAACAAAAGGAAGAAGTGTATGAGAAAAACATAAAATAATAAATTAAACATAGTATACAAATAATACAAAAATAATGAAAAACTTAACAAAAACTTATCGAAAAATAAAAAATATCAAAAATTTGACGACATTTCAAAATCTTAGAAAAGTTTCCAAGATTTAACGAAAATCCAAAAGCTGTCGAAATACATACAATATACAAAATATCAAAAATTTGACGACATTTTGAAAAATTTAACGAAGTTCATTCAATGAATATTCCGAAAATTTGTGTATTTGAATCTTGAATCTTTCAAAACTTTAATTCAAACGAATTTAATAAAAAATGAAATTAAATGAAAATTTAACGAAAATCTAAAAATTCTGAGGAATCCAAAATTTTAACGAAAATTAAAAATGTGGAAAATCTTTGATAATACTACGAAATTTATGGAAATATCATATACGTAGACGATCAATATTTTTTATATTTTTTGATATCCAACAACAAGTCAACAAATCATTATTTTTTTCAACTTTTTTATAGAAAATCGTGTGTGGATATGTTGAAAAACCCATTTAATTTAATTCTTTCATATCACGAACTCACTTAACATGGTTAAAAGTCCCCTTAAAAAAAATGCTGTGTTTCCGTTCCTCGAAAACGTCAAAATATTGTTAGGTTGTGCTTCTCTCAACGTCCCACTCTCTCCACCCCCTCCCCCTCCCCCACCCCGGCACTATTCAACCAGATAACTTAACGTTATTACAGAGTATCACCGTCTTCGCCGTCGTTGCCATCATCGTGATCAATGCTTACTTTCGTATTCAACTCGTCGAGGTTTCAACGAACAGATGGATGATGGCAGTCTTCCTGTGTTGGCACAACTGGATGACGGAAATTGGCTTATTTTGATATTAATAAAGCTGAAGTCACAACCGTAGACGGATGGAACCATCGCACCATCGAACACGTTCGCTCTCTCTTCGTCTCTGGGATCCTTTCTTTCCACACTCACGCCTTCGGCATGCTTTGCAAACGCGAAGCATTGCATCCACTTTGCATGCGATGAGCATTCTTTTTACACACATTCAAGAGAATATGCAGATAGTTCAGTGCCCAGAACCGTCAGAATACAGAAACATCCATCCATCAGTCAGTCAGTTTGTCAATTAGTCATTTAGTAAGCCAGTCATTTAGTCATTTAGTAAGCCAGTCATTTAGTCATTCGATGGTGATTACAAGAGGTGGTGTTTTTTGTTGTGTTCTCGAAACTTTTCTCGAAACTATTCTCGATCTCATAAAAGAAACCGTTTTTTTTGCAGAGGTTTTAAGATTCATCGCCAATTCTTAAGTTTAAATATTAATGTATTTTAATAAAAAGAAACTCATAAGAAAATAGAAAGAAAAGAATAAACTAGGAGTGTCTCAAAGAAGTCTGTTTGCCCGCCTGCCTGGTTGTCTACCTCGTCGCTAGCCTCGTCTTCCTGCTTTGCGATGCTCTGCTCGATTGTTTGTCTTCTATGATGTCAGCAATGTTGTCCCAAATAGAACAATAAGGACAGGGGGGTAGATGAGTAGGAGGGGTCAAAGGTGTGGTCTGTCATGCTCTGTAATAAAGCACTGAATAAACTCGACTTTGATTGACATTCAGCAGGCGTGAATGATACGTCGCTGCAGCTGCTTTCTTTGCCTTTGTTTCGTATTGGAATTGAAATTCCTTAAAGCTTTATTCTAATTTTCACAAAGTCAGAGCAAAGAAAGAGAGAACAAGGAGACAGAGCGATAGATGCAGAGGGGGAAAAAGGGAGAAAGGGAGAGTAGAGTCTTGAAAAAGCTATGCCGAGTGGTGAAGAACAAATATTCAATGAAATCCTTTTGATTTATTCATTAGATTGATAAATGAAAGTATGAATGATCGAATTACTGGCCGAATGAATGAATGATGAATGAATACCAACTCCTTTATTTACGGTTATCTATCAAGAGTTCACTTAAATCTTCTTTCAACAGATTTATACAGCATTCGAGAAAATATGCGTATATCATTTATTACCTCAGTGCCTGGCGTTACCACCTTTTGCGTTAATTACAGCCATAAGTCAAAGAGGTATTATGTACTAAGTTTAGAAGATATATTTCTGGTATAATAATGAGGGAAGAACTATTTTTTGTATAGTTTCCACAGAGTTTTAAGTAGATTTAAGCATAGAATTACGCATTAATAACGTGATTTACTCATATCTTAGATTTTAAATAACTCAAAACCATTTTTTAAAGAAAATCTCGTATTATGACTTACGAATTAGGAGGTATATACATACATACATACATATATACTTTAGATAAACTTTTTCTCACGAAATCGAAGAGTATTGTACTTAGACACGAAACTCACCTGAAAATAAAAAGAAAAGAGACGAGAATTTAGAAGAAAGTAAAAAAATATAAATACGTATTATTAATTATGGACATATTTAGCCAAAAATTCAATAAAAAAGATTTCTTCCATTAGATGAGATGATATATTAATTAATTTATTCAAAAGAAAAATTGTTGATGAGAATAAATACAAGTAGAAGGCATCAGGAAAGACAGGAAAGACTGGTGAGGGAGGGCGGGGTTGGTAGGATGGAGGAGATGACAATCTAGAATAGTAAATAATAATAATCATCAGGAAAGACAGACTGGAGAGGGAGGGAGGGGTTGGTAGGATGGAGAAGACGAAAATCTAGAATAATAAATAATAATAATAATTATTTCAACTTTATAAGGTATTAAAAATTTCATTTAAGTTTTCAAGTGTTAAATTATGCACAACAACAAAAATCAGTAATAAGAATAAAAACAAGAATAATAATAGATATTAAAATAACAACAACTACAAGTACAATAGCAACAAACAAATTATGATTACAATAATAATAAATTTGAACTCATTGAGAGTGCGCACGCGTTGCTCACAGCAGTCAAGCTGACAGGCTGACATGCCGACAACCAGAGGAAGGAACGAAGAAAGCTCAGAAGAAGCAGCAGCATGACGTTGAAGAAATGCCGCCGCCAAGTTAATAACAGTTCCGCAACACGTCCGACAAAAGAATGGAACTAATTTTCGACTGCGTTGCCTTTGCTTTTGCTATTGCTTTGCTTCGCTTTTGTAATGCGTTATAAATTAAGGAAAGCGCTGGTGAGTGCGCGAGTTCGCAGCGCGTGCTTGAAGATTGAACAACAGCGTGTGTGTGTGTGAAGAGAAAGAAACCCTCCTGCGAGAGGAGGAAATTTGAAAGGCGGTGTTGTTGCTGTTGTTGTTGTAGCTATTGTTGTTGGTTTTGTTGTTGTTCTTGTTGTTGTTATGCTTGCTATCGATATAATGCTAGAAGAACACGTTGTTGTTGTTGCCCTGCAGAGATACGCCGCAGAGCTCATTCATCTTGAAGTTGGTCATGGTCGTGTTGCACTGCGATACGATGCGGTGCGGTGAGTTGCAATGCATAATATAATTACGTGTTATAGAATTTGAGAATTTAGATAGTAGAGTAGAACCAACTTCATGGACATCGATGATGGTGATGATGATGTTTTGCTGCCTGGGAACCGTAGTAATAATAATAGGAAGAAGCATCATGCCGCCGTCGTCGTTGCACTATTTTATCGACAATATTTCAATTGCCGACGACCTGTAATAATCACACATAATAAAATTTATAGTGTGCCGTCGTCACGAAGCTAATTTTTATTGTGATTCGTCGTAATATGAATAAAGAACAACAACAAGTAGAAGAAGTAACACGGCAACTGTAACAACAACAATAACAATAGCAAGAAGAAGAAAAGATTAGCAATCAGCCATGAGAAATGAACAATAGCATCAACAACAACAACAACAAGCAACAACAAACAACAACCATCAACAACTAACAACCAGAAGCAACGACCGACGGTTGCAGTCGTAAAGCAGCATCTGTTAATAATGCCAGATATCACACTAGGACTCTTGAGACCAGTATCACTCGCGCTGCTTGGTTGTTTCGCGACATGTGACATGGGCCAACTAATCAGCGCGAGTGCGGTCGGCCTCAAGAGGCTTAATGTGACATGAGCCAATAAACAACAGTCTTGAACAGGTGTCGAAAAATTACAAAAATAAACTTGCAAAAAAACGATGTTAACGAAATTAATAAAAACTTAAAAATAAATTTCAACATTTTTTAAAAAGTAAAAACGTTAAAACATCAAATATTTTTCCTATAAATTAGATTTTCTTTATTATTAAATTAAATTGTATTAAATTTCTGATTAATATTATTTTCTAATGTTTAAAATCTCGTTAAATTTCCTTAAATTTTTTATTATTCGTTACATTTTATGAAGTCTTCGTTAGATTTTTCAATTTTCCTGAATTTGATTTGCATTTTTAATGCTTTTATTTATTATTTTGGATTTTTTATTATTTTGTATTTTTATTTAATATTTGACGGTTTTGTTTTGTTCATAATCGGAAATGCACCATCGAAGCGTATCCAGGAAGTGACCAATGAATGAGCCAACCTCCTGCTTTGGCCAACATTTCCAACTGAGGCTAATAGTGGACCGTGACATTAGTTTACGGTTGTCGCGCTCTACGCTGTATTTAAATAAATGGTGAATGGTAAGTATGCGCTGGTATGCCATCCACCACCTTGAACTTGAGTTGGAGAATGGGGGAGGTGGGTGGGGAGAGGTGAGATGAGGTCAGGTGAGGTGAGGTGAGATGAGGTGAGGTGAGGACTGTGTGTTTAGGACAGAGGATGGCGTTACGTATATTCTTTTATTTTCGATGCACTTGTAAATCAGTTGAGGTACCTCATCACGTTACACATGCCTCATATATTGTTATTTCGTTGTTATTGTTATTTCATTGTTATTGTTGTTGTTATTGTTGTTAATTGCATTCGTTCCACTGTGCTTGACATGATTGTGCAGCAAACAAACTAAAAATTCGCGGTTCAATTGTTCTCAATCATATTTAAATCTTTACCAACAACAAAACCAACGAAAAACCTAACAAAATAATAGTTACAAAAGCGAACTTAATGAAGGTGACATGATGTCACCTCGCTACATTGAAAAACGCTGCTCTGTGAAGCGTCATGCATCAAGGGAATCACACACACAACTGAACAACTAACATCGCGTGAAAATAAAAGAAAGGAAAGGAAGAGACAGGAAGGGAGAGAGGAGGAGAGGAAGGAGGAGCACGTTAGCTTAAGGAAAACCGCATGAGGATGGAGGGAAGAAAGGAGGACCCAGCCAACTGTCAAGGTGACAAGCTCAAGCAACAACTGCGATTCAAGCGGCGAACACGAACGACGACGTACCGAGCTGAAGAACACCTACACACATACTAAAACATAGCCGCCTCATGTTTATCTTCTTCTTCTTCTTCCTCCTCTTCATCTTTTTTTCATTCAAGCCAAGTACTTTGTGGACTTTGATAAATAATCCTTGTAATAATCTCATTGCAAGGCTTTAAATTACAACGACAGTAAACACTACAAAATAAAAAAAGGAAAAAAGAAAAAAAAAATAAAAAAAAGAAAGAAAAAAAAGAAAGAAAAACACAACATAAAAGAGACACTCAACTGGAATAAAAGACATTTCATAAAAATGTTACCAACATCACGTGGGTTGCAAAAATTAAGGTACACTTTATCTTCATCTTCAGATGAGTGATGTTCAAAGGAAATCGTAAATCATAAAATGTTACTCCAGTAGAAAGAAATTAATTGGAATGACAGCCGACTGGAAAAATAAATTAATCGGATTTCAGATTTTGTATAATTCTCATCTAATCTCTAGCTTTTCTGTATGATCCCACTCTCTCATTAGTCTCTCTCTCTCTCTCTCTCTTTCTCTCTCTCTCTCTCCCTTATCACTCTTTCGCGCTCAACTCCCTCCCAACCTATCTCTCTTATGTCTTTCTCTTTCACTTTTATCTTATCTCTCATCTCCGTCTCCTTCTCTCTCTTTGTTTCTTTCATCTCTCTCTCTCTCTCTCTCTCCATCTTATAGCTCTCAGTAATCTCTCAACTTCTATCCCTCTGAACTCTCTCTTAAATCTCTCTCATTTCTCCCTCTGTCTCTCATTTTATTCACCTCGATCATCTAGCTTCCCTCTCGCATTTCTTTTTTCTGTCTCTTATCTTTCTCATCTCTGTCACCCTCTCTCATATCTCTCAGCTCTCTCATATCTATCTTCCTTCTCATATCTCCTCCGATCTCTCGTTCATTGCTCTCATCTCACTTTGTTTCTGTACTCTCATCACTCTCTCATATCTGATTCTAATGTTTCTCCTACTCACCTCTTCCTTAAATCCCTCTCTCAGCATCTCAACTGTCTCTCATCTCTCCCTCTCATAACTCTCTCGTCTACTTTCTCGCTCTCTGATATAACTTTTCTCTCTCGAATCTCTCTTTTGTCCATGTTTCTCTCATCTCTTTCTTGAATTTAGATATTCTATGTAAGTCATGATCTAAGGAGAAGATCCACACCCTAAACAGCAACAACAACAACAACAATGAAAACAACAACACAAACTACTACAATAATAACAACATCATGAACCTCATTAAGTCAGTTGACAGATGGCAAGATTTATAATCGTGTTTTAGTTGTAATTTAGTGATACGAGAAGCAAACAACAACATAAATAAGGACAACAACAATGCTTAAAATATCATGCTAAATAAGGATAAATTTGCATGTCTGTCAGACACACGCACACACGAACACTCAAAAGCAGACGTATAAACTACACGTATTCATGCAAACATGAAGGTTCTCTCTGTGGCCCATCAACAACGCAAACAGCAGTATTAACAACAACAAAAACTAGGATTCTAAAAATAACAACATAGCTTCAATATTCATCCGCAAGCTTTTACTAAAGCAAATTTTTAATTGAATTTTTTATTACCTACTTTTACATTGTTCAAAATATTTTCAACATTTCAACATGTTGTCCGAAAAAAATTCGAGTTTTTTGTATTGTAAAACAACAACAACAATATTGCACTCACATACCATAAAAACCTAAATACATAGAATTTTCCAGTAGAATTTTTCAACCAACTGCAACAACGATAACACGATTTTCTTTACGTAACATCAACAACGAGAATTCGATTTTTCTACAAGGATATATTTTGTTGCTGTTGTTATTTCTTTCTTTATTCACGGCGTGTGAATTGTTGCAAAATTATTGCAAGTCCAAGGAGAGTGAATCAATGTATAGATGTGGATAAAGCAGTTCTAAGCACCAACGACCTACATTTTTGCGAGACATTTTGTATTCTATGCACTGAAGGCAAAAACAAACAACCAGTACGAGAGAAGTACGATGACGACAACGAAAGCAAGAACAGAAGCAACAACAACAACAACAACCACAACAACAACGACGACGTAGCAAATCCTAGCAAAGTACCAATTTTTTGGCATCAAATTTGAAATGAATAGAATAATAACAGAGGTTGAAACTTTTATAACTTTTATCAAAAAAGTCTTTTGAATAACTGTTATCAAAGACTTTTATTTTTAAAAGTCTTTCATAAAAGTTATTTCGAGACTTTTATATTTAAAAGTCTTTGAAAAAAGTCTTTTGAAGACTTTTATTTTTAAAAGTCTTTGAAAAAAGTCTTTTGAAGACTTTTATTTTTAAAAGTCTTTGAAAAAAGTCTTTTGAAGACTTTTATTTTTAAAAGTCTTTCATAAAAGTTATTTTGTGACTTTTATATTTAAAAGTCTTTAATAAAAGTTATTTTGTGACTTTTATTTTTAAAAGTCTTTGATAAAAGTTATTTTGAGACTTTTATTTTTAAAAGTCTTGGGAAAAAGTCTTTTGAGGACTTTTTCGTCTAACTTTTTTGAAATAAAAGTCTTTTTTAAAAGTCTTTTGAAGACGAAATGCGCTGTGGCGAACGGTGGAGGAACATGAATGTAAAGAATATTTGCTTGAATCGTCACTCAGCGCACGCTGCGTGTGTGTATCAATATCTCGACCGAAGCCCTTATCAGCAGCGGGTACAGCGGCGACAATGCTTTAAAACAACAACACATTGCTCAGCTTGTGTGTGAATGACTGTGTTGTTATTGTTGATTGTTTACGTTATAGAGTTATAAAGGATTTAAAGCAGAACTACTAATGCAATGAATTTTGATCGAAAAATTGTTATTGGTATCAAAATCTAGTTAGTCGCATGTCACTTTAGAGTTAGTTAACTCTCAAACGGCTGCACCGATTTCGATGCGGTTTTCACCATTGTATTGCAAATTTTTAATTCAATCGTATTCATAGATGAGGTTTTTTTTCATTATAATTTTATACCTAAAAAATATCTATGATTTTAAATACTTTTGCGTCGCTGATTTGGAGCAAAGGCAAATTTTGTAACCAAAATAGAAGGTACAGAACCCTGTGGATGTGTTGGCGTGCCGTACGATTTTTTGGTGACAGGTATTGCAAACACATATCGCATTTCAGCACACAAAACACATTGTTGTTGTTTTCCATTTTCACAACTTTTGTTGAAACAAATGCAATTAATGATGGGAATTTCCATGCCTGTTTT